>JBAIZL010000002.1:70445203-70850203 GCA_036971475.1 Prosapia bicincta | reverse complement strand
ATTGAATATTATTAAAAATTTGAGACAGGTAAAGTCTAGTAACTGGGAACATAAAATCTACTATGTAATACATTGTGTCTATATAAATATTGTTTGTGTATATTACAATTTCTTTCTTTCCTTAGTCATTTATATTGAAGAAAAATACATATTAATTTCATTTTTGAAATTTCTATAAGTAACTATTTCTATTGAGAAATGAAATATAAAAATGAAATGTAATTGTATAAAAAACTACAAAATAAAATGATTCATCAAAGTATTCATTAATTTATTATATATATGAAGTTAATATTTACTATTGTAAGTAATTTTATCCACCATTAAGTGCAAAGATTTTACCTTGTGTGATGAGGCACCTTTCGGTCACTTGACCATTGTCGAATCACTCAGTGATTCGACAATGGTCAAGTGACCGAAAGGTGCCTCATCACACAAGGTAAAATCTTTGCACTTAATGGTGGATAAAATTACTTACAATAGTAAATATTAACTTCAGAAAGTCAGTGCAACGGAAAAACAATGGATAACGTAAAATATCAAGAACATATATATCCTCATTTGTTGATTCCATCTTCGCGTGAGCTACTAGTAATCACTTACACTTTTTAAAAAATGTTTTAACTTGCCTATAGTAGCACTTACTTTGCTTGTTGAGGACGGCCGTTTCGGTAGATGTGTCCCTTTGTTACGGTCTGAGTTGACGAAGGGACACATCTCCCGAAACGGCCATCCTCAACAAGCAAAGTAAGTGCTACTATGAACAAGTTAAAACATTTTTTAAAAAGTGTAAGTGAAATCATATTTATATATAATTGTATGGTGGTTAAGTAGTCTATGAGCTATTCTAGTAAGTATAGTAGCACTACTATGCCAGTACTTGACTATTGACTAAGACGTCCTTATTTCGATTTCTAGTTGTGCTACAACGTTCTGAGTGATTTTCAGCCGAATTAATTCGAATAGTGTATGACTCAAGTAAGGCAGCTCTACCCTGTCTCTACTAGACTTATTATTATTGTATAATGTAATTCTCTTATATTATTCAGATATGCCTTGGAACTCCACCTTGTCCATCATGACAGCAAACACGGATCTAAGGTCAACTCACTTAACCACAACCGTGGTCTTGCCGTAATTGGAGTTTTATTTCATGTAAGTATAACGGACCATATACATATTTAATAATTAAAGATTTGAATATAATTGTTCAAAGTGTTTTGGTTGATGTTATCCCTTTCATAAAATACAGTTTATCCCTTATAAAATACAGTATAAGTACTGTATTTTATTGTAATATGTAATTTGTTACAAGTAATATAAGATTTTATAGATCTAAATGTGTGGGTTTTCATATAGATTTTAAAATCATAACCCTCTGTTACAGTCAGTTTATAATTAATAACTGTCATGTAAATTAAGCTTGTGGTAAATATCACATTTAATGTAAAAAGCCTAAACTCATTTATATAAAGAAAGCTATATTAAATGTATATTTTAAAAATCTCTAAGAAGTTAACCAAAAACAATTGTAAATAAGTTACACTTGTCTATAGTAACACTTATTTTGTAATTGTTGAGGACGGCCGTTCAGGAGATGTGTCTTGTAAACTCAGAACATGACTGATCTCAAGGCTGTTGAAGGTTAGGGTGGGGGTAGGATATTAGGTTGGGGAAGAGGGTATATTTTGGTGAGTATTAGGAGTTATGATGTCAAAAAGTGTATATGAGTTGTAATGTAATTGTATGTTGAGTATGTGTGTAGAGTGTAGTTTGAAATGTTTGTATATCTCATATTGTTCGATTGTGTACCGTTCGTTATTTTTGTTTTCTTTGTGAAGAATTTGTAGGTTAGATTTTATGTTTGTGTAGTTATGGTTTGTGGAGAAGAGATGTTTGACAAATTTTGATTGAGTGTTTTTGTTTGTTAGTGCTTTTATGTGGTCTTGGTAGCATGTGTAAAATAACCTCTCTGTCTGACTTATATAAAAACTGGGGTACGAAATGGAAGTTAGTTTTTAAACACTAGGGGACTTGTATATGTTGTTGGGTTAAAATTGTTTGTTGAGAGTGTTGTGTGTGGAGTAAACTATACTGTAATTGTATTTTCGAAGTGTGTTGGTTAGTTTATGGGTTTTAGGTGATCTGTATGGTATTTTATGGGTTTTTCGTGTTATGTATTTGTTAAAAAGAAACTCAATAACTCATCTATCTAACAAGTTGTTTGAAAATTGCTGCAATAATTTATGACTAGCATAAATATTTGCCTTGTAACTTGTATAAAATACATTTCAAGCTGCATGTTAGAAGTTTGTTAATCCTATGAATGTTGAAAAATGTTTGATTTAATAGTTGCTGAACCTTGTTAAAAGTCAGCCTTTGTTAACAAAACTGTAAAACTCCTAATGAAAAGCAGAGTAAAGTTAAAAAATTATGAATAATTTTTTAGGAATCTGAAGAAGATAATCCTGTATTAGAACCAGTAATAGCAGCACTTGAAAATGTGGTAAAAAGTAATACTACATCTTCACTCCCAGAACTTTTCAGTCCCGGAGAACTTTTGCCCGAAGATAAAAGTCATTTCTACAGATATTATGGTTCCTTAACGACCCCACCATGTCTAGAGTCAGTGGTCTGGACTGTTCTAAAAACAACGATGCCTATTTCTAAAAACCAGGTATATTTTTGCTTTATAGAAAGTTTAAAGAAATTTAATTACAACTTAGTAAATTAATAAGAAAAAAAAATATGATTCATATCAAGGCAAATGAAAACCATACTCATTTGTTGTTTTCCAATGTTAAATTAATGTCTTGTTAACTTCTAAAGCATATAATCTACTGTAATTGAAAGTTGCTATACTGATTCCAGCATCCTCTTTAAAAAATATTCCAAGTAAATGTAAAGAAACTTTATAGTTTATATTTTAATTTTTATAACTGATTATATTTTTATGACATAAAAACATTGTTGCTTGTGAGGTCTTTTGTACAATAAAAAAACGACTAAAATCATTAGCTTACAGTTATTTGTATTTCAAAGGAATGAATAATCCTCTGAGTTACTGTGCATCATCAGTGGGATGAGACATAGTAGTAGGTTTGACGTTATTAATAATATTTTTAGTATTAACATGTTTTTTTCACATAAATTTTAGTGTTTTGCCTATTTTAGTTTTCATTTTCTGTCTTTTCTGTCATTTTCTATTAAGGTATAATAGTAGAGAATGTTGAGAGACATAAATTACTTATGAAACAGAATTTTATCCGTTTCTAAAACAGAAAATAACTTTATTAAATAGAATGTTAAAAGAAAAAGTAATTGTTTTCTTATTTATTTCAGATACAAAAATTTCACAATATTCATTCACCACATGGCCCAATGGGACACAATTTCAGGAAAACTCAACCACTGAATGGCAGACATATTTATTTGTTATCTGATGAAGATAGGGTTATGAGTTCATCTACATTAATGACTAGTCAACCTATTTGTTTATTTTTTGCAATAGCTTTTTGTTTATATTTCAAATATTAGTTTATTATAGGTATACAAGGGACATTACAAACAACATGGTAAAAAGAGCTTCTTAGTTCTGGTAAAGGACATAAATATTAAACATGCACATTTTTAAATGTGTAGTCAACATATCCCTATATCTACAAAGTAAGTATGATGTAAGACACTTCCCCGTCTTATACTAGTAAAAGAAAGTAAATATGTACAAAAAATTATTTCCATAGAATATCTATTCTTTAATTGATTATTCTACACTAGTACCATCATTTTGTAAACACTTGTCAAACTGTGACACAAGTTTTTGTATATGAATTTCCACATGTAATTCAATCAAAGTGGAACATGATTTTTAACCTAGTCATCATTGTTGGACCTCTTACAAACATGATCAGATTTCAGGCGCAAAAAAGTTACACTTAGTTATAACAAACACATACTACTAATTATAAATAAATAAAACAAACACTTTTTATTTATGTCCTGATGTACATTTCGATTTCAAAGCAATCATCTCCAGAGAAAAGTACTACAACCCTAACTCGTAGTTATTTTCTCTGAAGATAATTGCTTTGAAATCAAAATGTACATCAGTACATAAATATAATGTTTTTACTTACAACTTTTTAAAAAATGTTTTAACTTGCCTATTGTAGCACTTACTTTTTTTGTTGTTGAGGACGGCCGTTTCGGGAGATGTGTCCCTTTGTCAACTCAGACCGTAACTGTGGTCTGACTCTGTTACGGTCTGAGTTGACAAAGGGACACATCTCCCGAAACGGCCGTCCTCAACAACAAAAAAAGTAAGTGCTACTATAGGCAAGTTAAAACATTTTTTAAAAAGTTGTAAGTGATTACTAGTAGCTCACGCGAAGATGGAATCAACAAATGATAATGTTTTTGTGGTGTGAGAAATTGTATTTATTTATAACTAAAAATTATATCACAGTTACTCCAAGTTATTACATACCACTAAGTGTAAACAGCAAAAAGGATATTAAAAATGGTGTGTACTCCATCAAGAATATTCAAGGATAATAACAAGTATGCACGGAACTATTATTGTAAAGCTGTGATGACAAATAACACAACTGGAATTTACATTGTGGATATATTATATGTATAAATAATATTAATAATCATATTATATAAATATATTAATGATATAATAATATTATTATTATTATTCTAATTTTGAAAATACTTAAGTAAATGAATACGTAATTGCTTACTTGCTGACGCATTTCAAAACAATCGTTCCTTTTACAAAGCTAACCCTCTACCTTTTCAAAATTAGTTTAATCAGTGAATTCAAGATGATTACATTAAGCAACTTCATTATTATTATTAATATATTTATTATATATTTAATATATTGTATTATATTATTATTATAATTTATTATTATTATTATTATCATAATAATAATTTTATATGTATAAATAATACCAGGGTCATCGTGTGGACAATTGCCCTGGTCACTGTATTCAGGAGGTGTTGTGACAAGTGTAAAAATAAAACAACAAAATTTGAAAAAGTTAGACTATGTAACTAAGCAATTGAGTTTGGGAAGGGTGATTGATGAAATCTTGCCAGAATATTCACATGAATTGAAAATGAAAATACTTAATGTCATGGTATTTTTTAAACAAAGTTAAACAACAGTGAGTCCTCTGTTTCACAAAAAGATTCTGTGTATTCAAACAGTTTAGAAAACAAATGTTATTCTTTCTTCAGCCATATCTTGTCATATCTATCAGGTTCTTGTGTTATCTATAAATGTTTAAATATAAAAAACTGTCAAATATGTGTTCTTTAGTATCATTATATATGAATGTAGTTGACTTTATCAAATATGTTTCATTCAATTCATGAAAATGTCACTTATCAAGACTCAGTTACTTACATAAATTTAAAAATTACCAATTAACACATTTTTTAATTGCATACATATACCCCTTAAAATAAAATAAAAGTTACCATCAAACCATAATGTTTTATTCAAATTTCTACTCTCTTTGTTGTAAGGATTTCCCTTAGGCATTCTATTAAAATGTAAATGGTGAACAGTTAAAGTAGGTATTGTGTGGGAATAATTATATATTGTCATACTTTTAGATTCTTAAACTAGATTGACTTTAAAATAAAAGTATGGCCTTCTATTTAAAATTACATCGACATATCTTTGTAAATAAAGTGATAAAATTTGTTAAAAGCCAAATATATCCTAGTCAACTAAGGTTGTAAAAGAGTAAATAATTTGTATATTAAAAGTTGTTTTGCTAGTATTTTGTTTTTAATGAAACCTTATCTAAATGAAACTAACGAGAATCATTCTACAAGGTAAGTAATCTGAGTCAAATACAGTCTGTTAACAATTTATCAAAATAATATTTATTTCTGTTGGGTTTAAACTTAGGAATGTGACTGTACCAGCATCTCTCCTCCCACTCTTCCAACTACAACACTGTAATAGTTTCTCTCACTTGTTTATTACAAAATTAATCATTTACAATTTTGTCCGAACTGTAGTCATTTAAAAATTGTTTAAGTTTTAAAACTGAACAAATATTTTAAATTCTGAAATCTCTAACCTTTTAAAATAATGGTAGAACTATTTAAAATAAGTAAAACCCTTATTTTATCAAAATATGACATTTACAGCAGCTAAGAGAGGATGTGTCTTTGTGCATTCATTGATGTTTTGATTCTGAGAGTGTTTTTAAGTTACACAAAGATGAGGTAAGTAATCATCCCTATTGAAGTCTAAGATGGAATGGTTCCAATTGAAACGCCAAAAATTAATGGTGTTGAAGAAAATAAAACATTGTGTGCTTGCAGAAAACAGACTGTTTTATAGGTATATTAGAGAATCCTACAACTACTGATAACAAGAGTGATGATGACGACAACTAGAAAGAACTTCAGCCCATAAGATACATAAAATGAATTACAGCTGTTCATATTACCTAATTTCCTCATACTTTATATGTTGACTCAGTACTGATGTTTAATTCAACATTTAATTTTGTAGTTTCTGAATTTGCTCTACACTTTTATTGATGGAGATTAAGAAGGAAAACATTCCACCTATTTTATTTGCCTCCTGTAAAAACAACATTTGGTATAAAACAAAACCTTTTATGCAATATTGTTACTATAGTTATAACCAACAACTTTGTTATTGCACACTTTAGCCACTGGGCTGTATGTGACCGTAAGGACAGCTATTTTGGAAGATGTGTCCTATTGTCAACTGAGACCATGACTCTTGAGTTGACAATGGGATACATCTCCCAAAACGGCCTATCGCAACAATTATAAATGTAAGTGCTACTATAGGCAAGTGTAACACATTTACAAGTGTTTTTAGTAGCATCTTGACAAGTATACCTAGTAGCTCATGTAAAGATGGAATCAATTAATATTGATTAATCTATGTAAAATTAGTTGTTGTTTTTTACTTAAGTTTGGAGATGAAATCCTGTCAGATCCTGCTTAAACATAATACAAGAACCTGTAAAAGATAAGTTAAGCTAGATCAGGCAGAACATAAGCTGAGACACTAGTGACGCTGAACACAACACATGGTAGAAAACTGTGCCGCCATGTTTCCTAACGGCGCCACATAAGCTGAGGCGCATGCATGTTTGTGTCTGCACACTCCTGGGCCGGTATGTCACAGTTTGTAGCATAGACACAGATTTGACGACACACGCCACAGAACTAGGGATTCAAGAGGTTGTTAAATGACAGTTTGATTCAGCTGGTAATGGGCAAACACTAACCGTAGCTCACATATTGTACCTAAATCTTGTATTTTTAAAATCTTTAATGCCACACATGTTTTGACAATTTGGTTGTGATATTCAGTAATGGACAAACACTCGACAGTAGTTTACATACTGTACTTAACTCTTATATTTTTAAAATCTCTAATAACTCTGTGCGAGTTACCTGTGCTATACGATTTGAATCATGAAGGTTACAGCAAGAAAACATACAAATACTCTTTGTGAGCTAACATAGCCATGTGTCTGTTTTGTTTTGTCATATATTCACTCTGCCATACACTTTCCACTCAAATTTTGGAAACGCTATATAACAGAACCAATTCCTCAATTTCCATATTGGATTCAAATGAGTTGGTATCGGTATCTCCCATTTTCAAGGCAAAAATGGCATGCTTATGCCGTGTACTATGTCTCAACATACGCTGGTAAAAGATTTGTGTGTTGCGTGTCCTGTATCGCAAACGTGGCTTGGGTCTGCTGCACAACCTGCGTGTCAGCTTACATCCTGCCTCATAGCTTCCAGGTACATATTGAGAATACCTCCGTAAAATGGAGAATTTTAAGATTGTATATATTGGTTTCAGTCTTCACTTATGTTTCATAGTATGTATGTTTTTAGCTGTAGCTAAATACTGACATTTATGACTATAAAAACTGACAATACTAATTATACGCAAACTCGCCATAAAGTTAACAGTAAGCTGGATTTAGTAAACAAATACATCATTCTTTATGCCAGAGAGGGGGTGTAGGAGTTTTTGCAACAGACACACACACACACACACATACATATAATACGTATAATTATATATATATATATATATATATATATATATATATATATATATATATATATATATATATATATCGCAATATGTATTCTTGTGTATTAATAAAGAACTAAGTCAAAATACAAATACAAGAATTATTATAATTCTTGTGTTTGTATTTTGACTTAGTTCTTTATATATATATATATATATATATATATATATATATATATATATATATATACACACACATACATAATTTTATTCCTGAATTTTGTAGTCCATTACGTTCTGTGAATCTTAATTAATTACTTTACACTTGATATTATTGAAAACCTGCCTTTAAACCGTTATCGCCTGACCCGACATCTCTAAGCAGAAAATACTGATTATTATTATATTATATAATATATTATAGTATATTATATTTTATTATTTCATGTACGTTATGGGTTTTTAACAATTTTTCAAAATGTAAGGTTTGGGAGGCCTGAATCAATTCTGTGGCTGTAGGATTGCATTATTAGCTGTGAGGTTAATTATACTGTTATAAATCAACTAGATTGATATATACATTTTAAAACCGAAATCATTATAAAACTGGCATTTGGATTATTTGTAAACATTTCAAAATCTATTTGTTTTAATTTATAATGACGAGAATATATAAAGTACTTTCTGAACATTATAAAGTTAACGAATTATATTTAATGATAACTACATATAATAAAGGGCCGGAAAACAACGTAATTGTTAACGTAACGAAATATAACCTTGTATTATCAACCAGGACGATATCAAGAAAGTAGTGTTCTAATTCTATTTTGAACTGTGTTTAAACTTGTTTGATTTTGAATTGTCAGTTATAAATAAGGCCAATAATTTTTCAAGACATGGGTGTTAAAGAATTATGGACTGTTTTAAGTCCAGTTTGCGAGAAAAAACCTTTGTGGGACCTACAAAATAAAAGTATAGCTATTGATTTAAGTGCATGGATCGTTGACAGTCAAAACGTTGCTGATAATTCACAACGAAATGTTTATTTGAGGTTAGTTTTTATTTAAGAAAATAAGATATACAATACTTTTAAAAGAAAATTAAAGTGTTTTAAAAGAATGTTGTAGCTTTAAGAAATCTTCTTGTGTTTCCGTATTACTTTTTTTTGTAAAAACTATGCAAATTTGATTTTATCTAGGGATAAAAAACCCTTATTATGCTAGCTACTACCTGTACATATTAATTGATACTTTGTCTATTTGTAATGCTGAACTTGATATATGTTCACCTTTATAAAAAAATAGTTACCATCATAAAAACTGTTTAATAAATGTTTGGAAATATGGAAGTGTAATTAAGAGAATTTTTAAAATGAGAAAAATTAAAATTTAGAACAAAACATTCAGGTTTCTGCCAACATTTGTGCATAAAAAGGTGCTTCAGAATATTTGTAGAAAATTGCCTCTTTAAATAATGTTATTCTTAGAGTTTTTAAAAAATTACAATTTTATATTAAAAAAATCAAAAGTAATGTCACTATTCTTATATATATAGAACAGATAGGCAGAAACTTCACTATTTAAGTCATGCAAACAAAATTTGGCTTCACCTCATGTATACAAGACAAAATACATGTTTATATTAACATACCAGTTTTAAATATAAATTCAAGCAAGAACTTAAACTACAGAAACTTTTCAAATATATTAACATTTCAAACTCAACCTTTTTTTCAAGAAAAACACATTCAATTTAACACAATTTTGAAACACATGATAGAAAAAATTCTTACCACTTTAAATCTCATACGTAACACATATCAACACATATCGTTATGTCCAAAATATAAAGTTACCAAGAGTGTTCTGTTCAGTATTTAACTTTGTATTGAGCCAATATGAAACATATTTGCTGAGAAATAACAGTATGTTTGTAGTTTCACTAAAGTTTTTAAATTTTAAAGTAGTGTTATTAGTCATAAATAATTGATTATTGACTTATTCTAGTGTTGATTTCTTGTAGGAATCTTTTCTTTCGCACATCATATTTACTGCTTTTAGGGGCAAAACCTATTTTTGTCCTTGAAGGAGCAGCACCTAAACTGAAATATGATACCATAGCTCGTAGACAGAATTCACAAAGTTCCATTCCTCAAAAAAATGGTAACCGTTCTCGCCTCACCATGCTTCAGAAACAGGTTAGTATTAATGGTGGGTGATGAGCCTGTCTATTTTAAGAATTGGATGTATTTTGCTGAGTACCTTATAACCATGATAAGCTCGTCATCAGATTTTATGTCAAGTGGACTTTCTTGCTCAGTATAATTGTTACTTGATGTCCGTTAGTTTTAGTTCTAAAGTTTAAAGTTCTAAATTTAAAAACTACTTAGAATATTTTTTATATTTTTTTTTTATTAAACTTGGCAAAAAACCACTACTCTAATTTATTCAGCAGACGTGTTTTGCACTAGGTCAGCGCATTATTCAATGCTGTGAGTCACTGACAAGCCTGATGCTCAGGTGTTGAGTTGCTGTGAGTTTGTGGTGTGTTATTGTTTATAGAGTATTTGTTAATTATGTGCTCAAATATAGTATTTGATTATGAGTGTGTTTTGTCATTTATAATCTGTTGTGGGTAGTATTTATGGTGTTTGTATATCTCATAGTTTTCGACTGTGTTAGGTTTGTTGCTTTTTTTAAGCAGTGTAGGATTTTTAGATTGGTGTCTATGTCAGTCTGTGAGTGTAGTGTATTTTCTATGTGTATGGTGATTTGTTATTAAAAAACGTCGCACCAGACAACACAACCAAAGAAATAATAACACTAACAAAAACAATCACTTCTCAGAATTACTTAATTCACATACAGCGACAAATACTACACACAAAACAAAGGCTTACCCATACGATCTCCCATCTCAAGCATAATGTCAGAAATATTCGTAAACAATTTAGTACAAAAACATATCATAAAAAACAACAAACACGCCCACAAAATGATATATTGCTACAGATACGTAGATGACATCCTAGTTCTATTCACGATTAAAAATAACTATCAATTAACAAATGATAAACCAAGTTACAAATTAAGGAACAATAATTGCAATCATTCAAATTATAAAATATTTGGTGCATTATAAGTAAAAATATTTTTGAAACAAATACTATGTAAATGATGCAAAGAATTAATTCATGCCCAAATTGGGAATCATTTAACTCACAATGGGTTAATGAAGTAGCTCAGGTAATTGAGCACTCTAAACTTCCTCCGTTCGTTGATGTTATGAAACATTTTTAAAAGTACTGTGTATAAGATCTAAACAGGATAGACTACAAAATACCTTAGTTTCACTTAACAATGTTTACGACATTGCTTAACGATGTTTTAACAATGTTTTTTTTTTTATGTAATCCAGATAAATGCTACAGTATTATTTTTGGCAGGATTTGATTTGATATTTTTGTTTTAAAACTCAATAATAATGATGTAAAACAAGATGATATGATCAAGGATCTTAGAGTATATTTTGATTTTAAATTGAATTTTCAATGTCACATTGATTTTGTTGTCTCTAAATCAACTAGGCAAGTGAATTCTATCGAAAAATTTTCATTCAAATACAATAAAGTTAATTCTTGTATAACTTTTGTGCAGTAGAACGTCTATATTTCACACCTCATCTCCTGATCTTAAATTTTCAATTACTTGAAATTATTTCCTATTTGGTTTAAAATTAATTAATAAAGCCAACTGTTATAAATTGATGAATAAATTTTCATGTACCTAAGCATGATCTTAGAAATAAGTACGAGGAAAATTATTTGTGAGCTCGCAAATACGAATAATATCTAATAATGACAATTCTTCATCGCTTGATCTTTAAAACTCTGGTGTTTTATAATGTCAAGTTTTTTTTAAAGAATTATTTTACTGCAACTAGATATTTATATAAGTATTTCTATTTTAATTTATTTTATATTTATAGAATGTTATTTTTCATCTATACTTTTCATATTTCACTAACTTGAAACTATGGTATATTGTAAAATAGTCCTCTGTTTTATAAAGGAACTTGTTTCATGTGTATTTGTAAATTGAAGTTATATCTGTATTTTTTTCTAACTTTAATTACAACTTATGGTTTGTGACATTTAAAACCTGTGTGACATTATCCTTTAGAAGCATTTTTTTAGTAGTATCTGCTAAAACAAAAATAAAGTCTTACTTTTTGTCGAATATTAAGCCAACCATTTATGCCAAATATCAAAGGGTCTGTTATATTCAATATTCTATATCAAAGTCCAATGAACTCTGTGAAGATGAAACATGGGTTACATAAAACAAATTGAGTATATGTACTCATATGTCCAGAGGGTTGACAATTATATTATTATTATGACAGGTTTTTTACAATGTTTTACATTTTAACCTAAGTCTAATGAAATACAGTTTTTAATTTTGTTTTTCCATTCATCCCTATCTGTCCACAAGTTTTCTGGTATATCCCATTTGATTAAAGATGAACTAATTTCCTGTATCCACGTTTTCGATGGTCTTCCCCTTCATCTTCTCCCTGGTGGTGTCCATTCCAACAACATCTTTGGTAGTCTTTCATCATTCATCCTTTTCGTATGTCCATACCAAATTAACTGTTTTTGTTCTACAAAATCTGTAATTAAATTTTGTACTTCCATTTTATCTCTAATTATTTGATTTCGGATCTTATCCAATCTTGATATTCTCGCAGAACGTCTCCAAAAGTCCATCTCAGTTGCCAATAATTTCTTTGTCAATGTTGATTTCAATATCCAAACGTCTGATCCATATGTCATTATGCTTCGTACTATTGTATTAAAAATTTTTGTTTTTGTTTGATTAGTTATATGTTTATCCCATAAAATTCCATTTAACATTGAAATTGTTGTTTTTCCCAAGTTTATTTTCGATCCAATTTCTTTATCTTGTTTCCCATCATTTGTAATTTTCATTCCCAAATACTTACATTCCTCAACATGTGATATTCTTTTAATATTTTCTTCTTCTATTATTAAGTCTTTACTTTTTTCTCCTATGACCATGTATTTAGTTTTATTCATATTAACATTCAATCCCCATAGTTTGTATTCTCCTATTATCTTTCGAGTCATATATTCAATGTCTTCATAATCTTGAGCTAAAATCAATTGGTCATCTGCAAATTGTAAAGAATAAATTGTGATATTGTTTACTGGGATTCCCATTCCTTTGCATTTATTCTTCCAATTTTTCAAAACCTTTTCTGTATAAATTTTATATAATGTGGGTGACAGACAGCATCCTTGGCGTAATCCTTTTGTTACTTCAAAACCTGTTGACAGATTGTTTCCTATTTTTATTTTGGAAATAGAATTTTTATATAAATTTTGAATTGCCTTGATTATAGTTTGACTTATAGCATTTGACTTTAACACTTCCCATAACTTTGATAATGGTACATTATCATAAGCTTTTTCTATATCTATAAATACTAAATGGAGAGGTTGTAAACGAATTACTTTCTTTTCAATTATTTGTTCTAAGCAGAATAAGTGATCTATCGTTGATCTTCCTCTTCTAAAACCTGCCTGTTCCTCAGCCTCCATATCCTTGTATTCATTTTCTAAATATTGCTTAATTATTTTTCCATAAATTCTGCTCAATGTATTTGTAACTGTTATTCCTCTATAGTTTTCACATTGCTTCTTATTACCTTTCTTATGTAATGTGGATATATAGCCTATTTTCCACTCTTCTGGTGTCTCTTCTCCATTCAAACATTTTTCAAAAAGTTCCTTCAAATTTGCAAATAATTTATTTGTACCATACTTTAATAGTTCGGCTGGAATTCCTCCAGGTCCTGAAGCTCTTCCATTTTTCATAGATTTTATTGCCTGTATCACTATTTCCATATCCAAATTTAGATAGGTATTATTTACTGTTTCTGGTATTTCATTTTGATTTTTTTCCAAATGTTCTTCTCTGCATTCTGTTAATAAGTTTTTAAAATATTCCTCCCACGTTTGAAAATCAATATATGTCATTTGTTGTGACTCCTTAGAGTTTTTTCTTAATGTTTTCAAAGTTTTCCAAGCTTCTGTACTTCTTTTCCCTCCAATAAAAGATTCTATCTTTTGGCATGATTGTTCCCAACTTCTGTTTTTTGATTCTGCAACCATTCTTCTAATTTTTGCTTGTTGTGCATTAAGTTCTATTTTATCATCAATTTTCTTTGTATTTAACCATTTTAAATATTTCTCTTTTTTAATCTTCACTTCTTTTTTAATTTCTTCATCCCAATAATAAAACGTATTCTTTTTATCTTTAATATCAATTTCACCTAAAGCTTCTTTTGCTGATTCATGTATTACTTTTGAAATATATTGGTATTGTTTTTCTGTTGTATCCCAATGAGTTTCTGTTAATTTTTCATCTAACCTCTTCCTATATAAGTATACAGTACTCTCATTTTCCAAACTCTGTAAATTATATTTAGGAAGATTCAATTTGATACCCTTTTCAACATATTGTTCTTTTTCTTTATCTTTATTGTTTAATTTTTTAAATGGAAATAATATTTTAGAATTGACTATAAAATGATCACTAAGTTTCACACCTCTGTATACTCTAACATCTTGTATTTTTAGTTTTGTTTTCTGTTTTACTATAATATAATCAATTATTGATTTCTGCTGCATTGTTTCTCTATACCAAGTATATTTATGTATTTCTTTATGTTGGTAAAAACCATTCAAGACTTTCAAGGAGTTTTGTTCACAAATGTCTATTAATCTGCTTCCATTTTCATTTACAATATTTTCTCCAAATGGTCCAATTATTTTGTTTCCAATCTGTCTTCCAGTTCTACTATTGAAGTCTCCTGCAAGAATAACTTCTCTTGTATTTCCAATTTCCTCTATTATTCCGTTCAATTTATTGAAAAATTCATCTTTCTTACATAATAAAACATCTTCATTTACAGCATACACTCCCAATATTACCAATTTGTATCCATGAAAATTCATATTAATTCTGATTAGGTTTTCGTCAATTGGTTGCCAGTTAGTGACATAAGTTTTTAATTTTTTCCTTATTAATACAGAGATTCCACGTTTTGCTCTTTGATGCTTCTGTACACCACTGTAAAAATGTATGAATGATCCCTTAATTTCGCTGCCATTTCCTTTTTTTTTAGTTTCAGATAAGACAATAATATCTTGTTTTCTGATTTCTAATTCTTTAATCACTTCTTCAAATTTATTATTTAAACCTTGAATATTCCACGTTCCAATATTCATTGTCCGTTTCCATAGCTTTTGTCGTATTCCTTTAAATCCATCCGGCTGTATTCTATTAGACTTTTTAACATTTTAGGTTTTTTATATGAATGGGGAGTTGGCCCATTGCATAACCCCCAACCTGGAGGACCAGGTAATTTATTTTCAAGGTTGTCTTCCTTTAGCCTTTGATAAACCAATATCTCCCTACAAGGCAGCAGTGTTAGTTTTGGTCCGCCCCGAGTATTTTATTTCCTCGGTACCCACCATATCTGGTGAGCTTTCCCTTATCCGCCACCTAGGGAGGCGCCCGATGGGAGACTAACAACTCCACACGGGTTGACAATTATACAAATGTTTATAATTAAATGTTCTGGTCCAACAGGCTGATAATGCAAGCTGGTCTATAAATCTTTATAATTTATTGTACTGGCACAAGAATATTCTTAATACTAACAGACTAAAAAATTGTTTACACTTTTTAAAAAATGTTTTAACTTGCCTATAGTAGCACTTACTTTTCTTGTTGAGGACGGCCGTTTCGGGAGATGTGTCCCTTTGTCAACTCAGACCATAACTGATCTCAAGGTTTACGTAGGTTAGGGTGGGGGTGGGATATTTTGGTGGTGTGGGTGTAGTTTGTGTGTATTAGGAGTTATGATGTCAAAAAGTGCGTGTGAGTTGTAATGTAATTGTGTATTGAGTATGTGTGTAGGGTGTAGTTTAAAGTGCCTATATATTTCGTATTGTTCGGTTGTGTAGCGTTGGTTATTTCTGTGTTGTTTATGGAGAATTTGTAGGTTAGATGTTATGTCTGTGTAGTCGTGTTTTGTGGAGTTGAGATGATCGGCGAAGTTTGATTGGTAGTTATTGTTTTTTAGTGCTTTTATATGTTCTTGGTAACGTGTGTAGAATGACCTCCCTGTCTGGCCTATGTAAAAACTGGGGCATGAACTGCAAGTTAGTTTGTAAACTCCAGTGGTGTTGTAAATGTCGTTGATTTTGCTGTTGGGTTTAAATTGTTTGTTGAGAGTGTTGTGTGTGGAGTAAGCTATTTTGTAGTTGTATTTTCGTAATGTGTTGGTTAGATTGTGGGTTTTGGATGATCTGTAAGGTATTGATAAGTATTTTATGGGATTGCCATCTTGTGTGTTTGTATTTGGGTTATTATGTTTATTTTTTAGGCGGTTGTATAATTTGTCAATCATTGTTGGGTTGTATCCGTTTGTTTGTGCTATATATTTTATGGTGTTTAACTCCTGGTAGTGTTCATCTTTGTCTAGTGGTGTTTTAAGGAGGCGATATATCATGGTATTGTAAGCAGCTAGTTTGTGTTGGTGTGGGTGGTTTGAGGAACTGTGTATGGTCGTATTAGTGCTGGTGGGTTTTCGGTATATGTTGAATTTATGTGTTTGTTTGTCTGTTTGTTTAATTGTGAGGTCTAAGAAGTTAAGGGAGTTTTGTTGTTCTGTTTCGATGGTGTATGTTAGTTTAGGGTGTATGGAATTTAGGTGTTTTAGAAATATGTGTGCTCTGCGTGTGTTGCCTTTATATAATGTTATGATGTCGTCGACGTATCTGTACCAGTAAATTATGTTATCTGAGTATTTGTTGTTGTGTAAAATGTGGTTTTGTTCGATATGGTGTATGAATATTTCTGCTAAGATGCTTGCTATGGGGAAGCCCATAGGTAGTCCATCTTTCTGGCTGTAGTATGTGTTATTGTAGGTGAAGTAATTTTGAGAAGTGATTATTCTTGTGAGGTGGATGATTTTGTCAATGTGTGTATGTGGTGTATTTGTGTCTATTAGCATGTTTTTGAGGATGTCGATGGTTTCTGGAATGGGGATGTTTGTATATAGATTTGATATATCAAAAGAGACTAAGGTGGAATTGTGTGGAATATTTACGTTTTTAATTTTGTCTATTAGATTTAGGCTATTTTTTATGCTACAATGATTATTAAATTTTATATGGTTTCGGATAGTTTTGTCGAGGAATTTGGCTAGAAGATGAGAAGGGGCGCTTGTATGGTTGATTAGTGGACGTATTGGGATGTCTGTTTTGTGAAGTTTGGGCAGAGCGTTTAGTTTAGGGGCTATTAACAAATGTTAATATTGCAAGTCGAGCATCAACCATCCATCGATACAGTAACGTACATCTCAAGGTAACAAAACTTTCCCTTCACATCTCTTTCAACATGCAATGTCTAAAACATAAAATCACACCCAATTACGCCAAAATACAAATTAAAAACAAAAATTACAACCCAGCTGCTATAAAAACCACACACCAAGCTCAAACACTCTACATCAAAAACACTATAAAACATTTATATAAACAAAATACGATCTCAACAAAATTGCTTATAACCTATACCACCAGCTTACCATGGAACTACACTACATCGAACTGCAAGAAGTATTAACTTCACCAATACACTAATCACAGAAACCAAAAATAAAATAAAACTTACACATAACAAAAAAATACATAACCTAAAAAACGCACAACACCCAAAACAGGTTATTAACACAACACACGTTTTTCACCCCAGAACTATAAATCTCACCAACACAACATTTTCAATTAATGAATTAAACCTATTAGACAAAGGCTTAAAACATAACATCACACCTAAATACAGCCAACAAAATTTCATCAAAACCCTAATATTAGATCTTGAAAATACAATCCAACACAACACACTGTTAGAACAACAAGATGCAATCAGACACCAAATAAAACAAAAAATAACCCAAATTAAACCTCCTAAAACAAACACCCAAGAATTAAAAGTAGCCAAATCCATCAAAAACAAATTAAAAAAACAAAATTTAACCATTACCAAAGCTGACAAAGGCAACACAACGGTAATTATTAAGAATAGCGACCTCAACACAAAAGTACACAGCTTCATTCAAAATAACAACATCATTACACTAAAAGAAGACCCAACAACAAAATACAACGCTCTAATCAAAGAAGCAATTAACAAAACAAAACTTATAATTCCACACCACACCAAAAAGCACCTAAAACAAATAAAACCATAGCCCCTAAACTAAACGCCCTGCCCAAACTTCACAAAACAGACATCCCAATACGTCCACTAATCAACCATACAAGCGCCCCTTCTCATCTTCTAGCCAAATTCCTCGACAAAACTATCCGAAACCATATAAAATTTAATAATCATTGTAGCATAAAAAATAGCCTAAATCTAATAGACAAAATTAAAAACGTAAATATTCCACACAATTCCACCTTAGTCTCTTTTGATATATCAAATCTATATACAAACATCCCCATTCCAGAAACCATCGACATCCTCAAAAACATGCTAATAGACACAAATACACCACATACACACATTGACAAAATCATCCACCTCACAAGAATAATCACTTCTCAAAATTACTTCACCTACAATAACACATACTACAGCCAGAAAGATGGACTACCTATGGGCTTCCCCATAGCAAGCATCTTAGCAGAAATATTCATACACCATATCGAACAAAACCACATTTTACACAACAACAAATACTCAGATAACATAATTTACTGGTACAGATACGTCGACGACATCATAACATTATATAAAGGCAACACACGCAGAGCACACATATTTCTAAAACACCTAAATTCCATACACCCTAAACTAACATACACCATCGAAACAGAACAACAAAACTCCCTTAACTTCTTAGACCTCACAATTAAACGAACAGACAAACAAACACATAAATTCAACATATACCGAAAACCCACCAGCACTAATACGACCATACACAGTTCCTCAAACCACCCACACCAACACAAACTAGCTGCTTACAATACCATGATATATCGCCTCCTTAAAACACCACTAGACAAAGATGAACACTACCAGGAGTTAAACACCATAAAATATATAGCACAAACAAACGGATACAACCCAACAATGATAGACAAATTATACAACCGCCTAAAAAATAAACATAATAACCCAAATACAAACACACAAGATGACAATCCCATAAAATACTTATCAATACCTTACAGATCATCCAAAACCCACAATCTAACCAACACATTATGAAAATACAACTACAAAATAGCTTACTCCACACACAACACTCTCAACAAACAATTTAAACCCAACAGCAAAATCAACGACATTTACAACACCACTGGAGTTTACAAACTAACTTGCAGTTCATGCCCCAGTTTTTACATAGGCCAGACAGGGAGGTCATTCTAGACACGTTACCAAGAACATATAAAAGCACTAAAAAACAATAACTACCAATCAAACTTCGCCGATCATCTCAACTCCACAAAACACGACTACACAGACATAACATCTAACCTACAAATTCTTCATAAACAACACAGAAATAACCAATGCTACACAACCGAACAATACAAACTATATAGGCACTTCAAACTACACCCTACACACATACTCAATACACAATTACATTACAACTCACACGCACTTTTTCACTTCATAACTCCTAATACACCCAAAATACACCCACACCACCAAAATATCCCACCCCCACCCTAACCTACGTAAACCTTGAGATCAGTTACGGTCTGAGTTGACAAAGGGACACATCTCCCGAAACGGCCGTCCTCAACAAGAAAAGTAAGTGCTACTATAGGCAAGTTAAAACATTTTTTGAAAAGTGTAAGTGATTACTAGTAGCTCACGCGAAGATGGAATCAACAAATGGTAAAAAATTGTTATATTCAGTGTTAATTTGTAGTAATTTCTAATGTTTTTTACATTAAATTGTTCAAATAATATCCAGGAAATAAATTTAAAAAATAAGATGCTTTATAACCTTGTGTGAACTATATAATCTTGGACAACTAAATGTATATATTGTTTTAAATAGTGTGGGGGGCTTAGATTTTTTAGATACATTTTTTTGTATAAGTTATTTATGCTTGTAGCCATTTACAGTATTAACACATTCCCTGTAATAGACTCGCAGTGTGACCTTGCATAGTGAACTTCACACCACAGCTGGTAATTCCACAACACATAACATCACTATATATACACTAAACTGATTTTTCTGAGCATTAGTGTCTCTGTTTTTATTTTATAAAATAACAGATCACAAAGTAGTCTTATTGCTTGCACTGGAATTAATATTGAAACTTTGTCAAGATAACTTAATAAGATTTAAATCGTAGAAGTGGATGAGATCAAACTGAGCAATATTAACTTTTCTATGATGACAAATACTCCTAAAATAACGAAACTGTTTTGAGAATAGATAAAGATATCTTCCCCAGAAATAAATGTCACTTAGTTTTAAAAATTTACCCCCATAGAGAAAAACAAACAGATGTCATTTGTAGCATGGGTGTAGCATAGAGTGATATAGTGAGCTAAATAATTTATCATTCGTCTGGTCACTTTATCAATCACCTTACTTACTTCTTTGAACAGGCGTCCAGCTTCAGGTGTAGCCGATAGCCTGATGTCCATGGTACATGATAGATGCTATAGCCCAGTATTGTTTATTCTTTAGAATTTCCTGTCATGCGGGTACTTGGGTTTGTAGAATAGCCCTTGCAGGAATTGGGTAGTGACAATTAAGTAATATATGCACTAAGCTTTCCTCCTTGTTGTCACCACAAGGTTGGAATTGCGGTGATCCAAAAGGCCAAATCGGAACAAATATTTTTATGTCACAATGTAACTTATACATTCTCTAGCTGCAAAAGTAGCAACCGAGGTATATTTTTGTATCTCTCTTCCTTAGGTGGCTTTGGTTGTATTTGGTACATGTTTCGACCTGTGGTCGCTGACTTCCAAAAATCTGTCCAGTTGTATCTGAAATATCTTCCTTCTGAACTTTTGCATTGCAGCAAGGAGAATCTGTTTCGATCAGCCTGAAACATAGAACAGCCTTCCCTGGCAATTTTGTCCGCTATTTCATTACCAATTACACCATAATGTGATGGCGCCCACTGCAAAGTTATAGTTTTACCTTCTGAGTGAAGATATAGAAACTGTTTCCTGATCTTATCAATTCTGAAGAAGTATGCGCTCGTTTTGGATCTGGATAAAGCTTCCAAGGCCAATTTAGAGTCACTGAAATGCAAATAATTGCTCTTCAGTGAGTAGTAGCAAGCTACTAATGCTGTGTTGATCGCTAGCAGTTCACCGTCCCTGCTGGATTGAGCATTTGCAGGTACCTAATACCTATCACCATTGCTTTGGTTAAAGCAGCCCACATCTGACTTCGTGTTATCCTCACCCAAAGACCCATCTGTAACAATCACTTAACTGTCATACAAATCAGCTCATGTATTCAAAATTCATAAATCATAAAAAGTAGTAAGAAAACTAGTTACCTCAAATATGGGTCAAATGCTTTTTTGTAGGTTTACAAATGGTAATAAAATCCATTTATAGCACATTAAAAAATTATAATTTCAATGAAACTTTTTTTATATGCTGGTATTAGATATCTCATTTTATTTTTCCAATGGCTCCTCACTTATCTTATGCCATTCGAGATCTTGCCTCCCAATACAATCCAGGTAAGTCCACTGCAGACCAGGTGGTGGTCCTTGTCCATAATAGATGTTTGGCATGCACCTGTTGGATTCTAATATTTATATTCTGCTGAGATGTCCGGCGAGACAGAAATATTAGATATAGAAATACTTAAGAAGGAATAATGTATCCCATTATTTTTTTATATGAATGCTGTATTTAATATTTTCTTCCTTTCATGAAGTCTAGTGTTGTGTATTTCTAACATCTTTTAATTTGAGTTTAACCTGTAGTGTTCAAACTGTATTCAGTGTTATTCTATATTTTGTACTTTGTAACAGTGTAGAGATCAATAGGCATGTGGATTTTGTCTATTTCTCCTTCATCCTTTATGGGAATGAACTTTGTATTGCCACATTACTTGTTTAATGTCCCTTACAGACATAGTTCAGGCGCGTATCCAGCGACTTGCTTTGGGGGGGTGCGATCGATGCATTATATATATATATATATATATATATATATATATATATATATATATATATATATAATATGTGTGTGTGTGTGCGCGCGCGCATGCGTGTATGTAAAAACATAGAACAGAAAAAGTTCTTTCTACGCTTGCGTTAGAAATCGGTAACGTGATAAAGATTCGTAGCAAATTAGACTTTTTAATAAATAATTATTCCAGTTTCGATAACACTTATGGCTAGAGAATATTATTAATATCGTAATAAGCTATTATTATAAAAATGGTTTAATAATTAATATAAGTAGTTATTCTTCCAACACGAACAATTCCGGAGTCAACTTCGAATATTACGCTTGTAAAATTACGTATTGAAAATCATATGTTTGAGACTAAGCTTCACTAGCGCTATCTGTTATTAAAACGTTTATACGTTTACGAGGGTATACCGAGGGAACGCGTCACATTTTCAAATTAAAAATTAAAATTGTATTTTTTATTTACAATAAAAGATGAATTAACCTAAGTAAAAGTCTAATTTAATAGAAAGTCCTAATTTAATAATATATTGTCGAGTTTTAACCCAAAGTTCTTGAGGGTTGGGGGGGGCATCGCCCCCCCCCCCTTGGATACGCGCCTGTAGTTAGTTCTAAGTATCGAGAGTAACAGTATAATCTGCATTCTTTCAAAATGTTCTAACTTGGCATTGTCGAGTAAATTATTGCTGCTAGCAATAAGAGAAAAAAAATTATACTGAAGGTAATTGAGACAGTTAAAAGTGGTGTATCTAAAGCGATATATCTTGTAATAAAATAAAATTAAAATGTTAATAGAATTGAAAGAATCTTTTTAATTATTTATTTATTATGCATAAATTTCAAAGATCCATTGTTTATACTGTACATAGTATTTTCTCTATACAGCTGGTAGTTTATATGAATTATTGTATTGTTCAATTATGTTATTAATTATTTACCTCTTGTGTACACAGTTAAAAGTGGCACATCTAAGGCAGATATACTTGTAGCAAAATAGAGTAAGTACATTATTAAAATTAAAGTATTTTTATAATGTAGGTATAAAGTACATCCTCTAACTCTTGTGTTGTAATGGGGTTTTACTGTACTGAATGTTCTTTAAAATTAATGTAAAAATAAAGATTCCTGATAGTGAAAAATTGAAAATTATGAGAAACCTTTTACAATTGAACACTCATGCTAACAACGCACCCATTACAGTTATCAGTTAGAGGAAATAGTGGTATATAAATTAACTAAGTTTCCAAAATGGTATATAATTTTTGTTATATAGCTCGTATTAACTACATTTATGAGTATTATACCAATGTGTCAAGTTTAAAATGTATTATATTATTTTTTATTGTAGATACTAATAACTATATTTTATGTTACAGTGTCAGAAGCTCCTAGAGTCGTTAGGGCTGACATGTGTCAAGGGTAAAGGAGAAGCAGAAGCATTCTGTGCCAGACTTAATCAGGATAAGGTATATGTTAGAGAGTGTGTGTGTGTGTGTGTGTGCGTGCATGCATGCATGCTTGTGTGTGTGTGTGTGTGTGTGTGTGTGTGTGCAAGGGTAAAGGAGAAGCAGAAGCATTCTGTGCCAGACTTAATCAGGATAAGGTATATGTTAGAGTGTGTGTGTGCGTGTGCATGTACGTGTGTGCATGCATGCTTGTGTGTGTGTGTGTGTGTGTGCAAGGGTAAAGGAGAAGCAGAAGCATTCTGTGCCAGACTTAATCAGGATAAGGTATATGTTAGAGTGTGTGTGTGCGTGTACGTGTGTGCATGCATGCTTGCGTGTGTATGTGTGTGTGCGTGCATGCATGCATGCATGCTTGTGTGTGTGTGTGTGTGTGTGTGTGTGTGCAAGGGTAAAGGAGAAGCAGAAGCATTCTGTGCCAGACTTAATCAGGATAAGGTATATGTTAGAGTGTGTGTGTGTGCGTGTACGTGTGTGCATGCATGCTTGCGTGTGTGTGCAAGGGTAAAGGAGAAGCAGAAGCATTCTGTGCCAGACTTAATCAGGATAAGGTATATATTAGTGTATGTGTACGTGTGTGCATGCATGCGTGCAATGTGTAAGCGTGGGAATGTGTGCGCATGTGTGTGTGTCTGTGTGCATGTGTAAGTGTGGGAGTGTGTGTGTGTCAGTGTGTGCATGCATGCGTGCGCATGTGTGTAAGTGTGGGAATGTGTGCGTGTGTTTTGATGGGTGCATGAGAAGCTTTTTTTATTTAGTTGAGCACCTTCTCAACATATATCCATTACCATTTATATCATTAGCACTTATTCTATTTAAAAGGTTGTAAGTTAATTAAAACCATGCCCAACCTAATACAATTATGCCTAGTTTTAAAATTATCTAATTAAAAATATTTTAAAGCCATTTTCTCTATGTTATATAGTGAGTACCACCATATTTTTATGTTTAAACTAATTTTTATGTTTAAGCTTAGTTAGTTGTGACTAGTTGAACTGAGAAGAAATTAGTTGTGACTTTTAAGAAGATAGCCAAGTTATAATTTTACTATGATTAAACATATTTTAAATTTGAAATATTGAACTTAAAATGTTTATGTCAGTTCATACATTTATTTCAAAAATGGAATTTTGACCTTTCCTCTTAAATTTAATATTGTATAATTATTTCTAACAAATTTATTATATTGTATAATTTATATATGTTTATAATCTATAAAAACTTATTTCTACACTTTTTTACTTTTAGATAAATTTAGTTTTAATAAATTTTAATTTTATATAAAGAATGAAATTCTTTACTAATATTTATATTAGTAATAAATAAATACTCTTATATGAAAACTAAATGTTTATACTTTTTTTTATTGCTATCCAATATGTATTTTTTACGTAGAGGTTTAAATTTGTATGCAATTTTATTGATCTAAACTGTTACAATAGGGAGTAGAAAAGTGGGATTAATAAAAGTTATGATCACCTGGGCTGGGAATAAGAGAGGAAATTATAAAATAGCAACAACAAATTTTATTTACTCAATGGTTCATTTTGTTAGTTCGTAGATGGAGTAATATCTCAAGATAGCGACTGTTTTCTATATGGAGCTGAGGTTGTACTTCGAAACTTCACCATGAGTCCAACATTTACATGTGATATGTATCAAATGGCAGTCATCCAAAAGAGATTGGGTTTGGGACGACAAAAACTCTTAGCCATTTCATTATTATGTGGTTGTGATTATGAAAATGGAGTTCTAGGTGTAGGTAAAGAATCTGCATTAAAATTTTTGGCCACAGTGTCTGAACATGAAGTGTTAAACAGGTAAGTGTACATAAGCTATATTTCTGTTATGTCATTTCAAATTTGTTGTAAAATCAAATAAATTTTGTGTGTCCGGTGAATTATAAAACTAGGTTAGTTCAATTGTTCAGTTAATTACAGTAGAATCCTTCTAATCCGTCGCCTTTGGGACCAGGAATTTGGTTGGAATATAGATAAATAAGAATATAAACATTCTTTAACTGTAAGAACTACTATATCGTTCTCTTCAGTAAAACATTACAACAAACCAAGCTAGTAGTGAAGAAGACTGTACATACAAACACACACACACACACATATATATATAGGAATTTTTGGACTAGATAAGAGATTGACAGACTTACCTAATGGCAATAGTCAAAAACTGCAATCTCTTGGAAATAAATAAATAGACACATATAAAAGAACTTATCACACTATTAAAATATTTCAATCAAATTTATTTTTTTTATTGATTGTCAAAGTTCATTTTGGTCGAAATATTTCAATAGTGTGATAAGTTCTTTTATATGTGTCTATTTATTTATTTCCAAGAGATTGCAGTTTTGGACTATTGCCATAAGGTAAGTTTGTCAGTCTCCTATCTAGTTCAAAAATTCCTATATATATATATATATATATATATATATATATATATATATATATATATATATATATATATATATATATATATGTGTGTGTGTGTGCTGATACGTATTCCTTCACGGATGGAAAAATATGATGAATTGTTACTATCTGGAGACCATCCGTTCATTCTGCAGTCCATAAATTCGCAGTTCCGACGTTTCGCTAGAATCTCATCCAGCATTGACGAGGTGAACCCAACAACAGTAGAAGAGCGAGTCAATGCTGGATGAGATTCTAGCGAAACGTCGGAACTGCGAATTTATGGACTGCAGAATGAACGGATGTACTCCAGATAGTAACAATTCATCATATATATATATATATATATATATGTGTGTGTGTGTGTGTGTGTGTGTGTGTGTGTGTGTGTGTGTGTGTGTGTGTGTGTGTATGTGTGTGTGTGTGTAGTCTTCTTCACTACTAGCTTGGTTTATTGTAATTAGGTAAGTCTGTCAGTCTCCTATCTAGTCCAAATATTCCTAAATAAGCTTTAAGCTCTACTAGAACTAACCTATATATATATATATATATATGTGTGTATTTATTTATTTTTAGGTTAGTTTTGGTTGCTAAAGATTATTTAGATTTTTTGGACTAGGAGACTGACAGACTTACCTTGGTAAGAGTCCACTCAAGACTACAGAGTGGACTCTTACCAAGGTAAGTCTGTCAGTCTCCTAGTCCAAAAAATCTATATATATATATATATATATATATATATATATATATATATATATATATATATTTTGTAACATTTTGGAATAGCAAGTAAGAAAGGCACTATGTATAATATAATATAAATATATAAGTAAATTCAAACCATAAAGTAACCAAATTATGAAAAAAGAGAAAAATGTATACATAACCTAAATTGGCAAAATTGTAACATTTAATCACAAGTTTAGAACAACAACCACTATAAAAAAAAAACAATATAATAGAAACAATTTAATGTGTAACAGTTTGAAAAGAACACTAAAACTATATAAATAAAAGTAAAATCCTTTAAGTGTTAAGGAAAGTGAAACGTTTTAAGATTGCACAAATAGACCAAACAGGATGGCTAGCGCATTGTGAATAGAACAGCTGATAATTTAAACTTAGTCGGAAGAAATAATATTTAAATGCAGTCACCTGCAAAGAAATTAAAATCTAGTTATTAAGAACATGAAATGTACCAAAGGCAGTGAATACAGCATCCGTAAAGCCGGTAACAACGATTAAAAAAAGGAAATAGTTGGTTTAGCCATTTTTTTAAACGCGTGGCTTAGCGTCGTTACAGTTGCCCACACCTACTCAAGCAAGAGAGACGTACTTCAGAATTGGCCAATAAAATTTAACGAATTTAAACTTAGTGCGGGAGTGTTAGTCTCGAATTCAATTAACAGTATAAAATACTTTCAAGAAGATTAATTGAAACGATTTATTTAGAAAAAGATTTTATTAAATATTTTGATAAAGGCCAAAAGTGGAATCTGCAATTTAAAACACTTAAGTATCTAGGCTAGATCCATTACTACATTTTTGAAATTTTGCAATCAGACATTTATAAAAGAAAAGAAACCAGTGAATTTATTATAAAATTAAACTATAAAAGAAAACATTTAGAAAGAATATTAAGGAACAATTTTACTTAGAAATAAATTCATTTGTAACATTTATAGCTTAGATTTTTTTTGTTCTTGTACTTTAGAGTGCCAAATAAGATTTCATTATTCAAAATTTAAAACCCGCCAGATAACCCGAGATTAAGAGAGCTTGTGCTAAACCAATATTAAAATCAATTTAGGCTAAATTAAATAAAAACTGTTGCTGCCCAAAGGAGAAACACAATTTGGAATAATAAGACTTATTATAATAGAGGAAACTAATATTAAATTTGTAAAACTTTAAAAAAAAATTGTAATTTATTAATAGAACTTATAATTGTTAAGAAAGTGTTTTAAATGATACATTAAACTTGTTATTAAAAAAAGAAAGCTCTAGAATATTTATTTCTCTTAAAATAAAATAGAAAATTTACTAACCTACCTTGATTGAAATTTATTGAAAAATACATTTTAAAGAATTCATTCATAATATCATAATAAAACAAATTATTACATTTGGCACACCAACGTGAGGCACGATCATTAGAAAAATAATAAGAAGAAAAAGGCACTCTGAATAATATAAATAATTGAATATTTGTACTAATATTGTTTACCTTTCAGGACTTTACAATCATAAGCCGACATTTTTAATTAATTTCAAAATTTAAATATAAATATAAAATTTAAATATCGCCCGTATGAAGCGACTGGCGCTAGCTAAAATTTAGAAGAAAGCGAGGTTCGAGAAAGATCCGAAATAATACAATAGAAATGTTCAGTAATAAGAAGTGGCGGCAAAATGTGTCTTACTTTAATCGCTAAGCACGCAATTACGAACGTTTGAAAGCAATAGTTAGTTCCGTACAAACACATTTAATAACAAAATAATTCGCACTGAATTTACACATAAATAAATCATAAGTACTTAAGCTTAGGCAGCACTTACCCTCGTGAAGAAAGAAAGGGCAAAATTGCAGCGTGCGTAGATCTCGTGGCGGCAGAAGTCCTGGGTACCCAGTTTGTAGGAATCCGATCCAGGCGAGGTATAAACTAGAACTTAAACGGGAAATCAATAGGCTGCATTTTAAAAGGCATAAAGTCATTTATAACTATGGCGCGTAACTGAACAAAGAGTTCTACTAAACGGCGATCGTAACTTAAAGTCTAAGCAAATAACGTCTATAACAACGCGTTTACACGAACACACAAATAATACGAATAGTTTTAACACTTGTACGAGGTTTTACGGTCAAAACGGCACTTTACACACGCGGTGAAACTTTGCGCACGAGGTACTTCAAATAAGGCTGTTAAACGCACGACGGTATCAAAACAACGAACGACTTACGGAAATGCTAGCTAAGGGAGGGGGATCAGAGGCCACACAGAAAAATCAATACGCAATCCATACATCGATTGGTAGGTCAGACGTCACGTGACCATTACTGTCCAGGCCAGCTGAGCGTTTTGAAATATAGGTCGCGGTAACACGTTCAAACTTCGAGCGCTGACTCGAACATACCGCCCACCAAAACGAATGTTTTTAATCCGCCAGGTGGGTAGTGGGCGAAGAACTATTAAAGCACCGGAAACCGAGGGTGCCGAAGAAAATAGCAGGGGGAAACGAAGGAAAAACAAGAGAAACAAAAGGAAGGGGCAAGAGTGCCGAAGAAACCAAAGGTGAAAACTCAATGCTGCAGCGGATAGCCAACAAGCTTGTGGACAGGTCGCTTCAGCTGGCCGTGCGAGGTTTTGACAGTAGCTACACGGGATACTTGGTCGTGTCCAGGATGTAGACGTATGATCCGACCCATAGGCCAATGAAGGGGGCTCGGATGCTCTCCAGTGATAAAGACGAGTTGATCCTCCTGAAGCGGTGAGGAGTTCTTGTGCCACTTGCGGCGTTGAATCTGCGAATGCAGGTACTGAGTAGACCAAGTCTTCCAGAAACGGTTGGTCATTTGCTGAATCATGGACCAACGAGATTTAAGAGGCGGTTCGGGGTAACATCTCTCCGGAAGTGCAAGGAGCGGACGTCCAATAAGAAAATGTCCGGGAGTGAGGAAAGACGATCCTTCGCTGGGGTCAGGCGAAACCTCGAAAATAGGGCGACTGTTAAGAATAGCCTCTATCCGGGTAAACAACGTAGACAATTCCTCAGGGTTTAATACCGTATTACCAATCGTGCGGTGCATAAGTCCTTTAGCGGATTTGACGGCAGCCTCCCAAAGTCCGCCGAAATGTGGTGCGGCTGGAGGGTTGAAGTGCCATTCAATGCGTTGGTCGGCGAGTTTGCGCTTGATAAGCGATTTCGAGTGGTCAAGCAGTTGATAGACCTCACTCAGGCGGTTCGCGGCTCCAACAAAATTCGTGCCGTTGTCAGAATAAATATCAGAGGGTAGCCCTCGTCTTGACGTGAAACGGTGTAAAGCTACGAGAAAGGCATCGGTGGATAGGTCAGATACCTTCTCCAAGTGCACAGCCTTAGTAGCCGTGCAGACAAATAGACAAAGATAAGATTTTAAAAGCTTCGAGGTACGCAAATGATTTGCCTTTGTGTCAAAGGGTCCAGCGAAATCAATTCCCACCCTGCAGAAAGGCGGCGATGGAGTGACTCTAGATGATGGTAAAGCAGCCATCATAGGTGGACGAGGCTTAGATTGCAGACGGAAACACCGCATGCACGCATGAATGCGTTGTCGAAGTAAGGAGCGTAACGCAATAATCCAAAATTCGCCGTTAATCAGCGCTTGAGTGGTGCGCGGTCCGGCATGTAAGGCTAACTTGTGGTAATGATCGCAGATCAAGTTGACGTACTGATGATGTTTAGGAAGCAGAAGGGGGTGCTTAGATTCATACGACATCTCAGAATGATTAAGTCTTCCGCCCACCCTGAGTAAGCCCTGGGCGTCGACAAATGGCGTTAGGCTGCGGAGCGGATCGATGATTTGAGCGCCACGACGGAGCCGTTGCAATGTTGCGCTGAAGGCCAGCTCTTGTATGAGCTTGACGCAGAGATCTCTGGCGTTACTTAACTCCTGCACCGAAGGCGTAGTAAATGAAGTTTTACTCAAGGCGACTTTGGCCTTGTAGCGGGTGTTAACATACAGGCGAAAGGAAATGATGACGTTAGACAGGTCCTTCTGAAGTTTAGGACCGGAAAGCAATTGCTGATTTAAAGAATTCGCGTTACAATCAGGCGAGGATGCGTTGAATACTACTCGTAACTTAGTAGTAGAACTGGTGGTCTTAAAAACACAATGATGCGGGATCAAATAGTTAGAAGTATTAAGTGCGGGGTACATATGACCCAGAGTCATATGTTCTGTCATGAATTGATGATATTGCCGAGCTACCTCCGGCTGACGACTTAAACGTCGTTCTAAAGCATGATAACTGGCGAGGACAACGTTGCGGTTTGACTTAAGTGTTACAGCGTCAGGTTTGAAGGGGAGGGCGACAACATATCTCCCGACTTCATCGCGTTCAGTAGTTGTAGTAAACAGGCTTTCACAAAGCTGTTCGTCAGGGCTCAAAGATTTAGCCTCAGTTACTTCTTCGACTTCCCAAAACCGTCGAATATTGTCATCAATAGACTGTAGCGAGGTAATGAACACTCTAGGTTGATGGGGCATACTATACGGTACGGATCCCATAATGACCCAACCTAATCGAGTGTTAAGCGCAGAGGGCTGGCCATGAATGATAGTGCAAGGCCCATTAGTGAGTATTTGGGTGAAAACATCTGCCCCCAGTATAATGTCAACACCGGCAGGCGAGTCGAAATGAGGGTCAGCTAAAGGTAGATGCTGGTATTGAGCACTTATTTGAGAGGCTAACCTAGTAGCCGGCAGCGGGTCAGTAATGTGGTTAAGCACGGCGGCTTCAGTTGTTAGCATGACACCAGGGTCATGCCGCGAGAATAAAATCAACGTAACGTACTCGTGGATACGTGTGGTCTTGGCGGCGACACCAATCAAAGACATATTTGAACTCCGAGTAGGTAGGCTCAACAGGACGCTTGCTTTCTTAGTAATGGCAGATATCTGACTGCCGGGGTCAATAATAGCTCTAAAGGAACGAGGTTGACCGTAATGGTCTTGGACGACGATTTGTGCGGTGCCTAACAGGGCGAGAGATTCCTGAATATTACATGACAGCGAATGAGGTTGAGCTTGAGTATCGGTTGCGCGTCTAGTTGCTGGCCTCGGGTGTCGCGGTGTGACTAGTCACTGTTGTGACGGCGGGTTGTTATGTAACAAAGTATGGTGTGCCTCGTTGCACTGCTTGCAGAGTTGGCTGGACTTACATTTAGCTTGGAAATGGGAGCCAAGACAATTGAAGCACCGTTGTAATTTCCTGATGGCATCCTGGCGTGCCACAGAAGTCAGTTCGAGAAAGGATTGACAGTCAATGATGCGATGTCCTTCTCCGCAATAATAACACATGCCTGCGTGTGTCGTAGAAACATGGGATTGATTCATGTGAAGCGGTGGTAATCGGTGACGAAATACTGACATCCTAGGAGTGTTCATAACAGGAGGTATATTTACGGGGCGCGGCCCGTTGAATGGCCGTGTAGGGCCTGACGCAGCACGTCTAGGCTCGTATACATATTGCGTAGCCTTAGGTGTAATAGAATTGTCGGGCGAAACCGAAGGCTGGACAATTGTACTATGTGCCGTGTTAAGGTTAGGTTCCATTCGGTCAAAATTTAAATCACGGGCCCCTTGCGAATTTGACTCATTCACTGACGACACCAGTATGCGGGGTTGTTGAGCAGCTCTCGCGTTCGTAGAAGCTGCGGCAGGCGGTTGATCCAACAACTCTAGAGCCCTGGCCTGTTCCGTTATAAAATCATTCAACAGTTTGTACGTAGGCATACGATTTGTGCCTAGCCTCGTTTCAAAACTTAATCGAGTCTGGGGGTCCAAGTTATTAATGGACATCTGAAAAAGCAGGAAATCAGCCAAATCATCTAGTTGGATAACCTTCAACGCACACACAGCGTTTGAATGCGCGGTCAAGAAGCGGTTTAATTCAGTTTGCGAAGCATTCTTAATTTGTTTAAAGTCTTGAATAATTTTGAAATAGTGGTCAGCCAAACGGCGTGGGTTGGCGTACCGATTGCGCAAAGCTCGATATGCAATGCTGTAATTTTGGTCAGATATTATCAAGCCTGTGACAATTGCTAAAGCGTCGCCTTTAAGTACAGATTTTAGATATTGGAATTTCTGTATATTACTAAGACTGTCGTTGCAATGGACCATTGAATCGTACATTGTTATAAAGTCAGTCCAGTCATTGTTGTTTCCTGAAAAACTAGGCAACGCAAGACTAGGGAGGTTAGGCGAACCTACAGCTGATTTGACGGGCGAGGTTGATGTCACCTCTGTCTTGATAAGGTTAGGATATTTCGCTAACATGGGCAAATACGCGTCCTGAAATTGTCTTTTGATATTAAACGCACTTTCAGCTAAACTTGCCACCTGGGTGGCGAACGTTTGCTCTAATATTTCATACGTATCGACGAAATTGGCCTGAATGCGTCTTATTTCGCGAGCGATGCCTTCCGGCATCTCTTTATCGTCAAGAAGGGCTTTTACTTGCTCTAAATCATTCAATATATTTTTCAATTTAGCGAGGTAGTATTCAGTGTTAATCGCCATCATAAATAATTTAATAAAGTTCTAAAAAATAAAAAACACAACACAAATTAATTTCACAAATTTCTTAAATAGCGGTAGAGTGGACTGTATAGTTTAATGAAACGCAAAATGTTTCCTTATTCGTATTTACGAGACTGCATCTTATCTTCTGATTGACACGTAAACATTTCCTCATAACACAGAGCATATCAAAATCACGTTACGTATACCTATGACGTCACGTATGACTAACTTCCCGCGCGTGTGACTCGCACAAAGGAATATCAAATCAGAAATCAAAAGTTGCACATCACTTGGTGAGATTGTCATAAACCAAATGAATTTGAATTTAATCTATCCGGCCCGGAGGACCAATGAAGCGACTGGCGCTAGCTAAAATTTAGAAGAAAGCGAGGTTCGAGAAAGATCCGAAATAATACAATAGAAATGTTCAGTAATAAGAAGTGGCGGCAAAATGTGTCTTACTTTAATCGCTAAGCACGCAATTACGAACGTTTGAAAGCAATAGTTAGTTCCGTACAAACACATTTAATAACAAAATAATTCGCACTGAATTTACACATAAATAAATCATAAGTACTTAAGCTTAGGCAGCACTTACCCTCGTGAAGAAAGAAAGGGCAAAATTGCAGCGTGCGTAGATCTCGTGGCGGCAGAAGTCCTGGGTACCCAGTTTGTAGGAATCCGATCCAGGCGAGGTATAAACTAGAACTTAAACGGGAAATCAATAGGCTGCATTTTAAAAGGCATAAAGTCATTTATAACTATGGCGCGTAACTGAACAAAGAGTTCTACTAAACGGCGATCGTAACTTAAAGTCTAAGCAAATAACGTCTATAACAACGCGTTTACACGAACACACAAATAATACGAATAGTTTTAACACTTGTACGAGGTTTTACGGTCAAAACGGCACTTTACACACGCGGTGAAACTTTGCGCACGAGGTACTTCAAATAAGGCTGTTAAACGCACGACGGTATCAAAACAACGAACGACTTACGGAAATGCTAGCTAAGGGAGGGGGATCAGAGGCCACACAGAAAAATCAATACGCAATCCATACATCGATTGGTAGGTCAGACGTCACGTGACCATTACTGTCCAGGCCAGCTGAGCGTTTTGAAATATAGGTCGCGGTAACACGTTCAAACTTCGAGCGCTGACTCGAACAGGGGGTTTTGAAGTTTTATCTAAGAAAATATAATGGAATCTGAAATTGGTGCATACAATTTAAGGGGGGAGAAAGCTGAAAGGACGGAAAGGATGGAGGAATATAATAAACATAGTAGGCCTAATAAGGGTACAGAAATTGGGGAGGCTGCTAAAGGAAAGTATGTGACTTTAAAGGAGAAAATAGACGAAAAGGAAGAAGAAACTACCATAGGCCAAATAGAACTGGAAAAAGGGACAAGCTTGGAAGTACAGGAAAAGGAAGGCACAGATATGCCAATAGGAGATATTGAGGTGGAAACCCAAGTAGACGAGGATAGGGGACTACCACCTATGCAAACCCAACAGGAACGGGGAAATAATGAGAATGCAGATTTAAGGGATATGATGAGGACTTTAATGGAAATGAGTGTAAACATAAACAAAGGGAGAGAGGAAATGAATAGAAAATTCAATGAGAGAAATAAAGAAATAAGGGAAATAAACAAAAAATTAGAGGAAAACAAGATAGAGTTAGGTGCAAAATTTCGGGAATTTGAGGAAGAAAATAGGAGAATGATAGAGGATATGAGGGGACAGTTGAGGACAGAGAATAATGATGTAATAGAGGATATGAGAAGAGACTTAGAGGAGAAAGATAGAGAATTAGAGGAGAAGATTAAGAAAAATTTTGAGGAAACAAAAGAAAAAATAGCTGATGTGATAGAAATTAATAAAAAAAGGATAGAGAAAGTAGAAAACATAACAATGAAAAACATGACACCGCCGCAAAGTGAAGAAGAAATAATCCAGAGATTAAGCCGGCACTTTAATGAGGGAATCCAGTTGTCGAGAAGGGTGCAGAATATAAAGACCATCAGAGAAATGGAGAGAATGTTGAATGAGGAGGACATAGAGGAGCGTAATAATGACATCAGGCAAAGAAATAGGGGACAATGGAATAGGCCTACCCCTAGATATGAGCAAAACAAAAACAGATTTCCACCTAGAAGGGTAGAAAATAAATTTTAAAGAATTCATCCATAATATCATAATAAAACAAATTATTACAATATATATTAATGCGCATACAGTTCTATAAAATTACTTACAAAATAAATCGGCTATATATTTTTGTTTAGAAGATGCAAGATTCCTTCAATTCTCAATCTATAAAATGTCCATAAGTGATGAGGTTAATTACTGCTTGATCTACTGTAAGGCAATATTAAAAGCATTCTTGATAACGTTTTGTGAAATCCAATTAGGGCGTTTGTCACCATCACTGTCTGATTCCTCATTCACAGGTTCTTAACCTAAATTTGTTAAAACAGCTATAATAATTTGGTTGTCATTGAGCTCTTCATAAGTTTCACAGTCTTTGTCACATTTGGCAATCCACTCCTCAACCTTACTGGCAAGGGATTTGATTATATAATATAGATATCTTTAATTATTTCCTGCATGTCATTTTTGTTGCCTTTGATCTGGTCACTCAATCATAATTTCCTACAATGTAACTGATGAAGCTATTTAAAAACTTAAATATGATTTTTCAAAACGAAGGTGAACATGAAGCACTAGTTTCAGTAATTTTTTAAGGCATTGAAACTATTATAAGACACATTTAAAATACATAGTTCAGTCATTGAACCTAAATTAAACCCATTCTGGAACAAATGAGACAATTTAAATGTAATCAGAAATTATTATATTCCCATTTCTAGCACACCTCAAACTTTTTTTTTATCAGGCAAGTGATGTCCATTGATAAAATATCAGTATTGTTGGATTAGCTACCTTATAGGTTTCCAATCCAGTATAACATGAAGTGATATGAGAATTAATTATGGGAGACTTTACTTGTGGACAAATATTTTCTTCTGTTGTGGATGTTACTTCTACTTGAATTTAGAAAGATAGTATGAGGAGAAAGCTTTCATAACCAATGCTGAATTATGTAAAACAACTTTTCAATGCAAGCAGGCACATTGATCTAATAATTACATAAATTAACAGTATTAAAAAATAATTATATTTTATGTGTAAATATATAAATTATTTACTCCTAATTTATAAATTAATTGGTTTATAAAGTATTTTAAAAATTACTTGTGATGTGACCTCAAGGTATCTAATTTTTATTTTTGTTTTACTTGAATTTGATTGTGTGTTTTAAAAAAGGTTGCACCAAAGAATATTTCATTGATCTATAAACTATTACTGAAAAAATGTTTCTTTCTATTAGGTTAAGAGATTGGCGAAATAATTCAGCATTTTATGATGATCTTGAAAAGAAAACAAAACGTGCTCTGTTGACTACGTAAGTAACCATAAAAACTAATGCAATCTGATTCAGTCTAGTATTTTTAAATATTTGTTAGTAAACAGTGTTATTAGTAATTCTATGTTACTGCAAGTGTTCAATAACTCTTGTTTTATATATATATATATATATATATATATATATATATATATATATATATATATATATATATATATATATATTCTCCTGAGAATTGGTAGGTTGGGATTCACTCAATCTAATGTATATAAGTTAGCTGATTCTCGTTGGACCCAACGTGTAGTCATAAGGTTTTATGAACCAATGTCTATTGCCAAACTCCATCCTTTTACTTTAATAGTACATATAATGAAACAAATTCTGATTAAATATTCATTTAGTAATAAATAGAATTAACTATCAACCGCATTGTGTTTTTTTTACCTTGTGTAAAATATCATAGATAGACTATATCTGTAACAATTTGGGGAAGGTTATCCTTTGAAATTACTATTAGAAAGGGAATTATAAAGCTCTTGTTCGTTGGACGGTACTGCTAACTATCCCATCATGGATTGAATGGTTTACTGTCCAACGGCCAAGGATTGATTTACTACGTCAATTGAGTTGTATTTAACAACAAAAATATTCTTGTTTATAAAGCACTAAATATTATGTATTTTATACAGGTGCAATTTTTCATTCATTATTCTGTTCGTAATTATGAAAAATATTAATACCAAGCCCCTTTTAAATTTAGAATTTCACTAAAACTAACTGTCACCAAGTAAAAATCATTCTGAGCAAGAATGTCAACTTGACATAAAATCTAATAACGACTTTTTCATGTAAAGAATGTCTGATTAAATGACAAGTTATGGGCTATAAATATCTACCCTTTTCTATACTGCAAGTTTCAAGAGGCAGTAAATATTTCTTAGATAGCCCAGATGTCTAACAATGCTGAGACTCTTGACAGGAACCTGATTTATATGATCTGTACCACTAATGTGTCGTGGCATGAGTTAACCCTCTTACCAGTGGTAGTACAGCAAAATTTATTAATAATGTTGTTTAATTATTTAGTTTTGAAATGCAATGTCTTTTATTTTTGACACAAGAGTGATTTTAACCCTGCTTTAAGTTTTAAAATTTGTTGAATCATCCTAATTTGATTTGTAACAGAATACTTTGTAGCTTATAGCTTCATAAGATTTGCTGATATACTATAAGTAATGATTGTGGAGGCTTTTCAAAATATTTTAAGTGGTAAGTAATACAATAATACCTCTACTTATGCTACCCCGTCTTACGTGATTCCCAAGTTACGTGGTTTTAAATCAGGCTGTCCGACTTATGCAGACACTGGCCTGTTCTGTAAGAAAATGCCTTAAAGAACTTTTATAGCGCATGAAGAGAAAATATTCCCATGTTTTGAGGCCTCCAAAGACCAAATGATAGTGATGGTTGGCGCAAAATATAGCTGGTGACTGTAAGTTGCAACCTCTCATAGTTTATCGCTTAGAAAATCCAAGGCCATTAACAGATATTTCTAAAGTTAGCTTACCCGTGATTTGGAAGTTGAATCGGAAGGCTTGGGTGACAGCTTTCCTTTTTGAGGACTGGTTTGGTCATAATTTCATACCTCTAGTCGAATGTTATTGTCGGTCTATACTAATTCCTTTTAAAGTAATTTATATTAATTGTCAATGTACCTGGCCATCCTTCTACTTTAACTAATTTTGACACACGGGTGAAAATGATATTTTTGCCACCAAACACGACTAGTTTGCTTCAACTGATGGATGTGTTAAATCAAAACATTTAAAGTTTATTACACAAGAAGATCATTTGCGCATCTGCATGAAGCTATGAGACAGAACAAGGAGCTCTCTGTTGAAGATTTTTGGAAACAATTCAATGTTTTAGATGATTTGAGAATCATTGGACAATATTGGAATACAATTTCATAAAAAACTTTGAATGGCGTTTGGAAAAAAGGGTGTCTATTTTTTTCGCCTCTGAAACTCAAGAGGAATCAGTGCCAGAGTCTAATGAAATTGCTGATGTGATTGAAGAAGTTGTTGGTTTTGCCAGACAAATCCATTTAAAAGTGGATAATGATAACGTTCAAGAAATGCTGGATTTACACAACCAGGAGCTGACAAATAATTGATGTAGAAAATGAAATTACGGTTAGAAACTTGACAAAAGGCCATAGTTTAATTACACAAGGTTTACACATTTTGGAAAACATAGACTCCAACATTGAGCGTATTTCTACCACAAAAGAAAAAAATTAGCGAGTTACGAGGAAATTCGTTGTGAGAAGAAAAGATCTTCAATTCGTCAAACAAATTTACTAGATTTTATGAAGCCTTCTGTGTCAAAATAACTTTTTTTTACTCACTTCTTTGCAATATGTATGTATATAATATAATCTCTTGTTGTATTATGTATTTAAGATTTTAATACATACACATTTTTCTTCTAAATTATTAGTTTATTTAGTCTTTGGTCCCAATTAAACATGATTCCTATGTGATTGTATGTAATATTATACTCTGACTTACGCTAATTCGTTTTACACGGTTATCGCTCAGTTCCACTTATCACGTAAGTAAGGGGTATTACTGTGCTTTAAACTCTAAACCTTATTTTGCAGGGAACAAAAACTGGAACTCAGTATCAGAAAAAAGGCACTACAAGATCATAACTTTCCTTCAGAAGAAGTAATTTCAGAATTTCTGAACCATCAAGAAGAGAGTCCATCTGTTTTTGCGTGGAATTGTCCTAACTTGCATAAGTTTTTGGTAATTTTAACAAACTTTTTGTTGATTATAATCTTTTATTTTTATTAAAGACTATTAACTTGAGGTCGTAAATGAATGTATTTTGTTTTATTAATTTGGAAAAAATAGTAACAATTTTTTTTGCTGTTAACAATTTTTTTTGTTGAATGTGCTATTTATAATTTTTTTTAAAATGGAGTAAGCAAAATAGCTGTACTATTTCAGTTTTAAAAAACTCATGTACAGTTAAATTGTGTTTTATTATTTTAGAAGGACTAGATTTTTTTACATTGGTCATAGTGACGTTATACCAATGATACCTATAGAATTTATCTACTGTTAATATATCGTTGAAAATCACATATTGTAAAAGTGCTAAGTTGAAAATTTGTGTATTTTAAGTAAATGTATTTCCTTACAAGGCAGGCTAATGTGATGCATTCTTGCTTGTTGGGGACAATTGAATGCATCATGAATACAGACAATTTTCATTGTTTTCCATGCAGAATACTGGACCACTTTGTGTCCAGATATAATGGCATATTCAGTTCTCATAAAACAGGTGTTATTGGTTGAATTAACTGTGCCGTGGGGAATTAACATTTATGGTCCAGGAGGAGAACTTCAGACAGCAACCCTGTCCATGTGATAGCATAATGTTCCCTACATCCAATACCAGGGGATCGTGTCTTTGAACTACCTAATTCCGTCCATCCTCCTTAACAATGCACGTGTGACACTATGATCGCCCTTAACCCTTTGATTAGCAACATGTCCATGCCCTAATAAAGCCCCTGTAAGCAAAATATTTTTGAAAGATTTTTGATTTTTTTCTTTTTCTAATTTTTCTTTTTATTTTCTCTAATTTTTTAAATTATTGTATTATTTTTAAAATTTGTTATGTAAATATTTAATATTTGGGAAAATATATATTTTGCCAACATTAGGTATAGTCCACATTTTCAGTTTTAAATGGTCAAACACGGTATTTTCACACACAAAGTTGTAATATTTGTTGGTTTCCTTAACTATTTTCTTGACCAAATCTCTATAAAAAAATATTTTGAAAAAGTCTAATTCTTTAGGTTCTGTTAGGAAAACAAATTTGTTAGAAATGCCTGATTTATTTTTATTAAAATCCTTTAACAACCTGAAAACACGTGAGACAAACCATATACTTTGCATACAAAAGAATGGTAACTATGTACTTTGTGTAGCATTTATTCTCGAGATAATATCAAATATTGAACCTAAAGTGCAGTAAAATAAACAGAAAATAAAATCGTAAATGTATGGCACAGCTAATCTGAGAGAAATGATAAAGCGTTCATATACGGGAATACCCTCGCTGCCCGTAGCACGATCTCATGTACTGGTGCATGAATTCTAATCAAAGGGTTAAATCCTCTACCAGGGGGTTTTCTTCCCTCCCTTAATCATACTTATATTCACAATCCTTTTCTGCCCTTTGTAGTCCTGCCTACAAATTTACACTGATTGTTTACCTTAAAACTCCAAACTTCGAATTTTAAACAAGGCTTGCCACTCGTCCAAGGAACACCTACTCATACCAGAAAAACACAACAGAATTCTAAGAACTAGGAGAGAAAGAGAGTTTTAGAGGAGTGTTATCTGTGTAGCAGTGGGGTGAAAGTCTAAAGGCAACTGGTAGGGTAAGGCTGATGTTATATTAGGACAACCACAATGCTACAGAATGTATTAACTAGCTGTTTATGAATGAAAATAATGAATAAATATTAAAGTACCATTTTTATTTGGTATTATAAAGAATTTAGTGTAAATTTGTTTGAATTGCTACAAAACAGTAGCAATTTTGCTAACTGATAAACTGTTCAATGTTGTTGTTGGACATTCAACAGTTTTGAAACTCATTTGCCACTGTCTAAAAGCATTCCCAGCAAATAGAAATGCTGATGTTGCCATAAGTATGTTGTCATAATTTAGTTTGATGCAGTTTGAGAAGCATGTGATATTTCAGGGAAGTTTACAAATTTTGTTTGTTGAGGATGGTACAAAGTTGATCACATTCTACTTGCGTTATCTAAAAATATTCGTACAGTTTAATATAAATTATTTTGTGTAGTTTGTCTTTGCAGCCGTACATTAATTTTTTCATTTGCTAAATTAAGTTCTTAGTTTTGTAACTATATTTTAGTAAATTGTTTGTTTTAAGTTTGTTAAGTTTTGTGTTAGTATGAGTTTGTGAGGTTTCATTTTATATAATTCCCCTCTGTGTTTGTGTTTTACAAATACAGTCGAACTTCTATATAACGAACCTCCAGATAACGAAATCCTCTATATAACGAATTTTTATCTTGTCCCATGACATTTTAGAAGTTATACTGCTTATTTACGTCTATGTAACGAATTTCGCACCTCTCAATAACGAAGTTTTTTTTCCATTTCAATCGAAAAAATGTTGTGTTGTATAGGCAGCTCACAATAGCATTTCCAGGAAATTGTTTATTTTCAGCAAGAAGGTCAACAAAACCAAGAATGGTAGGCGAAACACATGTCGGCAATTGACTGCATGTTATAGTTCGGTTTAGTTAACACGTTCAGTACGGCTAGTGTTCCAACACGCTCTGGGTTCCATTACAGATGTGCTCCTAGCTTATTTCCTTAGATACGGCATGCTCACTCCCAGGCTAATTGAAACTTCTCTAGGTTCGATATCTGTATAAAGGTTTTATTTTTACGTCAGTCCTTTAAAAGAGTTTGGAGAACATTGTGCCTGAGTTGTTTTTAAATCCGACCATCCCAAGTTAACTTTTGATGCTTCAACTGAAACAATGATTCAGGAAGTTTTATGAACAGATTTAATTTGGTTTAACTTTTATATTTTAATGTTTTTTTTTTAGTTTACCGCAGAATATCCGGTAAAAACAACGATCATAAAAATTAACCAAGCTTTCTGAACTAACGATAACTGTCCTATTAGAGTTAATAAACCCACTGGAGGTGGGAACAGAATATTGTAAATATGAGTCATTGACAAAATGCTTGGACGCCCGAAAACCTAATGTGTCAACATAAGGTTGTAGTAAACAAATGTCAGCTAATCTCGGCTATAAATAGTCTCGGACGTGACATATGTATTATCTATGTCTCCGTTTACATTATTGATCTCTATGGCTTTGTGGAACACGTGGCACAAATGTTGCTATCATAAGCATTAGATAACTTATCATAATAGCCTATACAGAGTAGACCCTATGAAAAATATTGAATGTGGATATCTAATACAATGAAGAAACATCAATAAAACATTTTTAACAACTTGAATTTCAAATAAATTGAGACATTATAAAACATTATCCCATATTAACATTGGTTTATTACACTAACTACGCTCTCGATATTATACTGTATCCCTTTTATTACCGCAGGTAGTGCGATATGCGTAAGATGGGGTGGGAGCATTCTTTACAACACAACCTCTCAATAACGAATACCTCTCTACAACAAATTTTTTCTCTGGATAATTGACTTCGTTATACAGAGGTTCGACTGTATTTTAAAAAATAAGAAAATTTCAACTTTATAAAATGCCTATTTTAGATCTTTTTGTAATTTTTTTAACAGCAATTTGCAGATAAATATCTTGGCTGGGAAAATAATTATGCCATTGAAAAAATCACCCCTCTCCTTACACGATGGCATCTAGTTAATAATGGAGCTGATTGTGGATTGAGCGTAATATCTATTGTAAAGAAAAGAGTTGTTCGAGGAGTTGCAAGTTATGAAATGAAATGGAAAGGAGAAGAAACTGGTGAAATATCGACTATAGAACCTCAGGATCTTGTATCCAATGTTTACTCAGACATACATGAAGCTTATATTCTTTCAAAGCAGAAACCTAAAAATGGTAATTTTAAACAGTCTTTTCAGTAAATTATCAATTTGGCTTAAAAATAAAACTTATATTGAGTCTGATACTAATTTTTCAAGTCAATTAATGGGTTAGTGCAGTATCTTACCAATGCTCATAACATAACATAGTACTGCACAAACTAATAGTAAAGTCTGGAAGGATCGTGTCAACAGTGAAGCAGAAATTTACAAAAATTTACCATAATTGCAGATTTTTTTCATATTTTTTTATTGTAATATGTTTATTCAAAACCGGGTTTTAAATAACTCAACTATTTAACTATTAAATTAAAAATACAAATTTTTCACATCAATAATTATTTTTAATGGTTTTTGTTTTAGTAGATATTAGATTTAAAAAATGTCATAGCTAAATAAACATATTTTTTTACAATACAATTGAAATAGAAGCCTATACTAGGGGTCACTTTTAGTAATTTGTTTTGGTATGAAAATCTTTGAAGCATGAAGCAGTACATAAAAATTGGTATGTGGTTGGTACAGTAAAAAACTCGCTAAGTACATTATATTAAATTATAATATCCTATGTAATATGTGTTGTACTAGTATAGATATTAATGACAAATACAGTACAAATTAACAAAATGAAAACTACAACACATAACTATGATTGGTTTCATAGAAAATTTTTAATTTTCATGGAATGGCTGATTTAAGTTAAACAAAATAAATAACAAAACTAAATGGCTTACTCATGCTTCTACCTAGTAGACCGAGTTGAACTATAATCAAAAGCAATTGGATGAAATATAGAAACAATATAACCTTAGCCCTTGGTACTCGATTGTCGGGCGAGTGTATATTGCTGTTTACTTGCATGTCGGGCGTCATCAGCTGCTATTTTCAAATGCTTATTACTCCTTTGCAGCGAGTCCCCCGACATCCAATCTCTTACTGTTTTGTGCTGCATTCTACTGACAATGATTTAACTAAATTTAAAATGTCTTTGAATCTGTAAGTCACCCCGAAATCAAGTTTGCCGTTACGTTATACACTGCAAGAAGGGTACAGTCTGCAGTTTATTTGTTTACTTTCAATTTGCCATGCCTTCTGCAAGTGCAACTAGTGATTTTGATATTCCTGATCATTTACTTGATTCTGATTTACTGGTTCTCCAAAGTCTATAGGTTTTTTCAAGTATTTACAGATCGTTTTGAAGTTTGTGCGCTATTTTACAATGAGTAAGCGACTGAATAATGAAGAAATTCTTTTGTGTTCAACATTTATGGTTTCTCCCACTCGTTTACAGATCATATCAAAATTTGTGTGGTATGTTATAATGAATAGGTAATTTTTAGCAAAGAAATTGACAGTAAACGTAAATTAAGTTTGGTTAACATGAAAAAATAAGTGGATTTTAAAAAAAATACTATCAACAATTCTGCTAGTAAATATTTTATATTTGTTGATTCCATCTTCACATAAACGACTAGTTTTCACTAAACACTTGTAAATATTTTACAAACTTACCCATAGTAGCACTTATATTTGTTTAGGATGGGCGTTTTGGGAGATATGACCCATTGTCAACTCAGGCCGTAACTGATCTCAAGACTTTTGTCGGTTAGGGTGGGGGTAGGATATTATGGTGGGGGCGTGGGTGTACTTTGTGAGCATTAGGAGTTATGATATCGAAAAGTGTGTGTGAGTTATAATGTAATTGGGTGTTGAGTATGTATGTAGGGTGTAGTTTGAATTGTTTGTGTATTTTGTATTGTTCGGTTGTATAACATTGGTTATTTCTGTATTGTTTATGAAGAATGTGTAGGTTGGATGCTATGTCTATGTAGCCATGTTTTGTGGACTTGAAATGATGCTACCAAGAACATATAAACGTACTAACAAACAATAATTACCAATTGAAATTCGTTGATCATCATAAATCCTAATGCCCACAAAGTACAACCACACCCCCACCATAATATCCCACCCTACCCTAACTGACAAAAACCTTGAGATCAGTTACCGTCTGAGTTGATAATGGAAAACATTTTCCGAAACGCCCGTCCTCAACAAATATGAGTAAGTGTTACTATAAGCAAGTTTGTAAAATATTTACAAGTGTTTTAGTAAATATTTAATGTTTTTTAATAATCTAGAAAAATTATAATAAATAACATAACACTAAAGATTTTTAATATGTTAAAAATTGTTTTTTAAAATTAGTGCGTTGATTTTAGTTTAGTTTTGTAATCTTTTGTTTTCTTACAGATTCTAAACGTATTAAGAAAAACAAACCATTAAGTGATGTTACTAACGTGTACACAATGCTAGAAGGCCTAAGTATTGATAGAAAGAAGCAACCAAATAAAAAGAGAATAATAAATAAAAATTGTACAGGTCTTCAAACATTAGACAAATTTCTATTAAAAGGTAATACTAAAAGTGAAACTATTACATGCTCAGTTCCTTTAGGTCAGAGCACTCCAAATAAGCATCCACAAAATTATGAAATAAAAACATCATTCCATTATTGTGAATCTGAAGAGGAAAACATACAATCTCCTTTAAGGAAAACTAAATTAAAAATAGATAGTTTTGAATCTAGCTCGCTGACTGCTTACAATTGTGATGAGACTAATTTAGATTTATCTGATATTGTCAACTCGATTATCAGTAAGCCATCTGTTCCTCCGGCTAGAAAAAAGTGTATCAGTTCTCAATAAATTTACCAAATAATAGTTTATCAACACAAAGAGAGTTAACAGTGATATCTTATTCTAAATGCTTAATGGTTGATGTTACTTGGTATTTATTATCTTTAACTTATTTACTACTTTGGTTATATTTGCTTATTCATCTTATACTTAATATTGTAAAAACTTTGCATTTCTAAATATTTTTTAAAAGTAATTTTAAAGCATTTAAATATTTTTTTAAGTATATAAAGTAATATTAATATTTTTTTAAAATATCTGTATAATTTATCATCCAGCAAAACCTTTGTTGGATATTGTAAAAAATTTGTGAATTTAAAGAACTGTGTATATTGTCTTTTCTCATTTATGTCAGAAAACCTTTAACCTTCCTCATTAGAAATTGAATTTTATTCTTTTGAATTTTAACTGAACATCCCTATTCTGTATTCATACAGATTATTTTATCTATTATACCTAATATTATTTCACCCATATTCCATTTGCTCGTATGCTAATGTTGTAGTCATGTCTTTTAAAAAAACCTACCACCACTCCTGTGCATACCAATCTGTCGGACAAAGGTTCGTAAAAAGTTGCAAACTGTGAAGCTCTACATGACTGCTTAAAAACTCTGATCTGAAAATGAATAATCGATGAAATATAATCGTAGTAACTCTTTTAACCATTTGCAATTTTAAAGCCACAATTTAAGTGTATAATTCTGAATACTAACAAAAAATTGTTTTCCCCTAGGGGTAAAATGAAAATTTCCATTGTGAAGATAAATAAATTTTTAAAAAGACATGGTATTAATGAAATTATTATATAATTGAATTTTGTGAGTAAAATAAAAATACAATTTAATTTTAAATCTGTGGAAATAGTCTTTATCATTCAAAATTATGCAAACCGGGGAGGATGTTTATTCAAAATAATCATAACTAACAATTATTTTGTTGGTCTAGATGCACACAGTGGTTTTGTACTTCCTGCATGACTTTATTTACTTTAGTCTTTTATCTTACCACTGACGTATTCTTCCCTGGTAACAAAGCATGTAAAAATTTAAAGCTTGTACATTATATTGTCCAAGATAGTTAATTTATATAATAAAAACCTATTGAAACAAAAATTATATTTTTGTGTAATTGATCAATGTAAAGTTTTATTACACAATGTTGATCCAGTCTCAAACAAAGAAGTTTACAACAAACATGTTCTTTCAATAATAACTTCAGAAATACACTATTAATGGTGCTGGGATATGGGAGAAAGCTTGGCAGCTTAACTGTGAGTTGCCAACTATGCACGACTTACCCGAGTAACCAATGCAAATAACTAATAATATAAACATATGTTTTTGCTATATATTTATTTTTAATTACAAAACATCCTGTATTTTTAGATGTTGAAATTTTATTCAATTCAAGAGTAAAATGAGACATTTTATATAGTATTTTATAGTCTAACCAGCATTTTCTGATTGCTCTGCAGCCTGTTAGAATTGGATGTAGTAAGTAATTATATACAAACCACAAACAAGCTGAAGAAAACTTTAAAAAATTGCTTGAACTCAGTGAAATAACGATTTTCTGAACTATTAAAATGAATTTTTTATAAACTTTATAATTAAAATAAAAAGTTTTATAAAACTTATAATTTATAAAAAAAACTTTGAGTGATACAATAGGTTTTGATTGCTTAGTCATTTTTTCATAATTAAACACATGGAAGGTTGTTATTTAACTAAATTCAAACAAATTTTGCCACTTGTTATAGACAGACATGATAAGTTACAATTTTTCAAAATTAGTTTAATCTCGGGTCATTTTAACTAAAGCTAATTTATCATAATGTTATGAGCTCAAAATATTTTTACAATTCCATTCCCCAAAATGAGGAGCAATAAACTAGTTTGAGTAATGTATTGCTGTACCACTTAGTCTTTTAGTAAAGCTTTCTTAAACAATGAGTCCAAATGTTGATTACATGATAAAGATAAAGCCTGTCTTTATTGGTAAGGAGTGAGGATTGAATGAAGATTCAAATTCTAGTGAAGAGGCTGAATGTTTTGCTAAGGAATGATGGTTGAATCTTGATTCAAGCTCTGATGAAGAGGCTGAATTTTTGACTAAGGAATGAGGGTTGAATCTTGATTGAAGCTCTGATGAAGAGGCTGAATTGTTGGCTAAGGAATGATGGTTGAACCAAGAGTTGATCTCTGAAGAAGGGGCTGACTTTGGCTAAGGGAGGGGGGTTGAATCAAGATTCAAACTCTGATGAAGGGGCTGACTAGCTAAGGAATGGGGATTGTATCAAGAGTCAAGCTCTGATGAGTCTGAATTGCTTCTTTCGTCTAAAACAATTATATTCAGGAAGACAATTTATTTCAGACATTTTAGGGGCACCATTACCAAAACTCTAATTTAATACTGAAGAACAATTAGCAAGATATATCAAAGAGGCAAATGATATTGTACTGTTTTACTCAGCAATCAGCTTTGTGCTGAGCACTGTTGAAGATGCCTGAAGAATTTAGAAATATTTTTCACCACAAAACAAAGTTGCAAGATTTGATTGTTTAATGATAATCAATGAATATGTTCCCAAAATATAATATATTAGTTGTCTTTTTACAACTTGTTAGCTTTAATTTTTTTTAAAATTACATTAGCTCTCTTGAGTTGTCTTAATATTGGAGAAGGATAAAACTGTTTCATGAAAAAACTTTAATTTTTCATTACAACTTAATAATTTGGCGAACTTATGACCTAATTAAAACAACTATTTACTGATATCTTCAGCAGATGTGTTGGTCAATGCTGTGAATCACAAGACTGTTGCTCAGGTGTGGTGTATTATTGTTCATAGAATAGTTGTTAATTATATGTTCAAATATAGTATTTGATTGTGAGTGTGTTTTGTTGTTTAGAATGTGTTGTGGGTGGTTTTTTGGTGTTTGTATATCTTGTAGTTTTCTGTTGTGCTTAGTTTTTTTTATGTAGTGAAGGATTTTTAGATTAGTGTCTATTATGGTGTAATGTGTATGACGAAAATTGATTTTGGTTTTGTGTTTTTATGTGTTCCTTGTATCTTGAATTTTCTTCCTGTATGACCTATGTATATGCTGGGGCAGTCATTGCATGTGATCTTGTAAACTCCTGCCCTGCCCTGTTTGTTCTGGTCTGTTTTTATACTGTGTAAGTGTTTTTTAATGTTTTAAATGCTACTTTGTATTGAAGTTTGTGCGATACAAGGATTTAAGTTTGTTTATGTGTTGTCGGGATACATTTGTGTTATGTATTTTTGTGTTATTGTTTTTGTTGTTATGTGTGCATTGTTTTTTGCGCATTATGTTGTCCATTAGGTTGTGTTTTGTATCCCTTTCTATAGGCTATGTGTTTTATTATGTTGAGTTCATTTTTTTGTCTCCATTGTTTGTGGGTATTTTGATTAGTCTGTGTATCATGGAGTGGAATGCAACTTGTTTGTATTGTATGGGATGATTGGACTTGTGTATACTCTGTCAGTGATGGTGGGTTTCCTGTATATTTTGAATGTGTGTTTGTTGTTTTGTTAACAAAAACATATCATAAACAACAACAAATATGCCCACAAAATAATATATTGGTACATATACGTAGATGACATCCTAATCCTATACAACGGCAACATATAACAAACACCTTCCACAATAACATAAACTTCGCCCTAGAAACAGAACGAAATCAACTTTTTAGACCTGACAATTACAAAACAAAACAAGAAACACACATTAAAAATATACCAGAAACCTACCACCACTGACAGAGCTATACGCAACACACCCAATCACCCCACAAATCACAAACATGCTGCCTTTCACTCCATGATACACAGAATAATCAACATACCCATGAACAATGAAGACAAAATAAACGAACTAAACACATAGCCTATAAACATGGATACAAACACACCTTGATAGACAATATAAGACTCAAAAAACAATGTGCACATAACACAACAAAAAACAACAACAGAAAAATACATAACACTTACATATTACGACAACACATCAAAAAATGGATTTGAAACGCAAACTTAAATACAAAGTAGCATTCACAACATTTAACACAATTAAAAAACACCTACACAGTTCACAAACACACCAGGATAAACATGACAGGGCAGGCATGTACAAGATTACGTGCAACAACTTTTACAGAGGGTAAACGGAGAACATTTACCACACGATAAAACGAACACGTAAAACTGATAACAAAGACACAACCCAAATCAAATTTCGTCGTATACATACAAAAACTGACAGACACCAATATAAATATCCTACATTACATAAAAAAGGCAACTAACTTAACACAGTAGCTATAGATGCTATCCTGTATCCTTTTTTTGGAATTTTTATGCAATTTTATTTGAGATTTTGATAAGTATGTGGGCGTGGCAAACTCCCCCCCTGTTGTTTTGATTTGCCAATTTCCATTATTTTCAACTTGTGCCACAAATTATCAATTATTATGTTTTTTGTATCTATTTGTGTGTGCTAGGTATTTAGTTATTGGTGTTGATTTTCTTGTTTGTGTTTTACATAGAATTCAGTTAATTTTTAAAGCTATAGAACATGAATCTAAAGACATGTTTTTGTTGGAGCGGTTGGTATGTTTTATTATTAATGAGTGAGCTTGTTCCTGTTGTTTTTCATTTATCAAAGCAAAACGGAAGATCAACACAATTAACAAGGTACATTCTTAAATACATGAGAAACCTAGATCATAAATCCAACTACCCTACACAGATGCAAGACACACAATATATACAAACATGTATATAGAAAACACCAATACTAATTTAGACATTGTATACCTTTTAAAATAGTGGAAGAAACCACTTAACAAAAGTTTGAAATATACAAATTGTTTAAAACAATCAAATAACAAAAAAACCTTTTAAATGATAATTTTCAGTCCAATAAATAATACACAACTTTTTGTCCTAGAAAACCTAACCAAAACACTCCATTAAAAATATGTTCATTCTATCTTCACGTGAGCTACTAGTTTCCACTAAAACATTTTTAAATATTTCACAAACTTGCCTATAGTAGCATTTACTTATATTTGTTGAAGACAGACGTTTCGGGAGACGTGTCTCATTGTCAACTCAGACCGTAACTGAATATTTACAAGTGTTTTAGTCAATTACAAACTTGAGACCTGTAGTGAAATCTATCAGTAGCAGTGTGGTTTTGTAAATAAAACAAGGGTTTTGAAACTTGTCACAGCAGTAGGTTACTCAATTTTTTTCTTTCACTTAGGTTTTTAGGTTTATGTATTATTTTATTTATAATTAATATTCCTATACGCATCAGGAATGTTGCATATAAAATTACATCTTTTTCTTTAAAAAGAGTATTTAATATTTTAACAGATGGAAAAAGCGATCAAAATTTTTTACTTTTCCCCCTAGGTTTGTTATTAATTTCTAGAACATTTGTGTTATTTTTCACAAATTAAATTAAATATTTGATTTACATTTGACTTACAACTTTTGTAGTCTATGTAAACATTTTTGAAATTGCAACTCTTAGCCAATATGATATACAGTGTGGAAAATTCGTAATAAAATTTGAAACTGCTTCACCATCTAAATGTCAAATTCTTCTTCGAATGTCTTATCTATGGTATTTACTTATGCTTAGTCAGGAAAACACCGAAAACATATGTTTTATTTTTGATACAGATGGTTGTGTTATGACGACGAAACAAAATACTTGTGTTGCATTTTGTTGATCTGTGGTTTATTTTAGCAATTTAACTCATCAATTACAAAAAAGTAAGTTTTAGAACTAGCGAAGAATTAATTTTTTAGATTTATTGTAATAATCCTAGTCAACATGGTTTTATTTTGGGTAATAAACATCTTAATATTTTTAGAAGAATGAAATCTGCCTTGTCCAATTTTAAGGCCTAACAGGGAGGATCTTGAGTGTGGGAGGGGATGAAAGAACATAAAACCCTAAATCTCGTATTAAGGCGTAATGTAAGCTTAGTGTAAAATATTAATATTTTTTCACCTTATTGAGTTAATGCTGAAGTATTTTAAGTAACAGTATTCACTGGTTACTAGGTTTTTATAGTTTTTATCATAACCTTGAATAAAAAAAGAAATATATTCTTAACCAAAGTCTCAATATGTTTTGGCATGTTTTTTTTACAATTTTTAAAATTAGGTATGATTATGTAAGTTTAATTTTTAAAGGAAAGTTCAAATGTACTACATAACTAATAATATTTTTCTAGTTTACTGATAGCATTTTTTTAAAGAGCTAACAAAAATTTGCTTTTGTTAGGCATCTGTATAGTGTATTTTCAAAAATTAATAAAACGTAATAATCAAGTGTACTAGTTACATGCAGTAACTTGTCCTATGTATTGATATATTTAAATGTAATCTTTGATGATATTTGTTTTTGTATAACCTGTTTTCAAAAAGTCTAAACACTTGAATTTTTAGTAAAGTATACAAATAATAAATCTATTGTAACATTAATAGCATTCATTTCACATTAAAGACAGTAAAAAACATACATAATATTTGGTAATGATTTTTGCTTTGGTTAAAACTTTTAAGTTATACATTTTATTTTATGTTAAAATATAGTAAATAAATTTTGAATAATGGGAAGTTATAAAAAAGGAAAATATCAATTTAATTACATTTTTTTCTTTTTATATTTATTTATTAACAGATTAATTAAAATATTGTGTTTTTTTTTATGAATTGGCGTAATGTATAAATGGTTTGTTTAAACATTTTACCAGTTACAGTTTTGGTATTTATTGGCTAGCCAGATGTCATCAATTTTTCAAAAACGACTTACATAGACATTATAGACAGACCTCAGGAACATGATAAAAATAATAAAACCTGGTGCTAATGCTATTAAAATTAAAACTTTTGAAAAACAACATCCAACTTAATTTTTAATTTATACTACACAAATATTAGAATATAGCTACAAAGTATTTATCTAGTTTGATGGATTCTTTTTAAAAAAAAAGAAGTAGAAGTTTACTTATTATGATGTAAACAGTTCAAGCCTTGAGTGAAACACTGCCTTCTAGTTCCATATGCCATATGGCAATGACCAAAGTAGAGGTCACCTAACTTGTCAACAGCTTATCTAATGTTGGTAAACTATATTTTCTTTTATAACCATATCTTTTCTAACCTTATAGCCTGTATTGTAATGTAGAGTAACATAGTATTCTGTTTTTTTAAAACCTTGATTTTATAAAGCTTTGTGTTCTAAAACTAAGGTTATTGGATTATGAGTACTAAGTTTGATATTTTTTTTGTTTTCCTGACAATTTTCTACATCACCAGACATATTTATAATTTTTCTTACAAAATCAATCACTTATGACTAGTTAATGATTTCTATACTTTTAATATAACGGAATTGCTGTAGTAGCTGACTTTTGCATAAAGGTCATTCCGTGTCAAATCAACACACCTATTTTACCACACCCTTTCATATATTAATGAAATTTGGTACACCCAAAGTGGGTGTTGAGACTAAAAAAAATACTAAATTTCAAATTTTTATCTATAACGGTTTCCGAAATACGGCCATGTAAAGTTTTCAAAAAACTGTCAAAATGTCGCTGTGGGAAAACGTTTAAATGGTCATAACTCCTCTCCTAATAAAGTAAGAATCATGGGAAAGGTGTCATTTTTTAGCTCTTTTTATGCCCTTTTTAATGATATATAACACATATAGGTTGTGAGAAAAAAAATATTTTAAAAATCAAAAATAATTTTTTGAATTTAAATATTTTTGAAAACACATTTTTAAAAATTTTCAAAAAAATATATATAATAGGTCTTATTATCACTAATTTGTATACCAAGTTTAGTTATGGGATTGCAATGGGTTCATAGTCAAAATAATTTTAATCCGAACCTGGCTTTAACTAGTTTTACGTATATTTGTATATAAAAACTTTTTATAATTATAATTAATGAAATCCAACCATTACCATTGCATATATTTCAAACACAGTGAAACTTAACATACGGTCTACATGTGTTGGAGGTATTGTGATAACATTTCATTGGTTGTTAAAATTTCATCTTCGGATAGGACGTAAATTCTTCCTGTTGGAGTTGTTGGATTCACAGTACATAACACATCTGTGAATGGTAGCCATAATACATCTGGTATTCTTGGGTAGCTAAATGACGGAGAAGGTCCTTTGGGATGAAGGAAGGTAACTTTTAATTCATCTTCGTCTTCGTTTTTGTCCATTATATAAGCAAGCCACCAGTTAGAGTCATAGACGATACTTATGTAACCATTACAGTCTGCAAAAGTAATTTTGTCTGTTGACCTTGATACTGTTACTTGAGAAGAAGTTGTTGATTCGGAAAATATTTTCACAGTTAACTTATTTCGGATTGAGGCAACAGGCATAAAGGTGTGGTATTGTTGAGTCCCCTTTATTGTGAGTGCTTCACTAAACCGATCTTTCAAAAAAATTTCTGCTGAGACATAATCTTCTTGCGTTCCATAATCAAAACTAATCCCATGAATATTTTCAACTGACCATTCGTAAAATTCACATGGAATCAAGATTTGGTTTTGAAACGGTCTTTGTAAACTAGCTTTTGCAGCTAATCTTTTGACCGTGCCACCAAGTCCATCACTTGGTCCCTTACCGTGGGCAGTGGCAAAAAAATGCCAAAGTCGTCAATATGGTTACAAAGGTTTATAAAATTCTTCTTGTTCTGACGGTGAAGTGCTACTGGACATGAGCTTGTCTCAACTTGAAAAGCAAGTACAGACATGAAATTGTCTGTGGTGGGAACAAGAGTGAAAATTGTGCAATAACAAGCTGAAAATGGTACTTCATAAACTTGCAATTACATGTAGGATGAAAATATAAATACAAAATGTAATATTTAAGAATACATTATTACTGTTTTTATATTTTCCATTTTTAGTTATTTTTATAAAATATTTTATAAAACAAATTTTATAAAATATTTTGATATTGTAAAAACCACCACTAATAAAACATTATTTTGACTATGAACCCATTGCAATCCCATAACTAAACTTAGTATACAAATTAGTGATAATAAGACCTATTATATATATTTTTTGAAAATTTTAAAAAATGTGTTTTCAAAAATATTTAAATTCAAAAATTTATTTTTGATTTTTAAAATATTTTTTTTCCCACAACCTATATGTGTTATATATCATTAAAAAGGGCATAAAAAGAGCTAAAAAATGACACCTTTCCCATGATTCTTACTTTATTAGGAGAGGCGTTATGACCATTTAAACGTTTTCCCGCAGCGACATTTTGACCGTTTTTTGAAAACTTTACATGGCCGTATTTCGGAAACAGTTTGAGATATTAAGCTGAAAATTGGTATTTTTTAAATTCTTCATGAAGGTAACCTATATTCCAAATTTTATCATAATCTGAGATGGTGATGGAAAAAATCTCTTAAAAGTGTGTTGATTTGACACGGAATGACCCATAACCTAAATTATAAACATATATATAATCCTATCTTTTGTTATAAAATGCAATCAATTCTATATTTGTTATAAATTAAACAAAATGTAAATAATGTATTTAGTGAATTCCTATAAGTAGTAAATAGTTTTCTTGATAAAATTCTCTTTGATATTTGACGTCATCCAAGAGTAATCAAAATTGGATCAACAAAATAGCAATGTAATGATAATTACTGAAACCATAATTATAGAGTTACCTAGAAAGTTATAAAATATACAGTTTAAAAATAAAGTGTGGACTCTTTTGTAGGCTATAATAATGTGAAAAAGATTAGAAATTATATAAAACTAAATGGATTAAAAGATTTGAAATCTAGCGTGAGTTGGCTAAAGTATTTTAAATCTTATCATAACAATAACACTAAAGTAAAAGGGGTTCTGCTCAAATATGATTTTCCTTTTGCTATCTTAGAAAACATATTGAATTGAAATAAAAATTATTTATAAAAAATAATAGCGAAAGATGAGCGGAAAACAAGTCTGCATGTTTTTTTCAGTCAAATGTACAAAGCTTCCTCTAATAGATTTGGGGCTATAGTATCTTTTGATTAAATGTAAAAGTGATTAATTAAGTTTCATCGAACATAATGGACTACAAAATTCAAGAGTATCTTTTAATTGAAAATAATGTGTTAAGTAACCAGTGATGTTTAATGTTTCAAATCCCTGGCATGGTGCTTACCGTGCATCCTTTAATAATTTTCATGAAAGTTTTAGAGAAAACATTTAGCTAATTTTGAAACAAATAAAAATCAAATTACTAGACAAGAAGAGAATTAATATCATCTTCTTATAAACCTACAATTCTTTTTTTTAACTGTACGAATATATTTGGTTAGGTGAAGGGTGGGGAGAGGGATACTAGAGCTGAGAAATGGGAACGCATCTTAATATTCTCCGATTGCCTGAGGTGAGGTGAATTACCTATGCTACTGAATAAAATATTTTTTTACTGTAATGTACAGTTTGTATCATGTTTTATGTTCACACTTTTATAGTAAAACAATTTTTATTTGATTTGTCCCTTATCTTTTAACCTTTTTTTGTGGGTTGTCTGTGATTGTTATTCGTGGTACCTGCACCAACCAATTCTGAGGTTAATCTGGAGTTTACCTTATAAGATACCACCCTAATAATATCTAAAATCCATCTTTTTGAAATCTCTATAAAGGAACCCTAATATAATCTTCATATTAATAAAAGTGTAGAATAATTTACTAAAGTTGTACCAGAAACAGACTTTTACATTTGTTTAAATAAATATTTATACCTGTTTGATAATAGTAAATATCAGATTAAAGATGTTTCTGAGCATTACTGATGCTAAAGAAGTTCTTATATAAACTATTTAAGGTACATTACACTCATTCAAAATAATTTTACAATACTATAATAAAATGATACTTAACTGAGTGAATACATAGGGCTTACTTGCTGACGCGTTTTGAAACAATCGTTCCTTTTACGAAGCAAAGCTTGTCTGTTGCATAGTATTTGTATTTTTCTAAAGTTGTTAGTTTTTTACTTTGGTTTAATATGTGGATAATATTGAAATTAGTATGTATGTCTGTGTGTGTGTGTGTATCTCTTGTTTTTCAGACTTGTTGTGTAACTGGATTTTGGGTTTGTGTTGTTTCTTTGGTTAACGTGTTCATCGAACCGTGTGTTGAATGATCTCCCGTTTTGGCCGATATAATAGCTGGGACACTCGTTACATGTTAAATTGTAAATACAAGATAGATTGTATTTGTATGTTTGTTGTTGAAAGCGTTATATGTGTTGTCTTAAAGTGTTTGTTGTTTTGTAAGATATTAGGTAATTAAGTATTTTGAATGTAGAAGGTATTTTGAGTTCATTTTTGTTGTGGTAAGGTAGGGATATGTATTTGTGGTTTTTTGTGTGGGTTGTCAGCATACCCATTTGGTGATGCCGCTTGTGTTTAATTTTCATGTATATGTTGTCTATAAGTGTATGTTGCTAGCCGATTTGTTGAGTGGTATTTTATTTTATTGACCTCTCCGTCATAGTCTTTTTGTAACAAAGGTATATTGATTAGGTGATGAAACATATGATTAAATGTCATCCCGACAACCTTTGTACCTAGCGGAACGCCCCCAGTAGAGGCTTTGCTTCGTAAAAGAAATGATTGTTTCGAAACGTGTCAGCAAATAAAGTTTTACGTATTCATTTAGTTAAGTATCATTTAATTATAGTTTAATCAGTGAATTCAAGATGATTAGAACAAGCAATTTTACAATGTTATTTGTAAAAATGTGTGTCACTATGAGAAGACTAATCAAATATGGTATGTATTTTCTTGAAAGTATGTATTGATGACATTTAAAAATTTTGCTTATTAAAATATTTTGCAAAAATTATTTACATTAACTAAAGACTATTACCCATTTAAATCAAATTTAATCTATTTCATACAATTTTGCATGGCTCCAGGATTTTGTTTAAAGAAAAATAATTCTTTAAAAGAACTATAGTAGGAGTTTTTATATTTATCAAGGCTTTATGATAACTATTATAATTTTGACATATCAAGTTTCTGTAAATAAATTATGTTCAAATAAATGTAAAATTCTGTTAACCAGTTACCAGTTAATCAGATGAGTTATGATGGTACTATAATATACATTCGGTACCTTTAAGCCTCTTACAACAATTATTTTTTTTATAGGTAATTCAGTTACATGATTTATAGGTTTGGTTTCCTCTCAGTAAATAGGTAATTAGTGCTTTTTAGCTTTATAGTTGAAGTGTTTAAATTAGCCTTGTTTTTGAGCCATGGAGTTTATAAATATATACATTAAAAAACTCTTAGTAGACATACTAGTATCAATATTGTTGCTTACAAAATTTGAAAACAAAATTACATATCAACAGAATTACTTCTAGATGAAACTAGTATATACTTCAAGTTGTAGATTTTATGCTGTAAAATTATAAACAATAAGGAAAATTAACCACTAGGAAAAGAAATGGAGAATAATTGTGGCTAATTGCTGCAATGCCTCTTTGTTTAGGTTAGTTATAATTATTTGTTCTGGTAGTTATAGCGTCATTGAGTTTTTCACACAAATAAAGGTTCCAATACCACAGACACAGGTTCTGTTTTGCAATTGTAGAGTTATAAAATAGTACGCATCTTTTCCAACCTACTCTTGGCAAACGAAAACAGTTTCACTTGATATCTATTCCTTCAAAAATGGTTTGTAGGCTAACTGAAGGAGAAAATTAACCTGAAACACAGTGTGGACTCCACAATATTGATGGATTTCCTAATACCTTTATAAAGTACTAGGTGTTGCTAAACACTAAATATCATAAATATTAATTTGTATGTTAAATTTTTTACACAAACATGAATTATTTCAAGGTTAATTTTCCTTGTACAAATTATCAATCGTTAATACAATATGTTTATATTCATCCAATCAAGTTCAAATACATTTTTTAACCTATAGTGGATGACAATTGATGTTAATACAGTTTTTCCAAATATTTAATCAATAATTAAATTATAAACATTTTAATAATAATAAAAAATAATTTAATAAGTTATTTGAACACACATTTAAATACTGCAATATTTTAAAAATAAAACAAAATGCTTGCTCTTAGTTTTAAATTATTGACAATGATAAAATGAAAGGTTGATTTTGCTTTTCTGTAGACATTGTGAACCTATTCCTATGTACAAAGTTTACAGCTGCAACAAATGTTGCATATTAACCCTTAATATTCTACTTTTGAAATAGATTATTTACTTCTAGTGTGGAATTAGTGTGTAAAAATAAATTTTTAATTTGTTTAGCACTGAAATTATTACATGTATATATGGATGAGAAAAATGAAATAAACTGTTTTTAATGGTTTATATATTTTTTCAGTTTATTCCTCTTGATCCTAAAGTCTGAATTTTCAGATGATCACAAAATCTTTTTTTTTAATATGTAATGGGTAAAATAATTCTTATATATACATATCTAAGCATTTGTAATGAACTCGTTTACAAGTGACTTATTTTTATACATTTTCATGTGTTTTTCGCAATGTTGTGTCTGTGGAACTAAATGTGCACCTTTTAGTAATAAACCCATGTCTCAGTTGTTTGTAAACATAACTAACTAAAAATTTAGAATAAAACTCATTTCCATGTGTACAAAAACAAGATGCTTATATTTATCAACTGATTTTTAGTTTTATATACTATATACAAAATTGAAAAAAGAAAATTTAGAAAATGGTTCTTGGAAACATTTTTCTCATAAAATGTTTGTTTGCATGTTTATTATAATTATAGGTAAGTCTGTTTTATAGTAGAGTCTTAGAGAAGTATATTTTTTAAAAATCATGAAAATCCATTGATAATTAAAAATTTTGTGTAATTTTTGTTGGAGCACTACATTTTTAATAAATCATGGGAAAGATACCCTAGTGCCAAATGTCAGCAATCGGGCAGAAACCCATGTGTAAAGCCCAGGGTAAAAAGGTTCAAAATATTTTCTGGGTGAAATAAATTTGTAAAAACTTTCCTGGGTTACATAATAAAGTTTTAGAATTCTAACAACAGTATAAAATATATACAAATTCAGTAGTTAATGGAATATACTGAATGTAAAAACAGAGTCACAACCTTGTTCAGGCTAGTGTCTAATGAGTTCGGATAATTCATGCCAAACACATATGTACAGACTACATAAATGCTGCCCATTACTACAGTAACACATTGGTGACGAATAGCAAATGGTCAAATACGATAAATACTGTGCAAGTATCCAGCAGTCTATTATATTTTTTTAACTTCAGTAGGATACAGATGTCAAAATTTGTAAATATCTTGTTATACATATTTGATAAAAATCTAACTTATTGAGATATTTTTAGTACAGGGTGTCTAGTGACAGGGAAAACCGGGAAAACCTGGAAAAGTCAGGGAATTTTAAGATTCTGGAAAATTCAGGGAAAAGTCAGGGAAAATTTTAAAAAATCGGGAAAATATTTATTTTGATTAGAAACAAAACTAGTGGCCATTGATCTCGAATATTTGGTATTGTAAGCCAGCGGTTTAGGGGCAGGGTAGTCAGGAAATAACACTTCTTTATTTAGATGCCCATTATTTATTTGATAAGCCCAATGCTATGACTTCAGGACTTATGTCAATAAATATTAAACGTGTCGAGTTGGTACAGCTGGGAGGTTTTAGCCTGGACCGTGGCCTTGGGGTGCGCAGTGGTTCTGTTATCATATGGACAGGTGGGGATAACAGATAACTCAGTCTGTTTCTGACCACACAGAACGCTGTGTAAACATTCGTAGCCAGCTATTTGTCTAGACTCGTGATAGTATGTGTTTTATTTGACGGTGATTATTTGTACACCGTTTATTTCAACATGGAAGGTTCCAGTTTTCATTGCCGTAGCGGGCAAGCGCGTCATGCAGATGTCGTCATTACCTCCCCTCCTTCCTTAGGATAAATATAAACTAAAAGATAAAGTGACTGAAGCAGAGATTATATGGTGCGTGAATTTAGTAATGCAACACTTCTTTACGCAATGAAGAAGGTAGGGTGCCTCTTTCTAAGGATGTTCCCTGATAGCACCATTGCACAGAACATGAGATTGGGGAAAGATAACATTTCCTATAGTGTTGTAATCGGTTTATCAAATTATATTAAAGACCTGTTACTGACATCATTAAATTCAAATTCTAACTATGTAATTGGCTTTGATGAAAGTTTAAACAAAATATCACAGAGAGCCCAAATGGATTTGAGTGTTAGGTATTGGGATGCAGAGACGGATGAAGTGAAAGCTCGATATTTTGGTTCTGTGTTCCTTACAGACACAAAAGCAAAAGAGTTACTCAATTCGTTCTTCAAAGTCTGGATTTATCCAAGATCCTTCAGATATCAATGTAAACTGGGCTTTCTATAGACATCTAAAAGAGGAAAAGTCAGGGAAAACTCAGGGAATTTCTTCAAGCTATTTTACTAGACACCCTGGAAAAGTCAGGGAAAACTCAGGGAATTTCTTCAAGCTATTTTACTAGACACCCTGTAGTAGACATCTCAAAATATCCGGTAATGGTTTAGAGATTACTCTTTCTGTTATTTACTTGAATTAATTTTTTTGTTTCAGATTTTTACCATTTTTGCTACTCTGCGAACATCAAGTTTTTGTACAATGGCAATAGTTGAACTTAGTGATTTAAATAATTCTACGATTCAGCATCAGACACAACTGAAATTATAGTTTAACTTAATTTTTTATTTTTTTGTTAAAAAATATTTACATTTTAGAGACAAATAATTTGTACATAAATCAACCAATAGTAATGGAAATTAGTTTAATATTGTACAAAATTATGAAATTCATAAGAGATTACTACTTGCTGTTTGAGATTTAATTGATGTAAAATGATTTATTTGTAATTTATTATTGGCCGTTTAAGTAATTTCTGACAAACTCAGGAACCTACTTGACTAATGACGGTTTCGCTCATGAAATGAGCAATAGTCATCGTACATATCGCAGAAGTGGAAACAATAACATATCAATTGAAAGAACTCTTAATACAACCGAACATAACAGAGCTTTGAATGAATGCGAGGGTGATGTGGACACCACATATGCAGTGGTGGTGGGGGGCTTGACAAGGCTTGCCCTGCCAGCGATTAACAACCGAAGTAACTATACACGTATTAGACAACCTCGAGATATAAGAAATAGGTAAGTATTTTTTAAGCGCATTAGCGAAATACTTTAAATTTTAATAGAAGGAAGTATTTGTTTTAAAATTGAATAATGTTGGAACTACAGGGTAGGCCAGAAATAAATTTTTCACTAGAGAATCTATTAGAAATAAAATCAACTAAGATAGAACTTTCTTTTAAGAACTATATCACATATAATGTTCAAGAATATGCAATATAAACTGTTCAAGTTAGTATTTAAATACCTCACTAGCAGTAATAATATGTTGAATATCTTCCTTATTCACTCACTATCATCCCTGGTTTTTAGTTTGCTAAAAATTGCAATATGTCAAAAATACTGGAAATAAATTAATGAACTTTTTAGAAAATATTAGGTATCTTATCCCTTTTTTAATTTAAAAAACATCATTTCCTCTTATTGTCTGATATTTAAAAAGTAAAGTTTTAGCTAATTATCACTTATCAGAATCATGAACATAACTATCAATATTATTATCCCTCTTAATGATATCTATGCTTTAGTCTGTAAGTGCCCTAAAATTATAATATTTGGTCAACACATCAAATATTTTCAGTTGAACTTAAACCTGGAAAATTACTTGGTCAGGATAACATTTGGTTTTCTTGTTCATTTTACCCCTGAACTTAATAATGCGATTCATTGGGAAACAACATTTTTTGGCCTTCAACACCCTGGTTAGCATGTGCTTTGGCCTACAAGAAATGTTTTTTTGTGTGTGCATTTCTAGTATCAAATTTTGTTTTTAAGCTGGTTGATAAGCTTTTCTGTCCAGCATCAAGAAGTCAGCATCTAACAGTTGCAATTTAGAAATTTGTTCAACTGGCTGCTAACTGGCTGTAAAGTTTATTGTTGCTAAATTTGTTACAGTAAACTCTCTATAATCCTGCTCTCCAGTAATGTGGCGTTTTCTTCAAGGTCAGAAGATATAAACATAACATATATTGTTCAGTGCATGTCGATATCAGTGACTGGTGACTCAAGCCACTCGGTTTTAGTTGTGTAGCTCGTGATATACAAACGATTTTGAGCCGTATGTTGTGAAGTAACTGTTATTTAAGTGCTAATGAACAATGTAATTGCAGTGCAAATGGAAACATTAAAATTAACTTTTTATTGTAAATTACAGGCCAGTATATTAATTCTCGTTTTATCATTTCAATTACAGTACAGAACTATTTTCTTGCGGTTTCTTTATTTTTGGACAATGCACATAAATATAGTTCAAGGTACATTGTGTTTTTAATGGTCCATCCAGTAATCCGAAGTTTTTAATGTTCCGGTAGTAGTGTTTAGCTCCTAATGTTTCTTTTTTAAAGTTTTTTTTAATTTTATAGTTTATTATTCAATAACTTTTGACTTTATGTCTGCAATACTAGATGATTTTACTATGTTTTAAATTTAAATTTTGTAATTAAACATGCATGAACTTATTTTGGTTCATGTAAGTTCTATAGTTACAAAGCTCAAGTTAAAACAGTATAATAATAGACTTATTAGACTTATAAAAAAGCAGAATTAAAACCTCAAAACAAACAAGGTTACAAATTGGTTTCAATTAAAATACCAATAAAGAGACGTATAGGGTTCTGAGTTTATTTTAACCATTTTAAAGGGAAATCTTTCTTCAGTTTTTACATTTTTATTTTGATTTTATAATTTCAAACTCAGTTAACTTAGTAGTACACTTAGTTAAATAATATGGAAATGATTGTTTATTAGAGTTAGACGTGTTGTTGTCACCAAGGTACGAGACCAACTCTAATTTGAATCGTGTGAGTGGAGAGACAAACAGTGCCGCTACCTGTCGCACTACAAAGTCCCGTTCAGTCCGATCAATCACCAACACGGGGTCCGGTAACTCCGGCCTCGGACAGTCATCATCTGAGAGAAAGGTAAGAAAGAGCTAAGCTACTTATGTTGACTGGAGTAAGCTATTTAGTGTTATTAAATACGAAACTTTGCTTAGTTGTATTTTATAAATTTATAAAATTTTTTGTATAATTTTGCATTATTACAATTATTGTAAATAATAAGTTCTTTTAATAATGATTCGTCATACCTTATATATTCAATATTGCTTCTCCAAAATGCTTTAAATAAACAAAGCTGAAAGTTTAAAATTAAAAATGAAAACTATTTACAAAAACAAATTGATTATATCAAAATTAGTACTCATATTGATCTTACAAATAACTGATTCTAACTGGCAGTGTAGAAAGTTCTAAGGAACACAGAAAATAAATAAAAGTTGGTGCTAAAGCCCCAAAATTAAAAATTTTGAAAAAAGTATAAAGTAGCTTAACTTTACTATTCATAACCGACTTTATAAACTCAGTTGCTTAAGAAAACAAAGTGTTATTTTATACTACATTAAAATAATTACAAAGTATATGGTTTCGATAGATGTGTCTTAAAAATACAACATATAAGATAGAGTCCATCTTTCACTTTAGGTGTCAACTGATTTGCATGCCTTAATTAACATTATTTCCTTTTAGAAAACATCAAACCAATCCTAACTAGATACTTTATAACTTCATTAAAATATAACAATATTGTTATTGCCTTACAATGTACAAGACAAAGGCCATCTTTCACTTTAGGTGTCAAATGATTTGCTTGCCTTAATTAACATTATTTCCTTTTAGAAAACATCAAACCAATCCTAACTAGATACTTTATAACTTCATTAAAATATAACAATATTGTTATTGCCTTACAATGTGCAAGATGGAGGTCATCTTTCACTTTAGGTGTCAACTGATTTGCTTGCCTTAATTAACATTATTTCCTTTTAGAAAACATCAAACCAATCCTAACTAGATACTTTATAACTTCATTAAAATATAACAATATTGTTATTGCCTTACAATGTGCAAGATGGAGGTCATCTTTCACTTTAGGTGTCAACTGATTTGCTTGCCTTAATTAACATTATTTCCTTTTAGAAAACATCAAACCAATCCTAACTAGATACTTTATAACTTCATTAAAATATAACAATATTGTTATTGCCTTACAATGTGCAAGATGGAGGTCATCTTTCACTCTAGGTGCCAACTGATTTGCTTGCCTTAATTAACATTATTTTCTTTTAGAAAACATCAAACCAATCCTAACTAGATACTTTATAACTTCATTAAAATATAACAATATTGTTATTGCCTTACAGTGTGCAAGATGGAGGTCATCTTTCACTTTAGGTGTCAACTGATTTGCTTGCCTTAATTAACATTATTTCCTTTTAGAAAACACCAAACCAATCCTAACTAGATACTTTATAACTTCATTAAAATATAACAATATTGTTATTGTCTTACAATGTGCAAGATGGAGGTCATCTTTCACTCTAGGTGCCAACTGATTTGCTTGCCTTAATTAACACTATTTCCTTTTAGAAAACACCAAACCAATCCTAACTAGATACTTTATAACTTCATTAAAATATAACAATATTGTTATTGTCTTACAATGTGCAAGATGGAGGTCATCTTTCACTCTAGGTGCCAACTGATTTGCTTGCCTTAATTAACACTATTTCCTTTTAGAAAACACCAAACCTATCCTAACTAGATACTTTATAACTTCATTAAAATATAACAATATTGTTATTGCCTTACAATGTGCAAGATGGAGGTCATCTTTCACTTTAGGTGCCAACTGATTTGCTTGCCTTAATTAACATTATTTTCTTTTAGAAAACATCAAACCAATCCTAACTAGATACTTTATAACTTCATTAAAATATAACAATATTGTTATTGCCTTACAATGTACAAGACAAAGGTCATCTTTCACTTTAGGTGTCAACTGATTTGCTTGCCTTAATTAACTTTATTGTTTTTTAGAAAACGCTAAATCAATTCTAACCTAAATACTTAGTAGCTTCATTAAAATATGACTACATTGTAATAAAGTATAACATGTTTTGTTTTAAAACGTAACTTTGATTTTATAAAGCTTTGTTGTAATATAGAGTATAGTTGAATTAATTGTTCAAAAATTTTCAGCCTTTGGGGCACCACCACCAGTTTTTATTGGTTTCTGTGTTTTTTAGCACTTTTTATTCATCACCAGGTTTAATTCTTTATTGCTATATTACTGACATTTAGATTGATATAAGTACAAAATTTTTCTATTAAAAATATTGATTGTGTTTTAATGAACTTATTTATTTACAATATTTTTTTAAAATTATTTGTACAAGTAATTTGCTGTGTGTGTTTTTAATTATAAGAGTTTTATTATTGATTTCCAATAAGGGTTTTGAACAATTGAACTATAAGGCTAATTAAAATTGCTTCTTTATTTATAATTTTGAACTAGTTAAATGATTAAGATGTATTATGAAAATTATTCTTCCTAAAATCTTGTTTGAATTAATTAACTTGATTCTTATTTTTGTTGAGTTCAATCATATTATCCATATATTTATTTTGGATAATTTTCAATATTAATTTTATTTGTATATTTACAACAGCTAGACTAATTAAACGTGTTTTATTTTGCAATAAAAATACCCATATAAATTATTCAATATTATTGAAATTATTTTTATATAAAATACGAAAAAAATGTTTGTGAATATATGACATTCAAAATAAATATTTATGAGTAAAAAGTTGTTAAATAATTTTATTGAAAAAATTTTTAAAAAACAATTTTGTAACTGTAGGCAAAAACTAAACTTTCATTATAATTGTAATTTAGATTTATTCATTATTTGTAGTTTTTGAAGTTCAGCTTTATAGAGATTTTGTGATTAGATCTCATTACCACGGGTTGTGAATTGTGGTCCAAGTGGGCCATTACGACGGGGATCTCGCGGGGGCGGGATTCCCCGAGGTTCCACGGATTCTTCTCCAGGGGCATCACTTCTATCAAGAGGTCGCAGAGTACTGGGCAAGAGCTCCCCCCCTCTCAATGGAACTCCAAACGTTCTACCATCAACTCCTACCAAGCAGGTACCACCTGCTGCTCCCGTTCAAATTCCACCACCAATTACAGATGAGCACAATCCTGATCCAGAACCATCTGAAGATGATGACGAAGAGAAGGCAATTGGTGCTTCACCAGATGGCAGGTAATATTTATTTACATGATTTTACCGGTGTTTAATATTTGTTTTATCATAGATAAATGTCTTTTATCTTAAGGACAAAAAGTCTGACTGTTGAAAACATGCTATTAAATAAAATGAAACTATTCCTTGTCCAATACTATTCTGAGAGAAAAGTTCAAGGTATATGCTATGTATATATACAGGTTCTGGCTGGATAAATTGTAATAATAAATTTGAATATGCAGAATGATAAGACCATTTTCTGAGTTTTCTTTAAAATAAGAAATTGAATGAATCAATCCTTTCTCTAGACCAAGGATGTTAAACGAATAAAATATTTATTGACATTTGTTTTATACTGTAGTTATAAAAATGCAATAATTGGCAGTTCAGGTACAAGATAGATAACAATAATATAAAGGAAAATAATATAAAGGAAAATAATGAACTAACTATTCTAATTAATACATTATAGAAATAATATAGTTTTCTAAGCAACCAAAGAAAAACATTTCTAACAAAAAAACTATCAATTCAAATAAAAGAATTTCTACAGGCTGCAGAAATTTGATTGTGTTAATCTCTGGTGGATATTAAAGGCGTCACACAAAGTACACCTTAAAATGCTCTGCTAAAATAAGAGAAAAGGAAAAAACAAAATAGAATAGATAACTTTAAACTTTCAGTACTGCTATAGTATTGTGTTTAGTTTCTTCCAAATTTTAGTTTGAAAGCAATCAAGATGGTTACAAATGAATTTAATAAAAAAAGGCATAGAAACAAAACTGATGCACTGAAACAAACCTACATAAGTTAAATCATATTTTAGTACAAACAGTTCAACAAATGAAATAAATTAATGGGATAGGAATGAGTGAGAAAGAAGGCCATAACCTAATAGGCTTTTGGGCCCTTGTGCAAGGAATGATGAGAGATAAAAGAAAGTTCTAATTACCAAGAAGGGTTAAACAGTGAATTACGAGTTAATGTAAACAAAAACATGAAGTAATAAGAAAAACTTGCAGGAAGTAGAAACATAAAGAATTAAAATATAACTAACAGAGTAATAAAATTAAAGTTGTAAATTAAGTTGTAAAAGTAAACAAAAGCAGAGAAGAATTTAAAAAAATGATTATTGGAGAAAATAAAATAGGATAAAAGACAATTAGATTGAGAGACAGAAGAAAATAAGAAGTGAATTGTACCAGAATATGAATAAATGAAAGGAGGACATGAAACCTAAGGGGGGAAACTAGAGTTTGTATACCAGCAAATTTCATCGGTGAGGTTGAAGAATTTTTAGGAGAAGTGCAGCAAGAACGAACATGAATACGTCAGAAGATCCAAGAAGAAAAGATGGGTGAGGCCAGGAGAAGAAGAAGAATTAGGAGTCAGCAGAACATTCTGTGGCAGGAGTAGATATTAGAAATAAGCACAGGAAGTCTCAAGAGCTATTACTGATAAAGGTAAACAAATACAGTGATAAAGAATAAACCAGTATGTAAGATGAACGAAACAAGAAATAGAAAGAAGATGAAAATAAAAGTAAATCAAGCTACAGGCAAAAAATATTAATATAAAATGGCACAAAAATAGAAAGTGAAGCATATTAAGTACAATGTTCACATTTAATAGATAATAAATAAAGAAAATAAGTATCTATAAATAATAGTAATTATAACTTTGATTATAATCAGGATTTTGTTATAAGAATCTTTGATAAGTGAGATATAATATTATAATAGTGTTAGAATAATAAAATATGATAAAGCCAAACTTATTCTTATAGAATACAAAATGTAAGAACCAAGCTGATTCTTATAGAGTAAATAATTCAGGGTTTAATTACATTACAATATTTTATCAGAAATATTTTAATAGCTTGTGCAGAAAAGAACAAAAACCAGCCAACAAAGATGCTAAATAAGAGATAAGAAAATAACATATATGACTGTTAGCACATGTTGACACTGCAGATAAATGGCTTTAATATCTCCTGACAAAATATTTCATCAGATAATGAATTAAAACCATGCATAATAGAAAATCTAATATTACGTTATCAGTACCTTTTTGTAACGAAGCAAAGTAAATGTGAAAAGCAGGAGAAGATGTTTTGCTTTAAGATGTTATTGGTGAAATTAGGAAAAGACCTATACTTATTAGGAACTCTGTGATTATAGTAATTAATAAATATACAATAAACATGTCGAATTCCTGGATATTACTATTGAATTGTAAATAAAGTGTATATTTTATTGTGATATTAATTTTGCTGTTTCAATAGTTTAATTTACTTTTTAATTTTTTTTCAAATTACAAAGTGAGATAGAAAAGTTTTCTACTGATGTAATATGATAAATACATAAATTAGTAACAGTGTCCATAAAGTAATGAGGTATTTTGACTAAAGTATTTTATAAGTAATAAAAATTAGTGCACTGAACTTGAATTATGTTTTTTTTAAAGCAATTATAAAAAAAATTATGGTTTATTTATTTTCATATAAAAAACGTGGAATAGCCTGATTACAGACTTTGAATGTAGATTTAAATCCACTTAACTAAACTTAGTCTTTGTTCAATAATTTATAAAGATATTTTCTGAATATTACTTTTGCAGTGATAAATCTGTCCATTTTGTAGGTGTTAAAACAGAGGTAGGATCAGTGAGCTGAAAACTTTCAGTCATATTAGAAAAGTACAGTTAATATTTGTTTAGCCTTTACTATAGGTCTTGCGGAATATTGTGGTGCCCGGCTAGGGAAATGGCGGCTGCGGATTGGGAACAACCGCTGCTGGAGGGATAACGGTTGACAGACCGGCGTTTAGCTAATAATCTACAAACTAATATTGGCTTGCTGTCCATGTTAGTGTGAAATCGTAGCTCCCTGTAAATCGTGATATAATGTAGATATTTATTCTATTAATTTTATTTTTTGTGATTTTTTTTACAATGAAATTTATAATGAATTTCTGAAAGTTGTATCAATTTCTAGTAGTTTGTCTTTCAAATTTATTATGTTTGTTCTTATATTCACACTTAAAGTTTTATCCTGTTTCAATATTATCTAGAATTATTTCTTATATATTTATAATTGAAGTTTGTTGACTTAATTTTTTTCTCTATAATATCTAAGAGGTATTTCTAAGGTTTAACTGTAGCATCTTGGTTTGATTAACAAATACATTTTAGATAATTAGTGAGTTGTTGGGGGAGAACAATTCATTTCAGTTGGGTTCAGGTCAGGCTGGTAAGGTGGGAGTCGCCATGTTGAATGGCCAAGTTCAGCTAATAAACCATCGATACAGTATATGTTGTGGAGAGTTTTATATCCCTTAATTAATGCATACAATTTGGGTTTTAGCATTTTCTCATTAAATGGGATGCTGTGAGAGAATAAACAATCATTCATGTCTGCCGTTTTGGATCTGCTTGTCAGGACTGGATTTAATTCTTTGTTGTGGTATGATGCATTGTCAAACACTAAAATGGATCTTGGGGTACATTTGGAATTATTTTTTCTTTCAGCCATTTTTTGATAGTCATTATTGGGATTCATTAATCGCGGTCTTTACCTATTGGTGTTAACAAACCCTTATTGCTATCATCTGAGCAGGAATGCGGCTTGGTATGGGATGAATGTACATATGCTTCATCAGTATACTACTCGCCGGTCTTCTCTGTATCTTCGCACAGATCATATAAAACTAACCCTATCTTTTTCTCTGATCTCATGTTTTTCAATTAAACTTTCTCTTAAAATTAATTAAAACTTTTCTTTGCTCCAACGATTTTGTCCACTTAAAATTCAACTCTTTCAGAACCACCCTTAAAGCCCAAATACCACCTTGAAAATATATTTTTGCCCTTAATACTGGAAGTAGGTTTTTAAGAGTTACAGATTGGTTTTCTGTTTTATGGAATTCATAAATTGTTCTTATGACGGTCTTATCAAAATCATCGCTTTTACATTTTTTGTCTTCTTCACCCAATGTTATTTTGAAGTAGTAAATTTGGGCTGTACTTCTGCTCTCTTTCAAAATACGCTGAACAGATCTTCTAAAAGTGCCTCTAGCTCCAGCAACATGGACAGCCTCTAATAAAATCAGTCCCGTTTCTTTTTCCATTTTTATAAAATTGTAGAGATTATAAATTATTTCTCAGGTTTGGCTGTGTATTATTTTATTGCCTATATTATTTGCACTTTTATCCTTCATTGTTAAATTGCACTATGCCTCTTACAAAAATTTTAAAAAAATAAAGAAAAAAAATACTAACTACAACTAGAACTAAAACTAATTAAATATTTACAGACTTAGTTTCAAATGCTGTAGGTAAAAACTGTTGTACTCACAAAACACTAAACTAGGCGAACACTGAAACACGTGGTGAAATATTTATATAATGGCTAGTACAACAGCCAAACCTACAAGGCAATGGTTCGAGATAGACTAGCCCTCTGCAACCCCCACCACTACAAAACCTGTGCAGACGGCTCCAAGGTCAACGCCACCAAGAAACAAGGCCTATACCACGGTTATAACAACCACATGCTAGAGTCAATTTTGCTGCACTAACTTTATATTTTGTAGATTATCATGTACACATTTCTGCTTTTGCTTAATTTTTATCAAATTAATATAACACAACTTTTAGACTTTATTCCAAATATACTTTCATTTTATAATTTTAGACAATACACAATATCAAGAGCACAGTGGTACAATATATTACAATGAAAATATTGGAAAGAACCACAATACCACAAAAATAATAAAAAATAACAAATAAAACAAGTTACTTAAGATAAAAAACCCGTATGTACATTTCGATGACCATGTCATCATCATCAGAGGGTCTTATTACAAAATTACAATCTAGCAAATAAGAAGTTACAAACTAGAGTTATCATCACTCTATGATGATATGGTCATCAAAATGTACATAAGGGTGTAATCTTAAGTAACTTGTTTTATTTGTTATTTTTTATTATTTTTGTGGTATTGGGGTTCTTTCCAATATTTTCATTGTAATTTCAGACAAGTATAGAGAACTATAAGGAGGTTTGCTGATAGCACTCAATGTTATCAGTAACTCTACTGTTTAGGCTAAGTTTTCATTTGCACATGATGGTTTATAATCTTCTGTTCACTACCATATTTTTGCTGATGAGAAAGAGCTAGTGTTGAGAATTGTTGAGTCAAAGTGAGTTTTAGTTTACTTGAACATCATTTACCTTTCAAGTAAATGATAACAATGACCTTCCACAAGTTAAACAAATGAAAATGTTGAAAAAGTTTAACAATTCCGTCACAAAGATGTTTTACAAACAATCCAGGATACATGTAGATGAGCTGGCTTAGTCTTTAAAGCTGTCAACATTGTAACTGAAATCCAACTTGTTGCTGCAAATATTTTCCTTTGCCTTTTTGTCTCTGCTGCAGATACGTGAAGTGTAGATGCATCCTTTGAATTCTAAGAAATGTCACCCAGACCAGAAAAACAAAGTCGATTAAAGGTAGGAAGATTATGTTTTGAGGCATTTGAGAGAAAATGTGCTGCAGAAAAAGTCCGATTTATAGGATGAACAAAATTGGCTGCTGTACATTATAACAATGTGCTTATTCATGCTTCATTAGAACAACATGTTTTGTCCAAAAACAATATGTCTGCAGTACCATATTCTCTTCTGTGACTGCTTTGTTCCCAAAATGTTTCATATGAAAGATCACGATTTTATCATATGGTAAACATTAAATAGCTAACACAGGAGGTACTTGGCAGTTACTCCCTACTTCAAACAACATAAGCACACCAAAAATAATGTTCTCTATTGAGTGTAATAGTGTATATAATAAATCTTAACAGATTCTCTGCTGACCTTATATTCTATTGAATGTTTTTGAACATTTTGCATCAGTTTTTTTTCAGGTTATTTTGGGAGGGGCATTGGCAGGAACACTGTTAAGGTGTTTGGCAAATAGGTGTAAACTTTGGCGGTATAAGAGCATAAATTATTTGATTTCTGGATGCTATTGAGGGATATTACGGGGGTTTATACAAATTACTTGATTAATACAAGTTTAGCATATTCTTTTGTTAGACATTAATAAAAACCTTCATGTAACATCTTAAATTTTAAGATTATATGGAGAAATATTAATTGGTCACAATGATTCACTCCTTTGTATTTCAATTATACTATAATAAGAAGGACCCTTTTTATGTTAGCGTCATTTTATTTCCAAATTCTGTGGATATGAATGTGGCGTCTTTTTAAATTCCATCTATTAGCTCACACTCTCCTTATATATATATCTTGTACAAATTTTCAATTGTTATTAAGTAGGTTTTATTCATCCAGTCAAGTTCAAATACATTTTTTAAACCTATAGTGGATGACAGTTGATGCTACTACATTTTAAAAAAAATATTTATTCAATAATTAAATAATACAAATTTGTGGGGAGGGGGTCTAGCTGGATTGAGAACTGAGAATCTTCATGTTCAAAGTCTAGCACACTTTGGCACTGTGCCAACTTTCCAATACCTAAAATTAATTTCTCAAGATGTATATGAATTTTTCTTCCCCCTGGTTGTCGTCGAAACCTCCATTATACAACCTTAAACTGTTGCCATGGTTACCTACCACACAATATCATAAATAGGGCTCTAGAGTATCTAAAATAAATTTTTGCTTTTAACCTCAGTAGGAATTTACTTAAATTGTTATTTATATTACTTGTTTATCATGCCACTTGTCCACCATAATTCTATCAGGATGCAGTAGCATAGTTTCAAAAATATAGCTTGAGGACTGTAGTAGACTGGAAATAAACACTTTGAGAATAACGAGTCTTACTTTCTTATTATTTGAACTGCCCTAAAACCTCCCGTATGAGAGTATGATGAGCTGAATCACAGGCACAATATTAGGTTTTGTCTATGCAGCAACAGCAGATGTATTAAAGGCAACTTTTATGTTAGAATCTATCTATTTAATTTGTTTTAGAATAATGTTTTATTGCTTTGTTTAGTTAAATACTTACATGAATTACTCATCATATCCAAATGGCCATTAAAATTCTCGTATATATTTTTTTTGTCCAAGTCTCAGAAGAAAATTTCTGCTATTGAGCTGAAGAGAAGTAAACCTATTACTAATCAATCTGTTTGTCGACACACTTATTTTGATTAAATTTATAGAAGTTTTGATTTAATAATATACTTCAATGAAAACATTGCTCCCTGTAATATATTTAAACCCTAAAATGGATGGCGAAAAAGTTGCATTTTGCAAGACTACGGATGGCTGGGTTTGATGGAAATAAGAACAATTTTTTTTCTATTTTAAACTTAATTTATTGATACAAACTTGCTGTTATACTATTATAAATCATTTTTACAAGTTTCGGTTGATTTTCAGAAGCCAATTTATTAAATTTTAGCTTTTTAAAAAATCCCAAAAAAGACCAAGAGATGTTAGGAAAATGTTTAATGTTAACAAGAAACATAAAGACCTACAGAATAGAAATAAAATGTTGAAATACTTCTTAATAAAAGTAATTTCTTATCTTAGACAAACAAATTTTCTAGAATTGTTTAAATTTCCTTGTTGGACAGTATAACAAAATGCAAAAAACCGTTTCTTTTTACAAATAGACATTTAAGATATAATAAATATGATGAGTAGTAATTCATGCATAAATTCAAATTCCGTCCTTACTTTACACATCACAAACAGTCGTTTTACACTTTACATGTAGCAGTTTATTTTGTGTTTTTACACAAATAACTCTTAACACATAATCTTGGGCTCAGGTTTTATATTTGCTAGTTGTCAGCCATATTAACTTTAAATGTTCTGAACACTTATATAAAAAACAAACCTTTCAATTACTTTACAGTAACTAAATATGTAAACTAGTAAAAACAAATGTTGAGTATAGTACAAAAATTGGAATGCCAATAGATAGGCTGTACTTACCAAACCCAAGGCATAAGTTAACAGTGGGAGCTGTGAAATCAATGGGCTTACACAGTGTGATTAGCGTTTTGGAGACCTATATGGAATCCCATTGCCACACTTCAACCTGAACTTGATGGGTGAACAAAACAAACTCTCCACTGAGTTGACCCACCCTGTCTATTCTAGGGTTGAATGGGCTTAACTGTCTCACTGAATAAATGCGCAAAACACAGTTTTTGCTCAATGTGCTTTAAATAAATTGTGATAGGTGAATATAATAGTGAATACATAAGCATGAGTTTTAGCTAGGGGAGTTGTTATTGTTAGATATTTTATTTTAGTGCTTACAATTTAATAATTCAAGGCAATAGTTATAAAAAGTTAATTTTAGTTATATTCACAATTCTTAATTACTAATAATGTGAAAGAGAGATGGCGAATGTATCATTAAAGTTCAAAGGTTGTGCTAATTGCCAGATTCTAAAGTGCACATAATCCTTTAAATGAAAAACTGATGAATCATATAACCAGTATACTAGAAGAAAGTAGTTGTTATTAAAGTAAAATGGTACTTGGAATGATGTAGTTGTGAAATGTGTGATTCTTTAGAAAGGTAATTTGTAAGTTTTGTATTGGTTCCAAATGTTTTGGGATAGAAAAATAGCTTTCTATTAAAATATAAACTTAATATTTACAACCTTTAATATAAATATTGAAAACTATTTTTCATTTAAAAGCCTACGATCTAATATAAAAATTGGGTTAGGAAAGTTGGTTAGAAAATTTTCTAAGTAATTTTTTAAGTTTCAGAAAGAGTAAGGTCTATAAGAATACACATTGTATAATAGTGCAATAAATTTAGTTGTGCGATTCTGTAAAATCTTAACCGAGTACAAATAGTAAATAAAAGTGTTCATTTGAAATAACCCTATTTGTGGCAAAGCGGTGTTAAGTTTTTAACCATGACAGTTTCGGCTCATACTATCATTTCTGTGTGCATTTCATTTAGAGAAAAATCCTTGACTCAGCCTACTCACCATCCTACCGCAGGATCTCAATTGTTGACTTTTTTTTATTCCTGATAATCTAAAGGGAGCTAAAGTAAAAATGTTTTAAAGATGTAAATGTGAAGCATAAATTGAAAACAGTGCTTAATAGTATTGGGAAAAAATTAAGTGTTTAGTGCTGTGAAAAAAAACATTTTATATGATGTGTTTGTGTTAATAAAGAGTATGTCAATTGTGATCGTCACCATTGTATTCACCAAGCAAAATTACATTTAATTACAGTGCCATGTGAATGACTTTTGAGTAATTTATCTGCTTACAGTGAAAGTAAAAACAATTTTTTCTACCCTATTACTTAAAATGTTCTATCTCCTATCAACTAAAATTATAAAGATTGCGAAGGGTTAAGTGGACTTAGACACACTTTTAGCTAAGCTGCAATTATTTGGCCTTAGGATATAAAATGTTTCTTTTTATAGATTTCTCAAATTTGAGGAAGAGATTGGGCGTGGCAGCTTCAAGACTGTCTACAAAGGTCTGGATACACAGACTGGGGTGGCAGTGGCATGGTGTGAACTACAGGTAAATTTATTTTACTTATAACTCTGAATCATGGTTATTCTGTATGATAGTTCTATTAATGGTTAGGATAAAATCTATGACATAAATAATTCAAAAATGGGTGATATAAAATGGCAATAATATTTTATTTTATCAGTTAACAAAATAGTTTAATTATAACTAGGTAAAACCTCAACAAAACCTTAGCCACAAAAACTTCAAATTTATTTAACACTTTAGCTGCTTGCCACAATATCGGTGTTTTCCGGAGAATTGCCAAAATATTTAATCTTATTTTTAAATAATGTAGCTTATTTTTTGTTCTCCTATCACACCTAAGTACAAAAATGCGTTTCTTATCAAATATATAAAAACACAGTTTTTTTAATAACCAAAATGATGCCTAAATAAACTCCATCGACCCAATAGCCCCGATATTGTTTTGAGGTAATTATGTTTTCTTATCTGTGCAACTTTGTCTTAATATATTTGTTTTCTGTGTAAACAATAAACAGTAAAACCATAATTCCATGTCTGATTGCCCACAACATAAGCTCACTGACAAGAAAAGTGTTGTGGCGCTTATCACGAACATGGGTAAACATATCAAGTGTGATTGATATTTGAGTTTATAAGTATAATATAAATATAATATAAATATTTTGTATACAGAACAAAAGTGTAAACATATTCTTTCTCTGATAAGTAATGCTTCATATCTGATAATTACTATACAAGATTCTTAACAATAAATGTATTAAAACTTAATATTTGACTTTTTAAGGAATTTACGTTATAATTTACTTCCTAGTAAAGATGAGTTCATGTACTAATGTTTGTACTTAACTTTAACCAAGTCCGATTTTTAAGAATTATTCTAAAACTAAATATTTAGTCAATAAATTATTATTAAAGTATATAAACCTCTTTCAATGAACCAATTTTTTGGTTGGAATAATCAACTCAACTTCACTAAAATTGTAAACAAATAAGTGTGTCGGGCCGTAACTCCCAACAACTAGCTCCTAGAATAACACCAAGTTTATAATGCCATGGGCATTTATCTATCAAACAAAAACTATTGTAATTATATCTGTATGTAGTGTGAAGCTTGTTGTTTAATAATGTGCATTCATTTCCCCAAAAGTAGCAACACTGGTTGAGTAGTAATAATAAACATAAAGCTTTACTGGATAACAATGTCAGTCTACTGGGCTATCCGGCCAATGGCCCGTCATGGCAGCTAAAGTGTTAAGTTTAATATTTAATAATTTTTTCTGCGATGGATTTTTTTTAGTGTAGTTGTTAACTTTTTTGTCATTGTGAACTTGCCATTCTAGAATATAATAATAGATTTTTTAATACTTTTTCTTATGTTTGTTTTTGTTTAATGTCTATTTATACTCACTTATAATGTCTGGTCATCTGTATTAATGTTACAGGAGAAAAAATTGAATAAAAGTGAGAGGTTGAGGTTTCGGGAGGAAGCCGAGATGTTAAAGGGATTGCAGCATCCAAATATTGTGCGCTTTTATGATTATTGGGAAGTAACACTAACTAAAAGGAAATACATAGTACTTGTCACTGAGCTCATGACTTCTGGTACTTTAAAAGCGTAAGTACATTTAATATTGACTTTGTTGGTTCACTAATGAAAGTATATTGACTATTTCATATTTATTTATAATAGACAGGCTTAAGGCTTCTCTTATGATGCTCGATATCCTATTAAGTGTCAAAGTGTAATGTCCTTGAGGAATTGCATCTGGGCATTCTATTAAGATGTGATGGGCAGCTATCAGAGACTGAGAACATAAGCGGAATTGATCATTCTTAAGAATATTCCACATTCTTTGGTTCCTAGAATCTGGTAGAGTACATTGGAGTCCGTTGGAATAGAATTTAACCATTTCTGGGGACCAGTCCTAAAGAAATACTTTCCACTTAGCTTCTGGAGGTGACACAGCCAAGTACTTTCTTACCAGTTTATGCTCTCATTTTCTCAATTTTACTTCAGAGTTGAACCCAAATCCTTCCAATTCTCTCCATTCCCTACCATAAATATGTCATTAAATTTTATTAGCTGCCAGAGTGCCGATACTGTCACAAAGCCAGCCTGTGTTCTGTAAGTTTTTACATGGAGCCTGTTTACCAAGGAACCTGGAAACACAAAAGACGATTAAATAGAAAAACTAGCTATAGTGGCATCCACATTTTATAACATGGCATCTGACTTTCTGTGTAAGTAAGCTATCATGAACTCTCCTGTAAAAGAATTGGAATCTTGCCTTTTATTACCTCTCGTTTTATTTATTTTGTTGTTTTTTTCTTTTTTTTGTTTTCAATTTTATTCGGACAATTGGATTTTCATTTTAGTTATTTCCCCAAAAGATATCCACATTACAGTACTGATTTTAAGCTCTCAATCGCATTAGGTGCCAACAAATTTTGAGGCACGGCATATTAAGGAAACTATTTATTATTTTAATAATTAAAACATTTGAAAATCATTGTTAAATGAAACTACACTGTATACAAAGTTGAAAATATTTGAAAGGCTAATGGTATTGTACCAAGTACAATGTTAGCCTTCTACGTAGTAATTAATTATTGTAAAATTTTCTTCTTGGTTTAATTACAGATATCTTCGCCGTTTTAAAAAAATCAACCCAAAAGTTCTAAAGTCATGGTGCAGACAAATTCTGAAAGGGCTTCAATTTCTTCACTCTCGATCTCCTCCTATTATCCACAGAGACTTGAAATGTGATAATATATTTATTACTGGTACAACAGGTAGTGTGAAAATTGGCGATTTGGGACTCGCAACTCTTAAAAACAGATCTTTTGCAAAATCTGTAATAGGTAAGTAATGGTTTGCAAGTTATTTGATTTTGTTTATGAATTTAAACAAGTTATAAGGAAAGTAAATAATTCTAAAAAACTTATATCAAATAATTCTGATTTTGGGAGGCTTTAGCCAGCTCTCTGAAGTCTAGATTTGATGTTGTATCTAATTTAGATACTAAAGTGTTAAAAGTTGCAAATTTGTGTTTACAATGGTTGGATTCTTTTGGAATAAATCTATCATCAGATGTTGTCCCTCTGGTAAATATCTAATTCTATTTAAATTCATTTCTCTAATACAAGAAACAGTAAACTTTTTTTTCAATTTCATAAGTAAATTTAATATTAGGATGATAGTTAAAAATAGATTTATTCAAAATTGCTTGAATAAATTAAAACATTTAGCTGTTAGGAACGCAAAAATATCGTCTACATATCCAGATACGAGGAGAGTAATAAAGTTTCTCATTCAATCATTGTTTAAACCTATTTGTAAAAAGTTCTGTTATATAGGGAAAGATTGTTTCCTATAGTTGTACCATCATTTTGTTCATACAAATTATTATAAAATTTAAAATAATTATACAGCAGTTTATAATAGTTATATAATCACAAAGCAGTTTTAATTTAACATACTGGTAAACCTTTTCTATTTCAATATGATTTTCAATCAAAAATTTTCTTAACAAATATAAATTTTCATTATTAGGAAAATCTGGGAAAAGAAAACAATCAACAAAAGTAACTAAAATTTCATCTTCTGTCAGTCTAACATCTTTTAACTTCTTTACAAAATCTACTGTATTTTTAAACAAAAATTGTCTGATTGCTTTTAAAATGATTGAATTCTTCAACTAACGATTAGATAATAAGAGGTCTGTAAAAAAAATACGCAGACTGTTTGAATTTCGCGGCTATAGTTATTTTCAGGAGAATCCGCTTGGTGTCGCTAGGTTTGTATAAATCAGCTGATTAAAACACGGTATTTCAGTTGCAGATATCTTCATTTGTTGACGAGTTACACGCATTTTAGTAAAGAGTGTTTTTTTTGTTTGTCGGATTGTAAAATAGAATGGCTGAAGGAGCAACGAATTGCTGTGAAATTTTGTGTAAAACTAGGGAAATCTGCCATGCTAACATTTGCCATGCTTAACACGACCTACGGCGATGTTGCCATGAAGCGTACTGCATGTTTCAAGGGGCATGAACGTTTCAAGGGTGGCCGACAGTCGATTGATGACAATGAGCGATCTGGACGTTCTCCTTCAACATCAACTGATGACCCACACGTTGACAAAATCAACACCCTGGTGTACGAAAATCGACGTCTGACCATTAGGAAGCTTTCCGAAGAGTGTGGGATATCAGTTGGATCTTGTTACGAGATTTTGACCAAAAATTGAAGATGCACCGCGTCGCTGCGAAATTTGTGCCACGCCTGATGACCGACGACCAAAAAGCGAATCGCGTCCGGGTTTGTCGGGAACTGCTTGATCGTTCAAATGAAGATGAGAACTTTTTGTCAAGAATTATAACCGGTGATGAATCATGGGTGTATGGTTACGGCATTGAAATGAAGGTCCAATCATCCCAATGAGTGAGTCAAACGTCCCCAAAACCCAAAAAAGCTCGCCAAGTTCGGTTGAATGTGTAGGTGATGCTGTCAGTTTTTTTCTGATGCTAAGGGTGTTGTTCACTACGAGTACCTCCCTGAAGGCTCTACAGTAAACCAGATTACCTACATTGAAGTACTGAAACGTCTGAGGGACGCTGTCCGACGCAAAAGGCCACAACTGTGGAGAAGTGATGACTGGTTTTTCCATCACGACAACGCTCCAGCTCACTCAGCACTCAGAACTCGTGAGTTTTTGGCCAAACACTGGATCATTGTTCTTTAACTCTCTCACCTGACCTTGCTCCTTGTGACTTTTTCTTATTCCCAAAACTCAAAAAACCAATTCGTTGCTCCTTCAGGCTGTCCATTTTACAATCCGACAAACGAAAAAAACACTCTTTACTAAACTGCGTGTAACTCATCCATAAATGAAGATATCTGCTACTGAAATACCGCGTTTTAATCAGCTGATTTATACGAATCTAGCGACACCAAGCTGATTCTCCTGAATCTAACTAGAGCCGCGAAATTCAAACAGTCCGCGTATTTTTTTAACAGACCTCATAAGTAGCTACATAGTTGGTCTCACTACAGCCCTTTATTTGTTATTTTTGAAAGACATTACTGCTAAGGTAAAATAGGGTCAGAAATATTAACTTTGTAGCTATTATTTTTTGGAATAACAACCCTTAATTACGTTTACCATTTACAAATTTATGTAAAGATTTTTTAAAATTAACTGTAAGGTTCCGATTCAAACAAGTTGTTAACTCTGTTGAGATAATTTTTTTTTCATGATGTCCGCAGTGTTACTTTTGGTTTTATCTGGTTTTAGATAATAACAATCTTTTCTGCTTAAATTTTTTAATCAACATAATACTAGGTCAATTCTAGTAGATATCTTGCTTCATCTTACACCAAATTTTCTTAAATCTTAATTTTGCCACTATTCAAAACGACATGCTTGTGTGTTTGCAAAAAGACATATTATGCATATGTCACGTAGGGTTAAAATAGTAAGGCGATGATGGTGATTTGAAGATAGGATATGAATCATATTTTCTTGTGTTCATGTAACTTGAAGCTAATTGAAGAAACTAGTGAAAATCCTTATTGCATATCTTTTTCTGGATTTAACACAAAAACCAAACTATAGGTAGGATTAAGTAAAACCATGCATTGACTGAAAATTGGAGGCTAATTTAGTTATTATTAACTTAGACAGTGATATTTAGCTTTTGGATAGTTTCGTAGAAAAGTTTTTATTTACTATCTACTTTTAATGTTTGCTTCGTTAAATATTTATTACACTGTATTACAAAACTCTAAAATAAGTATATTTAATCCTAATATTAATTGTACATCTGAAACAATTAATAGAGGCTTCAATGCTGTGTAGGGACACCCGAGTTTATGGCACCCGAGATGTATGAAGAACATTATGATGAGTTGGTTGATGTGTATGCTTTTGGGATGTGCATGTTGGAGATGGCGACATCTGAGTATCCATACTCGGAATGTACAGGTCCTGCTCAGATATATAAGAAAGTCATCAGCGTAAGTATATTAATTGGATTAAATATCATATGGATTCTGGTAATGTAGATAGATAAACAGGATAATTTGAAAACATGGAGTTTACTTTTGGGATCTAACTCTATAGCAAAAAATTAGGAAAACAGATAGGGAAAATATTTGTACTAATTTAGGTTTCTCCATTAAAAATAAAGATTCAATGAAATAAAAGAAATTAACGAAAAAATCTGTTATATATTTTAACTAAAACATTTTTTTAAAATATATCCCAGAATTGTATCTTATTCAAGTTTTGATAAAACTGGAGTTAAGCACAAAAATTAAGGATAAAAATATACTTTTTTTTAGAGATAAACTCATAAGGATTTACCTGATTTTTTTATCAGGTAAACTCATAAGTTTTCAAAAAATGTTTACATGTAAGGGAAACTTTATTTTGACAGTAAAGACATAAAAATCATATTGTAAAAATAAAATTACACTCCAAACAAAGTTGACAGTATATGAAAGGAGGAATATATTGTATCAAGTACAAACCTAGCCTTCTAATATATTGGTAATATTAATAGTGAATGTTTATTTTTATTTAAAAAAAAAAATTATCATAGGTTAACAGTAACTAATGCTATAATTAATTAATTTGTAACTAAGTGAATACTTTAAAGGTTATTTACTGATGCCTTTCGAAACAATCGTTTTTTTTATGAAACTAAGCCTCCTCTACTCAGGTTTACTGAGTAGAGGATTAGCTTTGTAAAAGAAACTATTCACATAGGTAAAAGTCAGAGTAGTGTACTCAAAATCTCACAAAAATTAGTCTTTAATAAGAATACAAAACAAACTAGTTTCAGCGACGAAGTCGCCTTCCTCAGTGCTTGGCTACTACTGAGTAGTACTATTCTTATTAAAGACTAATTTTTGTGAGATTTTGAGTACACTACTCTGACTTTTACCTATGTGAATAGTTCTCACTAGCTAAGCTCTAAATAACTAAAGAAACTATTGTTTCAAAACGCGTCTGGAAGTAAGTCCTTAAGTATTCACTTAGGTAAGTATTAATTAATTATAGTTTAATCATTGAATTCAAGATGATTGTAACAATTAATGTTTAATTTTGTATATAACAAAAATGTTTACTGTTATCCTTACAGAGTGTCCTCAAAATGCTGGATTTAACAAGGAAAATAATAATGTTGATATTAATATTAAATGATTTGACAACCTTTTTTTATTGTAGTTGGAAATAATTTAAAAGCATGTAAATTCTACCATTAGATGCCTGAATTAAGATTTAAACATATTTATCTTATTTTAAAAACAATACAACATTATTGCGAATAAAAGTTTTTTTTAAAAATCGGCTTACAAAGAAGACGGTATGAGCAAAACACAAGTCTATGAATGGTTTTCACGATTTAAAAATGGCGACATGTTGATCGCAGACTTGCCTCAACCTGAACATTCTTCAAACGTCAACTAAAAAAACTGAGAAAAATGTTGTGAAAATTTGTCAGTGATTATGCTCGACCGGTAAACTAAAATTCTCAAGCTTGTTGACTTGACTAACACTTCATGGAATTGGTGTCAAAGAATTATTTCTGAAGAATTACAAATGCATCAGGCAAAGTTTGTTCCTTGGATCTTCACTGACAAACAAAAGCAAAATCGAGTAAAAGTGTGCAGGGAGTTAAATAACTAGTTAGAAAATGATATTTTTTCTCTAGAATAGTAACTGGTGATGAGAGTAGATGTTAATGGGTACGACCCAGAAACTAAACTGCAGTCAAGCCAGTTGACACCATCATCTCCACGACCCATAAAAGCAAGGCAAGTGAGATCAAACGTAAAAACATTGCCGATTTGTTTCTTTGCTATTAATGTTATTGTTTATTCTGAGTTTGTACCTGAAGGTCAACCATAAATCAAGAACTGTATTTGGGTGTTCTGAAATACTTGTGTGAAGCAAGTGTTCTGATTTATGGAGGAGTGGTCGCTTTACCATGACAACGCACCTCCCCCTCCGTATTACAGTTCAAAAATTTATAGCAACAAATAAGCTCAACGGTTTCCCACTCTGCTTATTGACCAGATTTTGCTCTGTGCAACTTCTTTCTGTTTTCTCGAATGAAACAGGAGCTCAATGGAAAACGTAACCACCAAAGAAGAAGTAAAAGAAAAAAACAGTAGAAGCTTTGGAAAGAATTAAGTTAGAAGAGATCCAGAGCTGTTTCCAGAAGTGAAAAAATCGCCTAGATTTGGTCATCTTTTCTAATGGGGAGAATTGTGAAGGAGATAAAGGTGGCATTGTCCAAAATTAAATATTAAAGGTATTACAAAACAATTCTGGTTTTATATAAATATATATATATATATATATATATATATATATATATATATATATGAAGTTATTATTATTACTTGTAAATATTTTTTTCCGCCACTAAGTGCAATAATTTTACCTTGTGTGATGAGGCACCTTTCGGTCACTTGACCATTGTCGAATCACTGATTATTTTTCTGATGTGAATGTTCGGTCCGTGATGATATTTGTTGACGCTATACATATTTCTTCTTGAACCTCGTGTATAATGTTTTTAAATAGTAAATCGTCTGCATATGTTGTCTTTAGGTTCATTAAATTGTTGTGGTTTTTTTTTTTATAAATGTGTTATTTTTCTAGTGAGTTTAGTTCTATTGGATTATCATTTATTTCAAGTATGGTTAGGTTATTTAGTTAATTAGAGCTTACCTAGTGAGAACTATTCACAAAGATAAAAGTCAAAATAGTGAACTGAAAATCTCACAAAAAAATTAGTTTTTAATAAAAACACACACACAACAAACTAGTTTCACAAGATGCAGAGGTAACTAAGCAGTAAGGAAGGCAACATCGTCACCGAAACTAGTTTGTTTGTGTTTATTGAAAATTAATTTTTTGTGAGATTTTGAGTTCACTATTTTGACTTTTACCTTTATGGTTAGGTTATTTTTGTAACTTGTTATTTTAAGTTCATGTGATATTAGGTGTTCTGCTAGATTTGATGCTTTTTTATGTTTAGTTTTGAATGCTCTGCAAATCTTATTTTAAATGACCTGGTGGTTTTTCCTATACAAAATGTGTTGCAGTCGTTACATGTAATTTTGTAGATTCCAGATAGGTTATGTTTTCCTGTATTTGTTTTGTGGTTTATGTTATTAAAATATTTTATTATTTTGTTGTTTGGTTTGTATGTTGGAGTGTAGTGTTCTTTGTTGTATATATTTGTTATTTTTTCTATTTTGTTATCGGTGTATCTATATTTTAGATAGATTTTTTATTATTATTTTTGTTTTTGTGTTCAGGTTGTAGTGTTATGTTGAGGTTAGGGTTTTTTGTAAATTTATTGTATATGTTTTTTTATAATGTGTTTGTTGTATCCCTTTTCTATTGCTATTTTTGTAATGCTGTCGAATTCTTCATTTCATTTTTGTTTGATATCTGTATATATGTATAGGGTCGATTCTAAAAACCACAACCAATTGAAAAATAAATGTCATTTTGTATGATATTTTAAAAAAGAGATAACGTTTATAAATATATATTCATTTATGTACTAGCATATACTGTCATCAATATCTAGAATTATTTTTTTGACAATAAAATCAAATATATGTAATAAATAATTTTTTTTTTCTAGGGTGTAAAACCTCAAAGTTTTGATAAAGTAGAAAATCCAGAGGTGCGAGAGATTATAGAGAGGTGTATACGGCTTAAACGAGAAGAGAGGTAAATAATTTAACATTGAATCTAAATATATTATACATTAAGTTCTTGAGCTCATATTTTAAGTTGATAACTTGGCATAGCAAATAGAAACGAGTTTGTGATTAAGAGATTAGGTATTCTTCTATAAAACTCACTGAAAATGCATGTTCTAATCTTATTCTTACCTCTAATTAATTTTTTATTAATATATTTACCGTTAGTCAGTCATATCAAAAATTCAGAATAGGTCATCATACCTGTAAAGATTTTTAATCAGCCTATCACATATTTTTCTACCTTTAATCGATGTTTTATCTGTGATTAATACCCTATTACTGGTTAAGCTTTGCACTTCTCCAGTAGTCCATATCTGCAACTTTTATTCTACTTTTATATTTCTTTACAATGATCCAGTTAAATTACAAGTGATAGTAAAAATTATATCTGCAATGGATAAGGTTTTGGTAAGCATTCCAGTAGAATTGTCAAATTTTATTTAATGTACGGTGGGTGAGGTTTAACGGTGTCCTTCGTTATGCTCTAGCATTTGACTACTAACCTAACTGAAAACATTATACATTACATACATCATCTCTTTTGTAATCTCGTCTCTTTCTTTGCAGAAGCAGAGCAACACATTTAAAGATCATGTCTACATCAAACTATTACAGTATTATCATTTAGTTAATTAGAGCTGTTTACACTTTAAACAAGTTACTGATGTTTTCTGAAGTGTTGGGTTTTGACCCCGAACCTCATGCACTGTAAATATATATAATTACATTATTCCCAAAATTCTTGTGGCTACCTCATGTAGACGACCAAAATCATGGAATCACTTTATAGGCTTTGCTGTATTTGGTTTAAAAAGTAAATTATCATTCAGTAATACAGTTTGCTGTTATGTAGTTAAGATAAAAAATTAACTATATCTGTATGTGTTAGCTTTTTTAAGTAAAATATTACATGACATTTTTTTAAATTTGTGTTACATAAGCAGGAATCTACCTCTTCATAAAATAATGTATAAAACCACACATATCAGTGTGAGTTGTTTTTAAAACAATAAAAAATTTCAATAATATTAAAACAAACAGAATTAATAATTTATTTTCATTTCTTACAACTCTATAAACTATCTGAACATATGTTTTAATATGGTGTTTAACTTTTATTTCTTCTTTAAGACCTGGAATTAAAGAACTATTGGCTCACGAGTTCTTTGCAGAAGATGTAGGCCTAAGATTGGAAATGGTGTCCCGAGAAGAAGCAGTTGCTTCGGAGTCAACCAAAGTGGAATTTAGGCTTCGTGTCTTGGATCCTAAGAAGAGAAGCAACAAACATAAAGAAAATGAAGCTATTCAGTTTGACTTTGACATGTCTACAGATAACGCTGATGAAGTAGCTAGTGAAATGGTTAGTACTATTAGTTTTAATATAATAGTCATTCAAATGAATATAAAATTTAGAACTTCATGTTATTAATTTTGTTGTGGTAGTGGAATGTAAAACTTAGACTATAATCCATTGCCCAGGTTATTCCAAAACATTTTTTTAGAAAACTTTTCACAGTAAATGTTAATGAGCTAAAATATTCTTAAGGAAGTCTTAGACCTAATGATTTGAAGATAGTTCCCGATGAAATATATTTTTGAAAGCAAAAATAAAGAGTTTTAAAGTTTTCAAAACTTTTAGTTTCAAGTTCTATATTATACTAACATAGATTTTTAAAATTGAATTTATTATTAGATATTTATTTAATTTCATGGTAAATAAATAACTCAAATAATAAATGTTACCCCACTCTATCCAAAACTTTTTTAACAGACAGTTGAATGATCACCTTGCTGTCAACATTACAGCGGAGGACAACAATTTGTTGTCAAATTGAAGCAGAGGACAATCGATCGATTCTTTGTTGTTACTAATTGCATTAATTACATTACTATAAAAAACAGTGATAGTATTGTATCGTAGAGTGTTTGTATTTCACTGTTTTTCTAATAAATTTGGACTCTATACTATTTATTTAAATTATTTTAAAATCATTTAAAAAAATATACTGATTATAATCTTATTACGGACTCAAACATGTTTTAAAATAGTAATCTCTCTGAGTAATCTCTAAGAATTTACTTGAGCAACAAAACCTTGAAACAACTGTGGTGTATTTTTTTAATTTTAAATAAATAAAACCTCTTAATCACTAAAACTTTTTATTTAAATTCCTTTGTACATTTCGATTGCAAAGCAATCATCTGCAGAGAAAATTATTACAAGAATATCTTGAGTTTTTCTCTTATAAGAAGAGTTATTCTTATAATAATTTCCTCTAAAGATGATTGCTTTGCAATTGAAATATACTTAACTATTTAGATAAGTAATATCATAAAAGCCTAGTTAGTAATTTAAAACATAAAACTAGTAATGGAGGTAAACACATTATAGGCAAAGTCTGGATTGATCCCAGAAGAGGATTCTAGATCTGTTGCCAAAATGCTTGTTTCCCAAATATCTGCATTAGCAAGAGAACGGGAAGAGAGACAACACCATCCAGCTGGACATGCGCCATCAGAAGAACCTTTTGGTGAGAAAAATTTAACACATATTTAGAAAATAAATTTTTTTAAATCTTTAGGAATTGATAAATGTTTACATAAAGTTCTCTGTTTTATACTTCTGTATTAAGAAGAGAATATTTTAGGAGGAAACTATTTTTAGAATATGTATTTCTAATATTTATTTAGTAAATCTTGAACTGTTTTGGGCAAATGCCATTGTCTAGTCATTCACCTTTTGCAGATTACACTAATCACCAATCTGACCTATCTGGGACACATGAATTAATTCCTCGTGTTAATTGAGTTACAGAAATTTTCTCACTTATAAAGCATTAAATATTATATATCTTGCATAGGTGCAATTTTTTATTCATTATTTTGTAAATTAAGTAGTTTATTATTTATTTGTTTGAGACGTTTCGATGACAATTTTTTGGACATCTACCTTAATTCCCTCTCCTTGTTCCACCTGTTGGAACCAAGGAGTTTAATGAAGAAAGAACCAGTTTAATGGAAGAGTGGCATGTTGGTGGATTGAATAATGTTTGATTAAAGTACCAACAAATGTATTGAAGAACAAGTGGATTATATAAAAAAAAGTTTGATATATATTTTTTTAAAATGTAGCTTATAAAAGAATTTTGTTTCTTCTTTTAAAAATCTAGTATAACTTACTTTTGAACCACTCGTATAACAAATTGTCAAAACTAACCATTTATTGTTCTTTCATTGTTGTCAGTTGCAATGTAATCTAAAGTTGATTATCAGAGAAAAAAGTTTTTGGTTTAAAAATATATTACAAGTATTCATGGCCAATTGTAAGACATTGTTCCCATAGTGGCTGATTTTCTTCATAGCCCCCTTTATTAAAACTAAAACCAACATATATGTGGCATTTTTCTCATTCAATTATTTGTTTTTTTTAGCTGTTGGCTCTGTAGAAGATGGAAGTGGTGTGTCAGTTCCATTTCAAGAGCCTGGAAGCTTACCTCAGTCACAACCTAGTTTTAATAATACTCAGGTTAGAAAATAATTGCACTTTATTGATAATCCTTTTCAATTAAGATGAAGTAAAACTAGATCTAGAAAGAAGGAATAATTTTGAAGCCAATTTATAAAATATACACATTTTTTCTAACATGTTACAAATACTAAACACAACTCTTTTAACTAAACGTTAAATGTTTTTATCTAATAATTTTCAGTAAACTGTCTTCATATCTTTATATTTATTTTTAAAATCTATATTGTTTTTACTTTGATATATGTATAACATAACAAATACACAGATTATGTATAACATAACAAATACACAGATTATGTATAACATAACAAATACACAGATTGTGTATAACATAACAAATACACAGATTGTGTATAACATAACAAATACACAGATTGTGTATAACATAACAAATACACAGATTGTGTATAACATAACAAATACACAGATTGTGTATAACATAACAAATACACAGATTGTGTATAACATAACAAATACACAGATTGTGTATAACATAACAAATACACAGATTGTGTATAACATAACAAATACACAGATTATGTATAACATAACAAATACACAGATTATGTATAACATAACAAATACACAGATTATGTATAACATAACAAATACACAGATTATGTATAACATAACAAATACACAGATTATGTATAACATAACAAATACACAGATTGTGTATAACATAACAAATACACAGATTGTGTATAACATAACAAATACACAGATTGTGTATAACATAACAAATACACAGATTGTGTATAACATAACAAATACACAGATTGTGTATAACATAACAAATACACAGATTGTGTATAACATAACAAATACACAGATTATGTATAACATAACAAATACACAGATTGTGTATAACATAACAAATACACAGATTGTGTATAACATAACAAATACACAGATTTTATTTTTATGCACTATATTCTAATTGTATTAGATGTCTATTTTATAATTATTTTTTTATTGAAATTTTTTTAAAGTTTTTTTGTGTGTATAAGATTATTAATTTTTTTGTTACAGACAATTCCCACTGTCATATCACAGTCTACAATTGTACAGCCACAATTTGTACAGTCAACTTTAAATCAACATCAAATTATAAATCAACAACCTTCTAACATACCTATGTCTCAACAACCTTCTAACATACCTATGTCTCAACAACCTTCTAACATACCTATGTCTCAACAAATAACATCTCAGCCAATACAATTTCAGCAGCCACAACAAACACAAAATATACAAAACTCACAACCACAACTTATACAGCAGCAACAGATTTTACAACAGCAAGTTCCTCAGCAAACACAAGTAAGCACAGTACATCAGCAAGTCCCTCCTCATCAAACATCACAAATTCCTCAACAACAAGAAGCACAACCTTCACAACAACAACAACAACAACAACAAATGTCTCAACAACAGCAAATGCCTCAAGTACAACAATCTCAGGTACCACAGCAACAGCAACAAGTACCACAACAACAACAAATGACACAAGTATCACAACAGCAACACCATATTTCACAACAACAAATTCCACAACAACAGCAAATACCACAGCAGTCAATCCAACAACAAATTCCACAACAGCAGCAAATACCACAGCAGCCAATCCAACAACAAATTCCACAACAACAGCAAATACCACAGCAGCCTATCCAACAACAAATTCCACAACAACAGCAAATACCACAGCAGCCAATCCAACAACAAATTCCACAACAACAGCAAGTACCACAGCAGCCAATCCAACAACAAATTTCTCAGCAGCAGATTCCACAACATCAACAACAGATCCCACAACAACAACATCAAATACCTCAACAACAAATTTCCCAACAGCAGATTCAACAACAGCAACAGATTTCACAACCGCAACAAATCCTACAACAAATTCCTCAACAACAACAAATTCCTCAACAGCAGCAAATTTCACAACAGCAACAACAAATCCCTCAACAGCAGCAACAAATCCCTCAACAGCAGCAAATTTCACAACAGCCACAACAAATTCCTCAGCAGCAACAAATCCCTCAACAGCAGCAAATTTCACAACAGCCACAACAAATTCCTCAGCAACAGCAAATTCCCCAACAAACCCAAATACCTCAACAACACCAAATTCCTCAACCGCAACAACAAATCCCTCAACAGCAACAAATTCCTCAACCGCAACAACAACAAATTTCTCAACCACAACCACAAATTCCTCAACAGCAACAACAAATTCCACAACAGCAACAACAAATTCCACAACAGCAACAAATTCCACAAAACCAGCAAATTGCACAACAACAAATTCCACAACAGCAGCAGATTCCTCAGCAACAACTTATGTCACAACAATTATCCCAACAGCAACAAGTACTACAACATCAGCAAATTCCTCAGGCGTCTCAAACAGTTCAACAATCACAACCTCAAACAAATGTTCAACAATTTCCTCAGCCAACACAAGTACCTCAACCACAGCAACAAATGTCACAGCAAGTATCTCAGACTTCACCAGCACCAATATTACAGTCTCAAACTCAGCCCACATTACCTATGCAACCTGTAATCACATCACAACCGCAGCTGATTCAACAAGTTGTTCAACAGCAGCAACAATTTTATACCCAGCCTCCACCACAGGGAGTTGTCAACTTTCCTGCTGATACCCAGCTATACTCACAGGTAAATTCAAATATATGTAATATTATATATTTTACTTATATTTTGTCGGTGTTGTTGGTTGGTTTGTAATTAATATTCTAATTCTTTTAGTTATTAAATTTTATCACTTTCAAATTAGTTTTACCAACCACTAATTTTGATTTTATTTATTTTGTATTAATTTACAAACATCCACGGTTATTGACTCCGGTAGTCCGATGTCCATAATAACTTGCTGATACCAGAATTCAAAAGTCTGTTTTTCAAGATGTCATCCAATGTATGTGAAATTTTCAGTGCAGATAGGAGGGTGATCTTGAAGATTATGCAAGGTGTTTTAATAGGGTATGCTCCAGGGTAGCAGTGGGAGGAGTCATTCAGGTTGAACCGATGAAAATAGGTTTCAGTTACGATGTGTCACATCCCTGCTCTCTGCAAATGTATCTCTTCTGGAGTTTTAGGGTGCATGATTGTGGAAAGTAAACAAACCCTATTGTGTACGACAAGCTTTTTTGTATCTCAAAATTTATGAAGTAGACGGCTCTCCAGGAATGATAGGATCTTTATCCCAGGTCTATATCGTCAGGAGCAATTCACTGGGTTATACTGCTAATTCTGTTTCCATAACTGGAATTGGGGTTGTTTTTGAGCAACCCAGACAAATCGTCACGGTAGCTGATTTGATTAATTGTAATCTATCTATGTGAGTTTTTGCAGTGGTTCCTGAAATCTCATTGTAGTAGGTTAGTTCAGTTCTTATATAAATGACAGGAACAACTTCCTCGAAGTTATTTTGTCTACTCCCTACTGTCGACTGTTTGGTCTCTTGATGGTATTGAGATGTTTGTTACAATCTTTTAACATTTTTTGTATGCGGGTTCTCCATCTTATCAACCGGTCCAGGTAGACTTCCAACAGTTTGGGACAGTGGTAGTGTTTTAGATTTGCATTGTTTATAGCCAGATTGGGGATATATTTTGCAAAATTATGTTTTCTTCTGAAGAAGGTGCATTCTCGTTTTTCAGCAAAAATGCTTAACAACCACCTTACACGCTCTTGAAACCTGATCCAGAGTAACCTCCATCAACTTATTGGCTTCATTTTTTGTGAGAAGCAGAAATTGTTACTGACTTTCGGTGACAAATTATGTACGATGCCATAGACTTCAATGCTTTAGGGGGTTCCGTTTTCTATATTGGTTTAACATGACTCTTCACTAATACTCTAATTTCAGAAGAGAATGTTTTTCAGGTATCTCAAAATATTTCTCTTCAATCCAATCTTCATACATTTCCATAAGATAGTTGTACGAAGAGTTTTATCAAATGCAGCATCAAAGTCTAAAAGTATTGCTGTTGTTGATTTATGTTTCTCATAGCTAGCCTAATCTCCTCAAAACTTAATTTCAATGTTTTCGAAGTACTACATATTATTATTATTATGCTCCTATACTCACATAGACTGTGTGTATATGTATCTGTTTGTGTGTGTGTGTGTGCTGTTTGTCTTAAAAACAAAATATTGCACTAATTGTTCTCAAGTTATAGAATTAGCATACCTGCCTGGAGGATCAGAATCAGCCTTTTTTTCATACCAATGAAAAATGTTTGTGTTGTCTTTGATCAATTAAACTTGGTTCTAAAACTGTGTTGCATAGTAACGATTCTATTCCGTAAAATATTTCTTTTGTCGTATTGTAAAACCTCATGTTTTCTGCCCTATTGAAAATGTAAATTTCACTTATAGTTACATAACAGTGAACTAACAACTAAAGACTGAAAAAAGGAGCAAATTTGAAAAAAGGTACAGGTTGTCGTGTTTTATCCTCTCTGGTGATTTTAATATGGACAGCACTTAAGTTAGTGTCTGAGGCTGAGATACCAGCTGAGCTAGTCTCTTGTGAACGTTCAAACGCCACTGCCGTCGAAGGATTTAATAAAACTGGAAATCATCGGTATTAATTCTAAAATAGCATTGAGTACAAATAACGGACATTAAATCCTTCACGGGGTGTGGACAGTACTTTCAAATAAACATATGAATTATTAACAAATATAAAAAGGAACATTAAATAATTTGTTTACCTGTTGTGAGTCGTTACTATGACTTATGTATTACCTCTTACTGGTTCCCTCAAGAAGTTAGTATTCGGCCAGATGCAGTCCGTTGGTTGCCAAGAAGACTTTTCTCTCTCGACTCGCTAGTCTTGGTCTCTCTCAACGACTGGTCTTATTTCCTTTTAAAACTGTACCGGAAATATTAAACTTTGCCCACTCAGCTGTTTTACTATCGGTCTCTCGCGGCGACAATTTGAACCATTTGCTCTCAGAACTATTTGGCGGTAATGTATAAAAAACCCCTATAACATTAGTACAGTGAACACGGAATTGAATAATGTAGTATACAATACTGCACCGCTTCTCCTCTCGTTGTATCTAATAACATTCTTGTCTGTATCCCTTCTCCTCCACATTTCATGTAACAACCTGTATGTGAAATGTTACTGTAGCTCACTCTGTTAGCGAAAAGAAATTAACAGAATCCAACAAAATGTATACCATACTTTTATACCTTCTTTTACTAATTTATCTTCACCATAATAATTTGTCCACTCCTAAACTACCCTAAGCTACAACAATTTTACTAGATTAAAATGCATGCTATCAAATTTTAAAAATATCACTTCTTCAATACCACAATACTCCACTAAATGGTTACCAAAATTTATACCACTCCAATAATTTTTCTCTTTAATACACGCTAAGTAACACCAGTATTTTCACCCATAAACCACAAGTACTTTAAGCTAACAGCGTTATTTTAACAAATTGAGTTTAGCACATACTATAATTAATTATGGGCAGAATCCAAAGTAATCTATACCGTATTGTTTCACTTTACTTTACACTAACCTTTTACCATCCCAATAATAAAAAAATTTCACTATGATAAGAATGTGTTGAAGGTGAAAAATTATTAGTTGTAAAAAATTGGTAAATAGTTGTGGCATTGCAAAAGTTGATTTTTTTAAATTCTGCTAGACTATGTTTTAAACTAGCAGAATCACTGTAATTGAAACTGGTGAAATGGTAAAAAATTACTAGAGCATAATTATTTATAACAAAAGGTGATATAGGTTAAGTTGGTTTCTGTTCTGGTAACTTGGTCCTGCTAGTTAAAGATATCTACTTGAATATATGTTCAGTGAAAGTGTAGTAATTGCTTTCAGAATTATTTACTTACTCTTTAAATTGATTTGGTTATTTTAGAGGATCATGTAATAAAGCCTGGTACAGCCTCTTACAAAAATATATTTAAATGGTAAATATACATAGTATTTTAATACTAAAAAATACTTACTTACTAACCAACACCCACCCTTGGCTGTTGAGCCATTTGGTGACGCACTGACCAGTATAGTCGAACCAGTGGGTCATCATCATTTCCGGAATGGTCGAGCCCGCTGCACTTCATCAGATGATCTGCATCCATCGTATCGTGTCCACAGAGGGCATTCCGGTGTTGGGAGCACACCGATGCGATGTAGATGGGCGGCCAGGTAGTCATGGCCGGTTTGCATTCTGAACTTGGCAACGCCTACAGCTCGTGGAAGTCTGTGGTCGATGGGCCCTGTGCTGACTAGGTTTTCCCATTTTCTTCCTGCTGATTGCTGTGTGAGGTGCAGTTTGCTGGCCCGGTCGATAGTTGCATTGATGAAGGCTTTCATGCTTTGCAGCGAAGGCATGCAAATGGGTTGTGCCATGGATGTGCCTTTCTTGGCCGGAAAGTCTGCCCTCTCATTTCCATAGATGCCAACATGGCTTGGGATACATTGTAAAGCTATAAGGCAACCCCTATTCGCCAGGTGTTCCAGGGCTTTTCTTGTCTCCATTGTTCTTTTGCAGTCTGTATCTGTATTGCACGATAGGTTACGGATAGCCGCTTGTGAATCGACGAAGAAAACTGCCTGTGTAGGGGCTATTTTGTTTAGTTCTGCGGCTGCTGCTATTTCTCCATCGTAGTTGGTCTGGGGAGTTCCCACTGCCAGATATCCCTAAAAATGGCGACTGTAGTAGGCAGCTCCTGTTGCACCTGTTTCCGGTATAGAAGATCCATCCGTGTATATATGTAACCATTCTGGTTGTGGATACTCTTCATTGATTGTATGCTGGGCTGCTTGCCTCAGTTCTACATCCAGGGATGCTGATTTTGACTGACTGTGGTTCTTCAATCCACAATTAGCTTTTGGTAAATTGTGGAAAAACTTGCGGTAATCTGTAAGCAGTGCTGGCTTCTCTAAGGCTATTCCATACTTCAAGGCCACCGTTTCACAGGATGCCATTGGGGATATTTGAGTCTTCAGTCAGGCCGTGGCTTGTCTGTAGCTTGTCCAATGAGTGTGTACTCCTCTGTGTCTCTGCTAGAATCAGAGAGCTATTTTCTCTCTATGGCTTTCCATTTAACTACACTTCGTTTGTGCCTCCATTGCTGCAATGGGTGTGGATTTAGGTGCACCCGTTATGATCCTTAACGCTGTGTTCTGCACAATGTCCAATTTACTGAGGGTGTTACGGTTGCTTGTGATGGTCACTTCACTTCCGTAGTCAAAGACAGGTCTGATATATGACTTATAGGTAGTTATTAGGACATCCTGGCTGGCACCCCATGTTGTAGCTGTCAGTCTTTTTAATATTTAAGTTCTTTTTGTTGCTTTTTCCGCGCACTGTTCGACATGAGGACCCCATTTCAGACGTCTATCAAGTACTACACCAAGATATTTGGAGAGACTACTTTCTTCCAACGGATCGCTTTTGTAATACAAAGAGATGCGGGGTACTTTGGTTGAAAGCGTGAACAGTTGAAAAGTGGTTTTTGTGGAGCTAACCGTCATTGCATTATAACTGGTCCACATTTCCAACTTTCTGAGAGCGTCATTTAATGCTGTTTCAAGCGCTAGGATACTGCTGCTTGTTGCCCACATAAGTAAGTCGTCTGCATATAATAGTGCCTTGATTCCTGTCACTTCCTTAACGCCGTCAAGTACGTCATCAATTATGATGTTAAACAGTGTGCAGCTAAGCACAGCTTCTTGAGCGAGACCTTGTTTTTGAATACGAAATCTCGACTTTCGGTTGCTGTACTGCACTCGAAATATTCTTTGTGACAGCGACGATTTGATCCACCTAAAAAGGTTTCCGGATAAGCCATTTGTTGCCAATTTGTGTAAAACCATTGGCCTCCACACGGTATCGTAGGCGGCCTTGAAATCCACTAGTACCGCCAGAGTAGACATCCTTTTGTGGTATCCATCTTTGACGTGTTGTGTAAAATTCATTACATGATCCATAGTACTACGGTGTCTTCGAAACCCGGCTTGAGCATCGTCTAGCACGCCTTTTTGTTCGAAGTACTGATTAAGTCGGTGGACCACCATCTTTTCTGCCACTTTACAGCGGGCGCTGGTTAGGGATATAGGCCTGTAACTTTCGGGTTGATCAGGGGTTTTATCCTTTTTCAGAACAGGTAATATTTCGGCTTTTCTCCATTGCTGAGGTACATAATGTTTCCAGGTAAGGCTAGAAAGGTTTTCTTGGCTTCGTCTCCCAAGTTGACAATGAACTCCGGATATATCTCATCAATAACTGCAGTTTTTTAAAGTTTGGTTTGTACTAAAGCCAATTCCAGTTCCGTGATTGTAAAAGGTGATGTGAAGAGTTCGTGTGTCTTCTCTTCGAGGCAAGATGGTATTGGCGTTTTACGCAGGGTCTTAGTGACGGTTTTATCCACACTTGTGCGGCTGGTTTTGGTGTAATGCTTACTTAGTGCATCTGCAGCTTCGTATGGGTCTGCGAAGGATTTACCTGAGTACTATATAGGCTGTCGAATTTTTTTGGGTTCATGGTTATTTAGCCGAGATATATAGCGATGGGCTTTGGTGCCATCCTTCCGGTAGTCCAAATTAGCAATAAAAGATTTGAAAGCCAATCGTTTGGATGTCTTTACTTCGTGGTGTAATTCAGCTTGGTGTTTTCTAAGGCATCTCAAATCTTGTTGAGTTTTTGTTCTTTTGGCTATTTTACGTGATCGATTGCGTTTTTTCTTTAGCGAGGTTAGCGTTGCATTCCAGTAGAGTCTAAACTTTTTTACTTGCCCTCTGGGTACACATTTAAGAGCGCATTTGATAGTTATTTGATGAATAAGGCGGGTAGCTTTCTCGGGTATTTCTGGAAGCACTAAATTACCGAGAGCCTTATCTGTAACCCTTCGATATTTGCTACAGTCTGCTTTCTTAAAATTCCATCTGGGAGCTTGGGTAATTATGTATTCGCTTTTATTTGTCTCTATGGCTACGGATATAGCTCTGTGGCCACAACCGCCTGCATCCTCCAGTAGTTTTGCATTGGTTCTGTCAGCAATATTTAGATGGGTAAAGTCCGGTCTTGATAAATTTCCAGTATATGATAAGAATGTTGGAGGGGTATCTATGACTTGGAGTTGATTATTATCGATTAATTCTTGGGTTATCTTTCCAGCCGGTGATAAATGTGTGTAGCTCCATCTCGGTGACGGACTGTTAAAATCTCCAATAATTATGCAATTAGGTTGGATGGTTCTCTCTATTTCTTCAAAAGATGGTGTTTCCTGGGGGATTATAGAGACTGACAATATTAAAATGTTGTTTGTTTTTCCATGTTTCAATCAAAACAGCTTCCAGTTTATCTTTATCATCCATCTCATGTATGATCTTTATATTTGCCGTGAGACCATCTCTGACCCCTATATAGATACCAGATGCTATTTGTCGTGATCTCTTTAAAGCAGTGACTGCGTAGCCCTTTGTCTGATAAAATTCAGGAGTTTCTGTAGCTGCTCCTGCTTCAACTATAAAGTAAACATCCACGTCGGCATGGTAGACGTTTCGTTTGAATTGCACAAACTTAACATTGTTAAGGCCTCCTGCATTCCAGAAGATGATGCGAAGGCTAGTGTCGGAGCCCTGAAAAGGGCCATTTTGGGTAAGGTTAATAGTCATTCTGATCAGCGTGTTTAGAGGCGAACCTTTGGTTGATCGTTTAGATTACGCAGGGGGCACCACGAGCAGGCGATCAACATCACCCCCCTTAATACTAAAAAAATGTAAAGTACTACGGTAAATATTAAAAAAGTTAACTCAAAATGTCATACCCTAGTTTAATAATACATACAGACTAGTTTCAACGATAATGTTACTTTCATCAGTGACTAGTTAATACTCAGTAGCCAATAATACTTTGTATAAATACATAGTAGTATTTACTAGTATGTAGTAAGATTTCAAGTGAAATTTTTTAATATTTTCCATTGTGAATTGGTCTCACTAACTAGCTTTAATTAGTTTAAAGTAACTTTTGCTAATGAATAAAAACTAATTAATTTTTACATTTGTATTGCTAATTTGTTTTGTATAAAAAAATCTGTTTTGTGACTTGAATAATATAAAATAATTAGTGTTTATTTTTAATGTAAATATTCTAATATATTTAATTATGGCTTATAACAATGGTTTATTAACAAATCAGGATTGTTTTTAGTAAATAATTTTATTGTTTACACTTTTATTTTTTTTGGATAATATATTAATAACTACCATTAATTAGCGGGATAAAATGGGTTAATTTCATAAGTATGTCACGTAATGTATGGTTGTAGACTGTTAAAACATTTGTTAGACATTTATTTAAGTTTTGTAGAGGGTAGTTATATTAAATAAGACTTGATGGGCTTTTAACGGCCTTTAGCACAACTCTAATTTTGTCCTTTATTACAGGGTGTCTAGTGACAGGGAAAACCGGGAAAACCTGGAAAAGTCAGGGAATTTTAAGATTCTGGAAAATTCAGGGAAAAGTCAGGGAAAATTTTAAAAAATCGGGAAAATATTTATTTTGATTAGAAACAAAACTAGTGGCCATTGCTCTCGAATATTTGGTATTGCAAGCCAGCGGGCTGGTTTAGGGGCAGGGCAGTCAGGAAATAACACTTCTTTATTTAGATGCCCATTATTTATTTGATAAGCCCATTGCTATGACTTCAGGACTTATGTCAATAAATAATAAATGTGTCGAGTTGGTACAGCTGGGAAGTTTTAGCCTGGACCGTGGCCTTGGGGTGCGCAGTGGTTGTGTTATCATATGGACGGGTGGGGATAACAGATAATTCAGTCTGTTTCTGACCACACAGAACGCTGTGTAAACATTCGTAGCCAGCTATTTGTCTAGACTCGTGATAGTATGTTTTATTTGACGGTGATTATTTTTAGACTGTTTATTTCAACATGGAAGGTTCCGGTTTTCATTGCCGTAGCGGGCAATCGCGTCATGCAGATGTCGTCATTACCTCCCCTCTTTCCTTAGGATAAATATAAACTGAAAGATGAAGTGACCGAAGCAGAGATTATATGGTGCGTGAATTTAGTAATGCAACACTTCTTTACGCAATGCAGAAGGTAGTGTGTGCCTCTTTCCAAAGATGTTCCCTGATAGCACAATTGCACAAAACATGAGATTGCGGAAAGATAAAATTTCCTATAGTGTTGTATTCGGTTTATCAAATTATTTTAGTTTAAACAAAATATCACAAAGAGCCCAAATGGATTTGAGTGTTAGGTATTGGGATGCAGAGACGGATGAAGTGAAAGCTCGATATTTTGGTTCTGTGTTCCTTACAGACACAAAATCAAAAGAGTTACTCAATTCGTTCTTAAAAGGTGTTCAAAGTCTGGATTTATCCAAGATCCTTCAGATATCAATGGATGGGCCCAATGTAAACTGGGCTTTCTATAGACATCTAAAAGAGGAAAACTCAGGGAATTTCTTCAAGCTATTTTACTAGACACCCTATATTACCCTGATTTACCAGTGTGTTGATTTCTATTTGGATAACTATAAAGTGTTCACAGTGAAAGAACTGGAACATTTCTTTTACTAAAAAACTGAAACCCTTCCAGAACAAATATTGATAAATATCGTTTTGAAAATATGAGGTAGAAGCTTACCTAGTATTATGAGCATTATTTGACTTGTATTGTTTTATTCCATTTTCTTGAAACTATTATAGCGAGCTTTGTAGCAGGGTTTCAAGTTAAGTTGTGCTAATAGTGCGATATTGATAATATCCCGGTTAGTATTAAAACCAGTGTCTGATTTTGTAACATTAGAGTAGAGTGGATTGTAAGACATTTTAGTGTACAACTAGTCAGCTCTTTCTGAATCTCATACAACTATCTACTACCATTCTCTGCTCCCCTTCATTAAACTGGCCATTGCTCTAAGAATAGATTTGATTCATATTTATCCGATGTGCCAGAGAATGTAGAACAAAATTGTAGAATTCAGCAGTAAATTTTGCCCTCTGAACTGCCATTCATTTAGTTATTCTGAAGGAATTTTCACCAGTTCAATTTTATTTAACTTTTCCGCCGTTATTATTGTGTCCCTTAGGATGTCGATATCGTGTTTACTTGTTACTAAAACATCCCAACTACATAAAGCCTGAAAATCAATTGAGTTACTTTACAGATCAAAAACATATTCCCTCTACTGTATGGTTTGAAATTTGTAGAAAGTATAAAATATATTTAGGAATAAATGGAAGGTTGATAATTGTTATCAACTATTGTGATAACTATTAAAACTAATGGTTGGAAAATGTATTTAGGGTCGATTAATATCATCTTGCCAAGAATAATGACAAAAATAATAACAAATAGACTTGTCACGAGTGATTATATAATTTCTATCGTCTTAGTGTACTTATATTTATGTAACTTGAATAACAAAAATGTTTTGTGTTGTACTATAAGCTGTAAAATGAGTAGACCATTTAACTGCTACATATTGCATGAGCTAACATTTGCATGTGTCCATGTTTGTGTGTGTACAGAATTTGGGAGTAGGCTACGTAAATGTCAGTGGGGCTTATACACCAGTTTATACACCAGTACCTGCTGTCTTTGCAGCTACTCCTATCTCCCAGGTATGTATTATTTTAAAATGGTAATAATTTTCTATATCTTTAAGAAATGTAAGTGCTTCTTTTATGTGCCATCTAATGAAACAATCTTGTGTCTTTTTTTAAATCATTTAAAATAGTAACTTTCATTGTGCTCATGAAGTAATTTTAATGAATCATAAACAATGATTACAATAATAGTTTTCTAAAGTGCTACTTAAATGATAAAACGTTTCGGACATACAGTAGGCTTGAGATTATCTTAGGCAATTAGAATCATAACTGCAATGGATATGAAAACTGGTATATTACATAGGTTAGGTTACATTAGAATACATATTATAATAAAGCTAGCTAAAATGTACAGAATGTCTATTATCAGAAAAAACAAAAATTTAACTGTATTAAATACCTTTAACGTGTTTGTTTAAGTAAATTCATGGCTGCGGTAAATTTGGTTTCGGATTTGAGGGGCTACACTGTCTGTGGGAAGCCCGCGTAACATGATGAAATTTTCGTGCTATAGACCGACTGGTTCATATATGCGCCATCCTAACAAAACACTAAAAACAGCAAAAACAAAAATACAACAAACACACATACGCCAAGGATTTGTATGAAGTATAATAAGTTATTATAACAACTTTCCACGTTTGTTCTGTAATGGAGGTCAGGCCCACGTTAACGTGGTCTGTATGGAAAGATCGAATTCTTACTGTCGGTCCCTTGTGAAAAACATGTTGTAGCGAACATGTTGAATTGATAAAAGGCATATATTACAGGTGCTCTACAACATCATCTTGTGCCTGAACCTATAATTTCACAACTAGTAACGTCGCTGTTTGCTTACTAAACCAATGTTTCTGTTTTATTATTGTCTCTATTTTTATTCTATAAAATGACAGGATTATAAAGTAATACATATCGGTACATTTGAAGTAATGAACAATAATTTCACTACCCTTGGACGTTTAATATGGTTTAAATCTTTTCAGATATGTTAAATCTTTTCAGAGAGAAATATTAATTATTAAACACTTACAGTAACATGATAAATAAAGCAATAAAATACACACAAGATAACAAACTAAAATTAAATGAAGAATTAGATAACATTACAAAAATAGTAATAGAAAATGGATACAACAAACACCTTATAAAAAACATACACTATAAATTTACAAAAAAACCCTAATCTCAACACTACACTACAACCTAAACACAAAAATAATAAAAAAGTTTACCTAAAATATAAATACACCAATAACAGAATAGAAAAAATAACAAATATATACAACAAAGAATACTCAAACATACAAACCAAACAACAAAATAATAAAATATCTCAATAACATAAACCACAAAACAAATACAGAAAAACATAACCTATCTGGAATTTACAAAATTACATGAAACGCATTTTACATAGATCAAGAAAATTCTTTTTCTAAATCATAGAAAAAACAACCAGATCATTTAAAATAAGATTTGCAGAACACTACAGACCATTCAAAACTAAAAATACAAAAGCATCATATGTAGCAGCACACCTAATATCACATAAACATGAAATAACAAGTTGTGAAAATAACCTAACCATACTTGAAATAAATAATAACCCAATTGAACTAAACTCACTAGAAAAATACCACATATATAAGAACATACAAAACAATGTAACGAACCAACAGACAACATATGCAGACGACGTACTATTCAAAAACATTATACACGCGGTTCAAGAAGAAACATGTATGACGTCAACAAATACCACATCACGGACTGAACAACCACACCAGAAAAATAGAGAAAATTAATTCAGTGATTCGACAATGGTCATGTGACCGAAATGTGCCTCATCACATGAGGTAAAATAATTGCACTTAGTGGTGGAAAAATTGTTTACAATTAACAATAATAACTTTATAAAGTCTGTGCGACGAAAAAATAATGGACAACGTGAAATATCAAGATATATATATATATATATATATATATATATATATATATATATATATATATATATATATATATATACACAAATCAACAAGTACCAACATTACGAACCAAATAACAACTGTAGAATAATAATTCAGTGATTCGCCAGTGGTCAAGTGACCAGAAGGTACCTTATTATCATAAGGTAGAAATTAATTATACTTGATTGTGAACTGATTGTTTACAATAACATATAATAAATCTCTCTCTCTCTCTCTCTCTCTCTCTCTCTATATATATATATATATATATATATATATATATATATATATATATATATATATATATATATATATATATATATATATGAAGTTATTGTTATTACTTGTAAATAATTTTTTCCACCACTAAGTTCAATAATTTTACCTTGTGTGATGAGGCACCTTTCGGTCACTTGACTATTGTCGAATCACTGCTTAATTTTTCTCTATTTTTTTAGTGTGGATTTTCGGTCCGAAAAAATATTTACAAGTAATAACACATCCACACCAGAAAAATAGAGAAAACTTAAGCAGTAATTCGACAATGGTCAAGTGACCGAAAGGTGCCTCATCACACAAGGTAAAATTGTTGCACTTAGTGGTGAAAAAAAAAATTATTCACAAGTAATAACAATAACTTCATAAAGTCAGTGCAACGGAAAAATAATGGACAGCATGAAATATCACGATATATACATAGAGCTCTTAGTTCTAGTAGAGCTTAAAGCCTATTTAGGAATTTTGGACTAGATAGGAGACTGACAGACTTACCTAATGGCAATAGTCTAAAATTGCAATCTCTTGAAAATATACATACGTAAAAACACATTGAACTTTTGAAATATTTTGATCACACAATTATCTTTATCAATCAAAAAAGATAAATAAATAAATATATATATTGTAACATTTTTTATAAAACGCAATACAACCTTGTTTTATACTATTAAATGAAGATATATTATTTCTAGTTAAAACACAAACTCCTGAATAATTTAAAATTCTTTATTATAATTATTTTATTTCAACAGTTAACAGAACAATTTTATTTTAACAGTTAAACAATAAACACAAAACAAAATTTATAACTTAACAAGTTTTAACAAACTCGGTTTAACTTTTATTTCTTTTAATTTTATAGTTACACAATTTTAATATACCCTAGGCTAATTTTACGATCTCTTATTATCTCGGGGTTTATAGCATGGGCTATATTTTTTTAATTCTTAGGTTAATTAAATAAATTTTGAACAAACAATATTAAATTTTGAAATTAGCTTTAATAAATATTTTCCGGATGGAAATACTTTAATTTTGAATAAGCAAAAAGGCGAAACTATTTGAACTGGATTATGATCTTATTACTATTAATCACAAGATATTCTAATGTACAAAATTAAACTTCCCTATTATCCTAAGAGTCCACTAAAGTTTATTTTTTTATATAGCGCTAGGTACTTAACTTATCAAATAACGGCGAATGGCTGCTTGCTCACACGTAGAATTCCGTTGTCTTTAAATTTCACTTTTATCACACTTAAATTCGTTTTAGTTCCTCCAAATTATATTTACATTTTATTAACTCTTTCAATTCACTTATCCCTGTTTAATCTTGTCAAGTTTCTTCACAAATCTGTATAATTTTGACGAAGTTTCTAATAAATAGAATTTTGACTGGTCCTGGCAGATTCGCTACCTTACTCGGCGTCCCACGCCAGACTCTAACTACGCGTCCTTAGATTTTAAACAATTGTTTTTTTTTTTTTTAATATGGCGGCTTCTCCTTCTTAAAAAAAACATATGCTCTAATTGAACGAAGTTCCGTTCCTTCCCACTAGAGTCGACTGTAACTTGACCTATTTCTTTACTTTCACATCTGTTAATGTCAACGAACTATTTTCACCGGTTTTAATTTGGTTAACATACTGTTTCAATTTTCCGATCCTTAACAAACCTTCCAGTGTTTATTTAATTATTATTATTAGTGTGTGAAGTGTCTTTGTGTTTTACTTTTGTAATATTTCGAAATGTGTGTGTTTTGACTGGACTTTTCCAAACATAACCTTTCAATTTGTTTACTACCGTTTTTTCACTTTCTCCTTCAAGTAATTACTTATGCCCTATTTTACTAATATTTACAATTTTGTTTACACATAACTATTATTAGATTATCTTGTTTTAATTTATGTTGATACAACAAATTTCTTTATGCATTTACAGTTCAAATATCTTTTTTATATGTTACAACCGTTTTATAACCTTTCTAGGCTTTTACCTAAAATTAGTTTCAATTTTAACCTAACCAATCTTTTAATGAATTTCTTTTTAAATTTTGTGTGAGTTATTTCTAATATATTCTTCCAATTCTTAAATAATATTATATAGCCCATTCTATAAATGTTACAATGTCCCCTAATTTAATTTAAATTAAAAAAAATATTCCTAATATCTACATTACACATTCTTTACATTCTACAAGCTTGTTTAAATATACATATTTTTTTTTTAAATTAAATTTAAATTAACATTTATTTCCTAATTGTACATTTTATTTAATAACTAATTGAACACATTTTTTATTGAGTAAGTACCTCAACACTTTGGCTAACTTACCGTCCATTGTCTTTACTACTTTTATAATTGTCCATTTATACTTAATTCCTACGACACAATTTTATCTTAATTCTTTAACAATCAAATACTGAGCTGAAAACTTCAAGCTACATATTTCTTAACTTATCTTCTAACAATACAATATACTTATAACTAACATTCAATCAACAATTCTTTAACAATTCTAACATATAGTAACAATAAATCATGTTCTGGTATTTACAATTCCTTCCATAATTATATATATATATATATATATATATATATATATATATATATTTTTTTTTTTTTTTTTACATTTATTACAATTGGAAACCTTCCAATCATAAGTCTGATTCAATATTTATTTAACATATACTCTCTGATACCGTGTCTTTAAATCCCAGCCTATCCGAGTCATAGTATGTCTAGATTTGGTCAAATTGGTTATAACATTTCTCTTTCCCTTATTTCTGTTTATTCCTTGTTTATTATTTATCTCATATTTATTTTGCTTTTAGCTTCATCTAACTCTCAGTTCTAAGTTAGTATTTTATCTCCCCTTCCAATCTCACATCCAGTTCAATTATTTTCTTATATCATCTCAGTTTATTTGTATGAAGTTTAACATCTAATATTTTTAAAGGTCGCAATCTCATATCCTCTATTTGATCATATCTATAGCTCCTTCGATTACACTGTCCCTATATCAACGAATATAAATTTTGTTTTAATAGTTATATATATATATATCAATGCAGATTCTCCCTTACAATACGACGAAGTTTAAATACACAATTACCATATTTTTATTACAACGATGCTTTAATATTTATTATCATAGATTCATATTTCTTTTATAATATATAATATATACGACGAAGTTCCATTATTTATCAACGCAGATTCTCCCTTACAATACGACGAAGTTTAAATACACAATTACCATATTTTTATTACAACAATGCTTCAATATTTATTAACATAGATTCATATTTATCTTTATTCATTATTCGACGAAGTTTCTAATAAATTATCGTAGATATAGTTACCATACCTTAAAACTTATCTCCTGCTAACGTTTTCTTATACACATAGTCACCTAGAGTTTACTCATATTGCTTCCTTTACCTATATTTAATATCTCCCTTCCTATTTTATTTTTATTTTTATTTTCCAGTTCTCCTGGATACATGTCATATTACTGCCTGTGTCTATTAATGCCTGTAAACTTGTTTCCTCTATTTAATTTCTATTCCTGGGTTTCTTATTGTCTTAGTTTTCCGATTGACTGTGGGCACCATACTCTTTTCCTGTCCCCACGCCTGTCCTTGCCTTAACACCGTTTACATCTCCATTGTATCTCTCATCTGCTTCATAAGTTCTATTTTCTCTGTTATTCTCATATTTAAATTCCATCTCCCATTTTCCAAACTCGAGTTGTGTCTCCACATTCATTAACATATCCGTACCTCTGATAAATTTTCTCAATAAGCCTTGTACCACTAAGCATTGAAACGGATAATTAACTCCTCCTATTTCTCCTATTACCATTATCATTTTATTAATCTTTTCAGTCTTCTTATTAGTTGCGGTTCGAATTGTTAAATTTTTTATTGGCAGTACCTCCATCTTTCCTACTTCATTTCTTAACCTTCCCTGCTCTCCTAATATTTTCTCCCTTACATCTTTGACTTTCCTAAAACGCTCATCTGTTATTTTTCTTTCTCCTATCACCTTTAATTTCAACTCTCCTAACTCTTCTGTGTTTTTCTTTATTATATTTTCTACCTTCTCTATCTCTTTTTTATTAATTTCTAGCACATCAGCTATTATTTCATTTGTTTCCTCAAAATTTTCCTTAATTCCTCCTCTAATTCTCTATCTTTCTCCTCTATGTCTCTTCTCACATCCTCTATTTCAGTATTATCCTCTGTCCTCATATCCTCTATCATTTTCCTATTTTCCTCCCTTATTTCCTCTTTTATGGATTTCAAATCCTCCTTCATCCCTCTCATTTCGTCTCTATTTTCCTTTAATTTTTTGTTTATTTCCCTCATATCCCCACTGATATCTTTCATTACCCCTTTTATTTCATCTATCTTATCTAATTGTCTATTTATTTTTTCATTATTTATATTTAATTGTCTATTTATTTTTTCATTATTTATATTTAATTGTCTATTTATTTTTTCATTATTTATATTTAATTGTCTATTTAGATCCTCTCTCCCTTTTTCACTCATTTCCATGAGAGTTCTCATCATCTCCCTTAAATCTTCATTCTCATTATTTCCCCGTTTTTTTTGTTGGGTTTGCATAGGTGGTAGTCCCCTAGCTTCTTCTACCTCAATGTTTCCTATTGGCATATCTGTGCCTTCCATTTCTTTCATTTCCAAACTTGTCTCTTTTTCCTGGTCCCCTACAACTACCAGTTCGCCTATAATATTTTCTTCTTTTTTTTTTTTTATCTGTAAGTAACTTATTATACAAACATAAACAATTTTTATATATACTATAAACCTAGCCTTGATTCTATTCAACTCAGTGTTTAATTTTACAAAATTTTGTCTAAATCTATTTCCAGTTCAAATGTTTTTCATATAAAAAGTTCTAAATTAATTTTGTTTCAAAATCTCTCTAAATAAATTTTATCTCTTATTATATCGAGCTCCCACGTTGTCGTGCCAATTGTAACATAATTTCCTAAAGACGCTATACAACGGGGTTTTACTATTAAATATTTAAATGAATAATTAATTCTTTATTATTATTTTTCTAATAATCGTACCCCACGTTGGTGTGCCAAATGTAACATTTTTTATAAAACGCAATACAACCTTGTTTTATACTATTAAATGAAGATATATTATTCCTAGTTAAAACACAAACTCCTGAATAATTTAAAATTCTTTATTATAATTATTTTATTTCAACAGTTAACAGAACAATTTTATTTTAACAGTTAAACAATAAACACAAAACAAAATTTATAACTTAACAAGTTTTAACAAACTCGGTTTAACTCTTATTTCTTTTAATTTTATAGTTACACAATTTTAATATACCCTAGGCTAATTTTACGATCTCTTATTATCTCGGGGTTTATAGCATGGGCTATATTTTTTTAATTCTTAGGTTAATTAAATAAATTTTGAACAAACCATATTAAATTTTGAAATTAGCTTTAATAAATATTTTCCGAATGAAAATACTTTAATTTTGAATAAGCAAAAAGGCGAAACTATTTGAACTGGGTTATGATCTTATTACTATTAATCACAAGATATTCTAATGTACAAAATTAAACTTCCCTATTATCCTAAGAGTCCACTAAAGTTTATTTTTTTATATAGCGCTAGGTACTTAACTTATCAAATAACGGCGAATGGCTGCTTGCTCACACGTAGAATTCCGTTGTCTTTAAATTTCACTTTTATCACACTTAAATTCGTTTTAGTTCCTTCAAATTATATTTACATTTTATTAACTCTTTCAATTCACTTATCCCTGTTTAATCTTGTCAAGTTTCTTCACAAATCTGTATAATTTTGACGAAGTTTCTAATAAATAGAATTTTGACTGGTCCTGGCAGATTCGCTACCTTACTCGGCGTCCCACGCCAGACTCTAACTACGCGTCCTTAGATTTTAAACAATTGTTTGTTTTTTTTTTAATATGGCGGCTTCTCCTTCTTAATAAAAACATATGCTCTAATTGAACGAAGTTCCGTTCCTTCCCACTAGAGTCGACTGTAACTTGACCTATTTCTTTACTTTCACATCTGTTAATGTCAACAAACTATTTTCACCGGTTTTAATTTGGTTAACATACTGTTTCAATTTTCCGATCCTTAACAAACCTTCCAGTGTTTATTTAATTATTATTATTAGTGTGTGAAGTGTCTTTGTGTTTTACTTTTGTAATATTTCGAAATCTGTGTGTTTTGACTGGACTTTTCCAAACATAACCTTTCAATTTGTTTACTACCATTTTTTCACTTTCTAGGCTTTTACCTAAAATTAGTTTCAATTTTAACCTAACCAATCTTTTAATGAATTTCTTTTTAAATTTTGTGTGAGTTATTTCTAATATATTCTTCCAATTCTTAAATAATATTATATAGCCCATTCTATAAATGTTACAATATATATATATATATATATATATATATATATATATATATATATATATATATATATATATATATTAGCTTTGCAACACTGTTTTCTTTTATTCACTTACCACTTTCACTATATGTACTTAAACAAGAATCTTACTTGGTATTTATGCGAGTTAACTTGCAAAGATTGGTAGTATGTCCATCATCAAGCATCACTGTCCGGACTGCAGTCTACTACAACCCCCGGTCAGTGATGCTTGATGATGGAGATACGATCAATCTTTGAAAGTTGACTCGCATAAATACCAAGTAAGATTCTTGTTTAAGTACATATAGTGAAAGTGATATATATATATATATATATATATATCAGTTTCTGTCTAAAATATTACTCTTATTTTTGTATATTTGTTAACTATGTTCAAGTAACTTATTTTTTGGTAAAGTTGCTTGTTAATTTGATTATTAACGCCTGGAAATAATTGTAAGAAGAAATTTATGACTCGACATTGTGTTTCAACAATCTATTTGGAATCAAAGTAAAATATTTAAAGTGCAAAAGATGCAGTATTATTTAAATAAATTAATTAGAACATACAAAATTAGGTTTACTTCATACACTTTTTTAACAGCTTCCTTTCATTTTGAAATTTGAGGTTTGAACAGTTAGAATTGTCTAAGCTGCATCTGAATATGTGAATTTTATGTAATCATAGGAACAGCAAATTAGATGAAGTATGTTATAAAATATTTGGTTTTTACATTTTTTTACTACATTATCTTAATTTAATTATCGTTGACCATTAATTTAATTCAACATAACAAAAAAAAATTATAGACATTTTGTTTAATTTATAAGTCTTGAAATTGTTACTTCAATTAACTTTCAAACATGAAAATTATTATTGTCATTATGAAATTTTAAAAAATTAATAATTTTTTTTGAAACTTCATAAAATAATTTAGTGAAATAGAACAGAAACTCCCTATTACTTAGGTGGTTCCCTTACATAATGAATTAGGCCTTTTAACATATCAATTTTATTTTGTTTTTAGCCGGAGATAGTGAATGGAGCAGTTGAAGGAATTTCTGCATGCGAGAAAACTGATGTAAGTGAAAATGATGGTCATGGTCAAGTGATGACAAATTCAATGCTTCCGCTTCAACCTGTGCTTTATGCTGACACTAGCTCGTTTCCTGCACAGTTCCCACAGTATACAATGCCTTCACAATACAACCAGTTCCAAGCCCAGCCCGATATGTCTAACAGACCATTCCCTGTTCAGTCAGAAAATACTACTCAATATCAAACCCAAGCTGAGGGTAATGTGGTATACAATGTACCGACTCCAAATAATACTCAATATAATACTCAAGCTGAGAACAATTCAGTTTATTCTTCTCAGATAGAAAACACTGCGCAGTACCAAGCCCAACCAGATGTAAGTAATTTAGCTTACCCACTTCCAACAGACAATACCCCAAACCAGTTCCAACCACAACCTAATGCTTATCCCATTCCAACTGAAAACACTGCTCAGTACACAACACAAACTGAAACTAATAAAGTATATTCTCTTCAGGGTGAACATATTAATCAGTACCAAGCCCAACCAGATGTAAGTAATTTAGCTTACCCTCTTCCAACAGACAATACCCCAAACCAGTTCCAACCCCAACCTAATGCTTATCCCATTCCAACTGAAAACACTGCTCAGTACACAACACAAACTGAAACTAATAAAGTATATCCTCTTCAGAGTGAACATATTAATCAGTACCAAGTCCAACAAGATGTAAGTAATTTAGCTTACCCTCTTCCAACAGACAATACCCCAAACCAGTTCCAACCCCAACCTAATGCTTATCCCATTCCAACTGAAAACACTGCTCAGTACACAACACAAACTGAAACAAATAAAGTATATCCTCTTCAGAGTGAACATATTAATCAGTACCAAGTCCAACAAGATGTTACAAATTTAAATTATTCTACACAAACTGGTAATACTTGTCAGTACCAAAAACAAACAGAGCCAAACTCGGTATATTCTCCTCAGACTGAAAATTCTACTCATTACCATACTCAAGCAGATTTGACTAATGTAGGACATTCTCTCCAAACTGAAAATCCCACTCAGCAGTACTCATCACAAACAGAGTCAAATGCTGTATATTCTCTTGGGACTGAAAATGCTACTCAGTACCCAAACCCAGCAGAGGTGACTAACTTGTCATACTCTCGTCAGACTGAAAATATTTCTCAGTTGCAAAATGAAACTCAGTTTGTAACATCTCCACAACCAGATCAAACTGTAGTTCAAATCCCATATCAAACTGAAAATATCCAAACAGCGAATATGCAAAACCAGCTTCCTGCAGCTAACGATATCCTTCCAATAAGAAATGATGTACTTCCATTAACAAACGATGTTCAAATAAGTTTACCAGAATCATATCAACGGCAGCCTTCTACTGAACATGATATTGTTTTTGATTCAAATTGTAATGAATGCGACAAAGTGGAACCTTCCAGCTGTAGGACTTTACCTCCAGATGAATCTTCAGCCACTGAAAATATTGCCGTGTCCAATGAAATAATACACATTCCTCATGATCAAGATCAATCTCAGGTATGCACAACATTAAACTGACTCCACATATTTGTTGGTACATTGCGCACAGCTTAATCTGTAGTGTTGCTAAAAGGTGTTTGTACAACTGGGTGTTCCATTAGAAAATAATCAACAGAAGATAAAAGTAGATCTAAGATGATTTATAAATGCATCTATTAACATGGGGTATTTTGCTTTTGTAACCATGAGCTTGGATAAGATTGTTGCAAATGTGTTTTAAAATACCACAGCTGTTTTCTAAATAAGAAATATGTTGCTTGTAAAGAACTGGTGCATGTATTAATTGCTTCGTGAAAAAAATGATATTTTTAAAAGAGTATAATTGTACGGAGACATAAATTGAATCTGCAGAAAGAGTTCAGATTATATAGTTGATATCGGGCTTGGTATTTAATTTTGGCTGAGTCTATGATGAACAAAAAGTGTTGTTTTTAAGAACATACTTCTTACTTCTTGGTAAAGAATTATGTTGATGTAAGTAAAAAAGAAGAATTTCTGTAGGAGGCTATATTCCCTAAACCAAAATAATTAGTTAATTACAAAACCCCAATAGACTTTTCGGATATGTCTAGATGAGAGGTAATTTAATAGATTTTATGACCAACTTTTGTAAAACGATAATAGTCTCTGCAGAAAAATTAGGAATTGTATATACCCTAAAAATGATGCTTAACACATTGACTGCTGCCCCGACAAACGCAACATTTGGCAGGAGCTGGGATTACTTATTAAAAAACAAAAATATAACCTTATTAATGAAAAAAATAATGTTCAAATTCAGTTCAAAGGCTAAGTTATATATTTAGCACTGTTACACAGTGCTGCAAATGCATGTTGCTCTTAAAATCAATGCTGAGCAACCAAATGACACTATAACTTTTTTCGGGAAAAGTGCGGGATATCCCGCTCATAGCACTGCTGGGCTGTTAATGAGCGGGAGATATCCCGTGCACCACAATCAATGTGTTAAATAATAAACAGAATCAAGTAAGACGACCTAATAAAATTGTATAAACCCCTTGTCTAGATGATGTAAACTATGTATGTATGAGATGAAAAATATTTTAAAAAAAAATAATTTATTTTTATGTGCATAGTTAATTTTAAAAAGTTTCTTTTAAATAACAATTATATAAAATATTTCAAGGACTTGTTTTTTCCTTTCTTGTGTTATTTTAAAACTTATCAGGTTTGACTTTTTTAAATTTTTGCTGTAAATGAAATTAAAAAAGAAAGTTTATTTCCAAAAGATTACAACAGAATTTATAAAACTGTGCATTTTAAAATTAATTATGGTTTGTTATTTTTATTTCCAAGGAATGTTAGTCTTGTTTTTTTTCTAGTTACCAAATACTGGTAATAAATGTTTTAAAATATTGAACATATTGGTATTGAAGTTTTGGATTTTGTTCACATCCTTGTTACAAAAACTTTATTTTAAATGGAATACCCAGTACTAAAAATTAGTTTCTTTGCTGTAGTTATTTCATAGGAAAGCTTAGATATATAGTTGTGTTTCTGAATTTAGTAAAGTAAAATATTGCAATTACTTACCTTTATAATTTTTTATAAAAAATCTCTATTAAATTTGGTAATAAATTAATCAAGCACTTCGAATTTTGTTAATTACATTCACTACATATCTGTACATGTAATCTTGTTTTATTAAACTATTAATTATTTTGTTTTATATAAGGTTTGGACTACCTTTAATTGAATTTTCTAATAGACTTGCATTAGTAAATACAGTTTTGAACCTCTGTAATTTACAAGGTGTGATCAAAAAGACGGTGAATATTTTTTTATTTAAAAAAGTAATAAACTTACATCGAATTCAATTTAATCTCCTTCAGAGTAATCTCCTTGCCTGGCAATGCACTTATCCCAACGTTGAATCCATGATGGGAAACATTTCTGGAAGGTTTTTTTCAGAAGGCCATTTAACTGCTCGGTCGTGTTCTCAGTGTCAGGAATGGTGTCAAAACGTTTTCCTTTAAGCATAGTTTTAATTTTTGGTAAGAGCCAAAAGTCGCATGGCGCTAAATCAGGTGAGTTTAGTGGATGTGGAGGACAGGAACACTTTTTTCGGCCAAAAACCTGCGAATGAGAAGCAAGGTGTGACACGGTGCATAGTTGTGATGAAGAAGAAAGCAGTTCGCCCATTTTTCTGGTCTTTTTCTTAGTATGACGTTTCACAAACATTGCAGTACACCCTTATAAAATTCAGAGTTTACAGTTGTTCCCCAAGGAACAACATCTGATGGCACTACGCCTTCACTATCAAAAAAAAAAAAAATGAGCATGAAATTGATGTTCGATTTTAACTGACATGCCTTTCTAGGGCGAAGAGATGCACTGATTTTCCATTGGGAACTCTACATTTTGGTCTCAGTGTCATATCAAGAGACCCAACTTTCATCTCTAGTTATAATTTTTGGCCATGAAGTCTGGATCTGCTTGAAGACGATCCTTCAACTCTGTGTAAACTAATGCACGTTTCCCTTTCTATTCATCGCTCAAAAGTCTAGGAACAAATTTTGCACTCATATGTCTCTATTGCAAATTATCAGTTGAAATGCTTTAAATGGAACCATTGGAGACATTAAGATCTTCCGATAGCTCTCAAAGAGTCATTCGCCTGTTTGAACAAACCATTGTTTCTACTTTTTGCATATTGTTTTCTGTTTTTGAGATTAATGGATAGCCCGAATGCTGCTTGTCTCCAACCAACTCATTTCCGCTTTTAAATCGATCACACCACTTGTACACAATCTTCACAGTTATCACATTATCATTATACACAGATTTTAATATTTCGTGAACTTCTTTGGCTTTCTTTTGCAACTTAAAACTTAATGGTAATGGGTTGTTCAAAATCTACGATGTGCGACAAACATGATAAACTCGACCTCACTGTAGCGGCTCTGGCAGTGGACTGACAATCTTCAGCGTGTTGAAACTTGTCTGCTTGTCTCAACATATCACACTACTAGGCAAATAAAATGAAATGGATGTAGCGTCAGCAGTTGCCGCTATTAAAATTCATTCACCATTAGACTTGTTTGTTTATCTTGGTAAAAAACCGATACTGATTTATTCAGCAGACACGTTTCGCGATAGGTCAGCGCATTTTTCAATGCTGTGAATTACTGACAAGACTGTTGCTCAGGTGTGTTGTGTTGGTGTGAATCTGTAGTGTATTTTTGTTCTGTGGTGTGTTATTGTTCATAGAGTAGTTGTTAGTTATGTACTCAAATATAGTGCTTAATTGGGAGTGTGTTTTGCAATTTAGAATGTGTTGTGGATAGTATTTATGGTGTTTATATATCTTATAGTTTTCTACTGTGTTAATTTTTTGCTTTTATTGATGTAATGTAGGATTTTTAGATTGGTGTCTATGTCAGTCTGTGAGTGTAGTGTGTTTTGTATGTGTATGGTGAAATTTAATGTGTTGGTGGGTTGTGTCTTATCTGTTTTACCTGTTCTTCCTATCTTATGGTAAATGTTCTCCCTGTTTGTCCTATGTAAAAGCTGGGACAGTTGATGCATGTAATCTTGTATACGCCTGCCCTGTCACTCTACACTAGCAATAAACATACTCAAACAAATGTTAATAAAAAACAACATACCAGACAAACCAAGGAAATAATAACACCAACAGAAACAATTACTTCTCAGAATAACTTCACATACAACGGCAAATACTACATACAAAACAAAGGCTTACCCATTGGATCCCCCATTTCAAGCATATTGTCAGAAATATTCATAAACAATTTAGAACAAAAACATATCATAAACAACAACAAACTTGCCCACAAAATAATATATTGGTACAAATACCTAGATGACATCCTAATCCTATACAATGGCAACATTAGACAGATAATCACCTTTCTCAATTACATAAAAAAATTACACAATAACATAAACTTCACACTATAAACAGAACAAAATCAACTTCTTAGACCTAATTCAACAAAACAACAAACACACATTCAAAATATATAGGAAACCCACCACCACAGAGTTATACACCAATCACCCCCACACAACACAAATATGCTGCCTTGCACTCCATTGTACACAGATTAGTCAACATACCCATGATCAATGAAGACCAAATAAACAACCTAAACACAATAAAACACATAGCCCATAAAAACGGATATAAACACACATTGATAGACAACATGATGCATAAAAAACAACATACACATAACACAACAAAAAACAATAACACAAACACAAAAATTAAAACACTTACATATCACGACAACACATCACAAAATATAGTTTCCACATTCTGCAAACTTAAATACAAATTAGCATTCACAACATCCAACAATAATTAAAAAACACCTACACAGTTCAAAAACATACCAGGATAAACACAACAACGCAGGCATATACAAGATTACATGCATCAACTGTCCCAGCTTTTACATAGGACAAACAGGGAGAACATTTACCACAAGATACGAAGAACATGTAAAACAGATAAGAAAGATACCACATCGAATTTCACCATAGACATACAAAACACACTACACTCACAGACTGACATAGAAACCAATCTAAAAATCCTACATTACATCAATAAAAGCAAAAAACGTAACACATGAGATATATAAACACCATAAATACTATCTACAACACATTTTAAATGACAAAACACACTCCTAATCAAACACTATATTTGAGCACATAATTAACAACTACTCTATGAACAATAACACACCACAGAATAAAAATACACCACAGACTCACACCAACACAACACACCTGAGCAAGAGTCTTGTCAGTATTTCATAGCATTGAAAAATGTGCTGACCTATCGCAAAACGCGTCTGCTGAATAAATTAGTAAATATTGGATTTTTCCAAGATAAACAAACAAGTGTAGTTTTTATAAAAACTTCAATGTGTACATCATTCACCGTATTTTTTGATCACCTCAAATACATTTTTGAACCTTTGTAATTTATATCACAAATTATAGCAATCAGTAGATGTTTGTTATTCTACAATTAAATTATTTACTCCAAAGTATTCCGATCCTCAGTAAATTCTTGACTATCTGATCTTCAGATAATATTTTATTTGTGACAACCCTTTGTATGCAATAAACAGAATATTCTGCTATTGCTTATAAGAAAGCTTTATATCAAGTAAAGTTGAGAAAAACATCAATAGAATGTTTCTATTGTGTTTGGGGATTATGTTGTATTGACAGACATGGACAGTTGAGTTTTGCTTAGCTGTGCCATATGTAGCCAATTCGGTTGGAAGCGAGTAGATATATTTGCTCGCCATCGCACGAGCAAGCACTTTTTTGTTCACTCATTTTCCTACGTATTTATTTTATATTATGTATAGTTTATTTTACTTCCCCATGTATATTTTATTAATTTCAAAAACGTTATGATCTCTATTACAAATATTCTTGTAAATAATAAATCTCTAACCTACCTAGACTGTAATTATGATGATTTTCTAATGGTATGTTAATACTATTTTTTTTTTACCACAAGTGTTGTTTGACTAATACCAATCCTATAAATCTAGAATAAATACATAGAAAATTTATTATGAAAAAAGATTTTTTCATAAAATTAAGAGCTCAAGTGAAATTTGCTATTTCTTGTGTAACATGGAAAGGGTTTAAGATCAAGAATGCTCTACTCCATGTTTGTAATTTAAAACTACAGAGCAATATAGCCTAACTTTTCCATAGTTGGGAATTTTTCATCTGTCCAAAACCGTTTATACAATTAATGTTCGTGATTCTTTTGTAAAATAGAATCTGTAGAAAACCTTTGACAATAACAAAAGACAAAAAACTTACGTTACTGTTTATGGTCGATTGTAATAACCGGACACTTGATATAAGCAATATTATTTGCTTTTGATGTTAAACAAATTATTCATTTTTTTAGTTCATTGTTCATTTGTTTGGACACATAATAATTTTTTAAACAAAAAAAGAGTATACTCATTAGCTATAACATTTCCTAAACCTATTTGCAAAGTTCCTATGTGAGACAACCTTTTTGATTGGTTCCCAAAGCATGGTTTTTGAATGCATGTAGAGCCTATGTAATAAATCTCTAATCTATGTATCATTGGCTTGAGCACTGTGCAAAATGTTTCATTGCATTTTTCTTTTGTTAATAAAACTTGAGAATCTGTGTTTAAGGTTGATAATATTTAAATACTTTTATATCTAAATACAGTCAACTCCCGATTATCCGGGATAATTACCGGCAGGGCCGTCACGGATAATGCGAAATCACGGTTAAAACAAATACTAAAAAAGTACCATAATATCCACAGCCCTACTTCTGCCCAATGACTGTAAAAACAGCTGATAAATAGTACCGCCTCCTGTTGTACCGCCACTACTGTACAGTTCGTTTTGATCAGAAGCAACGCATAGACTGACCACTGAGGAGAGGTAGTGTTTACGTTCGACTTGAGCGATCGCGTAATTCCGCGAATTCGGCGATCGGATTTATTCTCCGAAAAACGGCCGCTCGCGCTCGGGGTTATCGCACCTCCATGCATCACGTTCGATGTTTCGATGTGCTCTGATCTGATTGGACGTTGGAGATCAACGCGTAATTAGGGATTCGTGCGTCATAGAACCGCGTGGATTTATAAAAGGACAACAAGAAATATAACGTAAACTCAGACATACTGACCGAAACTCTGCCCGTCAGTGCGTGTCGCGCGGAAACAGGTAGGAAGGATTTAGGGCACAGGGTGGCGACTGCGGGCGAGTTGACAGTCTATAAATTATTCCATAAAGGTTACTGTACGCCCCAACAACCGCCCGCGCTCGCATCCGTCCGCCGCGTTCACATTTGACTCCTCCCGCCCCACTGCTTCAAGTGGAGCTGACGATCCCGGTTGATCCGCAACCCGGTTGATGCGATCCCGGATAATCGGGAGTTGACTGTAATATTATAGTAGACTGTAATCGGTATACTTTTATAAATATCAAGAAAATTCCAAAGAAGTGGTTCATTTAATTTGTTTTGTAGACTGTTGCAGATCAAGGAATAGAAATCGATCAGACAACGTCAGCAAGTCATCAAGGGTAAGTCTTGTTATATTTGATTGAGATAAAGCCAAACTTTTTCAAAGTACAATATGAGGGATATAGAACAAAATTTCTTAAATATATCAGTAAAACTACTGTTGTCTACAGAAACTGTCAACATACAGAATCTTTAATTTCCTACAAGTTTTGAAATTCTCCATATTTTTTCTTAAACGCATCACATAAACATTTTTATTTGAGTTTCAATATGAAGGGAAATATAAAATTCTCTGCGCAGTCAGTTAAATTAGGAAGCGTGGAGAGCAGAACTGTAGGACAGGAGAAGCAATGTGGACACCGACGGATTATTACTCTTGCACACCTAAATCTTTTCAAAATTTCCAGGCCAACAAGATCCTTGTTTAAAATCTTGGAGGAACAAATTCTCTTCATGTAAATCATTTTGCATTAGGAAATCAGATCCAAGTCGCCTTCAAATTCAACTAGATCTGACATGTTTTTTCATGACTCTGAATTTTGTATCAGAATTTTAAAAAAGATAGTTTTGGATCATTTTACAGTTGCTCTTTTGGTTCAAAGCCCAAATTTTCTTAAAGGTAATTTTCTCTTCTGAATAGTCGAGCGTCTAACTTGTCTTTAATGGATAGTTTTCTCTCATGTCCACTAAGCATTACCTATTTTCAACATTACTTACATTGACTAATTCCATTGTTGATATATTATCAACATATTCATATGCTGACATCTAATGATCATATACAGAAACATTCCCACGCATTCTACATTCTCTTTTGTGTTACTACAAAATTAAACTCACTATAATGGGGTAATCTATGTATGAATACTGTTCGTAGTAGATATTATTATTATTTTGAGTTATTTAATTAACTTGTTTTATTAGTTCAAAGTGTATGTTTTTCAATTATAGATCCCAATTGAAATATACAGCGTCTACATTACATTTTATTCAGCTACGTCACAAACATGAAATTTTCATACAAATATTTTATGAAATCAGTCTACCATGCTGTGAAAAATTAAAAGAAATAATGTAGGTGGCATTATTAGTTCACTAGGATGTATAGTTATATGTGGTTTAGTTTCATTGTTAATCACCTCTTTATACATTGTATAATGTACAGTAGAATTAAATATTTTCCATTAAAATGTTCTTAAGGTGAAAACGATAATTTGAATGACAGATGTTTCATATATGTCAATAAAGAACAAGTAAAATTTCAAAGTATATTGATATTATTATGAATTGAAATAGTAAAAATTAAAAATAATATTCTGTACTTAATAAGAGTTTAGAGTAATAGAGATAGGGAAGGCAAGGCATTGAAATTTTTATAGGTTGGTAAAGGTTATGTCAGTGAGATTTCTTAACAACTATTGTTTTTTCAGACTCAAATATAAATTAGATAATTTATCAGCCATAATTTTCATATCTCTAAATTATACCTGACTAAATTTAACAGATCAAATAAATAAAATAATCTCTTATGAAAAGTATGAAAGAAATCAATAGTAATATATCTATGAGCAAATTTTCTATAATAATTGAACATTATACTTATAATATTTCTAAAAACTATAACAACAAAAAGTGGTAGTTTCCATCTTCTTTAATTTCTCCCATAAACATTACAGTTTGGTAAACACTATTTTGTCGTTAATAAAAAGTTTAGAAGATTTTGCTACTTACCAAACATAGCAAAAATACTCTGTAAAATTTATGAGTAAATTATATTCATTACTTTCATTCTTGATTTTAAACACTCTAATTCAGGAATTAGAAAAATAGTTTTCATTCTTAGTGATACAACCAACCATTTTTGTGATTAAATATGTAGAAAAACAAATTTTTTATATTATAGGCCACATATTTCCTTCTTTGGCAAACAATATAATCTTGGCATTAAACTATAAGATACATTTTCTTCTTAACTTGTTATAACAATATAAATGTTTCATTCAAATATATTGTTTTATTAGTGGGCCAGAAGATGGGGCACCTGACAACAGACATGGAAGTAAACGTGGATTACCAGCTAAGCGTCGTAGCAAACCATACGGTCCTAAGTTAACGGTTCTCAGTGCCAATGGTAGTGCTATAGAATGCCAACTAGAAACAAGCAAGCAAAAAACTGTTACTTTCAGGTTTAATATGGATGATATGGTTCCTTCTGATGTAGCAAATAATTTGGTAAGTCATAGTTTTGAAAAGGTTTTTTCAAAAATTGTAATGATTTTTTATTGAAATATTAATTTTTAAATATGTAATAAGAGTGATGTAATTAATTAACATTACCTGCAGTTGCTTTAAGGTTTCAGAAATACCTAGGTAAGTATTTTATTCTTAAAGGCAAATATTCAGTATAAATATAATTTATGAGAAGTTGCTTTAAAAATATATTCCTCTGAATTGCAGCTGATTTCATTCCCTGTGCTTATCATAGTTTCTTGCCTGACAACCTATGTTTATATTGAAGTTGTATTTTTCAATATGATATTACAGTAGAATGTCAGTAATCTGGAGCGTCGCAAATCCTGATCGTGGTTTCACCGTGCATGGTACTCTGTGCCACTACAATACACATCTAAACGAAGCATTATCTTTAATTATAAATGCAAAAAAGATAGGCCCTACATCAATTCCAAAAAAATATGTCATAACTAAATTTAAAACGCAACATATAGTATATTTTTAATCATGATTTAAATATTTTAGATTTGTATGTTCTGCGTGGTAATAAATGTGTATTGTAACCCATCACCAAAATAATAAAATTTATTATGAAACTTAGTCTTTAGCTTATTTGTCATATAATTAGCTTTAGTTCAAAAACCAATAAAAGACTTATTCACTTAATAAGTTTATATCCACATTATTTTTGGCTTTCTGTACTATGTACTAGTATGTTCATTATATGTTCTTTCACTAAATTCTTTTGTACTTTTTAAGCCCTCTGACGTCTATTTTGTAATAATTCCTGGTTTAATTCAAACCTTCACAATACTCTAAGCATTAAAATAGATTATAGTTAATGAAATATCTATAATAAACAGTAGTTTAGAGATCATTTGAAAATCCAGATAAATCAGTAGTCCGGATGGCTCTACTGTATTTAAATTATTGCATTAAGTTGTATTTGGCTACAAAAATATTCTCACATATGAAAAATTAAATATTATATAATTTATACAAGTGCAATTTTTTTTTAAAGTATTTTGAACCTTATTTATTTTGTTATTATTATTAATAATAATAATTAGTAAAAACTATAAAATGTTACACATTGTTTGGAGTTTGCTTTAGTTTCTATGCTCTTTCTGGCATTGTTCACTGCAGATGTACTAAAATTCACTAATTAAAAAAAATAGTTTTGTATATTTATAAAAATGTTTAAATTTATAATTTTATTTTACTGTGATGGACGCTTTCTTTGTGTATATCCATTGCAACTTTACAATGTCACTACACTTACTTTCACGCTCGTAATAAACGGTCTCTCTTGGATGACCATAGATTTTCCATTTTTACACAGTAATACGATACACAAAAAACAAAGGTTATCAATTAACACTGAGTAAAAACTATACCGAGCAAGAAACTCCAGTTGACATAAAAACTGATGGAAAGTTATATGATATTTAGAATATAAAATTAAAGGCAAAAAATACCTGACTTTCTTTATGCTCTAATTTCTGAAAAGCAACAAATATCACTTAGGCAGTAGATGCCTAGTCGTTTCCATGACATATTACTGTAAATAGACTTTCTTGAAGTAATGATGAAAATCCGTGACAGCCTGGGTTCCTCATGGTACTCTCTAGCAATATTTTGTTATGACGATCTGAACTCATTTATAAAGCTCACTGAGTTAATAACTTCAATTTTCTTTCATTTAGAGAACTTTGTATAATCTTCTGAGAGACGGCATGCTCACTCCCAGTCTAATTAAAACTTCTCTAGTGTCAATAAGTGTTTGTATAAAGGTTTGATTTTTATGTCAGTGCTTCAGAAGAGTTTGGAGAACATTGTGGCTGAGTCGTTTTTAAATCTGACCATCCCAAGTTAACTTTTTTATGCTTCAACTGAAACAATGTTTCAGAGAGTTTTATGAACAGATATAATTTGGTTTAACTTTTATATTTTAATGTTTCTCATGTGTCATCATACGATTGCAGTAAACAAATGTCAGGTAATCTCGGCTATAAATAGTCTCGGACGTGACATATGCATTATCTGTGTCTGCCTTTACATTATCGATCTCTATCGCTTTGTGAAACACATGACATAAACAGAAACAAACATTCCGAGTTAAACGTTGAGTGGGTAATTTTAGTATGTAGTATATTTTAGTAGAAGGTACTTTAGATTTTTATGTAAATTATCTTTCTTCTCTGTCTTTTTTATTGAGTTTTATTATTTGTCATACAGTATTTTATCATTTGTATTTCTTTTTTTTAATTGTGACCCGATATATAATACAATATTTTAATGTCTAATACACTGTTTTGATGTCCCAAATAAACCTGTATATGGTAGAAATAAAATAATTGAGATGAAAACAACGGACACGATAATTAAATGCAACGACAAGCTATGGAATCCGCATAGCATTTCAATAATGCCACTGTCGTCATATGTGGAAGTTAACTAAAAAACAGGCAGTAGTTTGATGAGATCTCCAATATCGCCGACGTGGTGAATATGTTAATTATGTTACAACAGATTTTCTCGTAATATCTCTACCTTAGTGCAGATGTATAATATTTATGGTCTTTAAAACCATAAGATTTTTAAATAAAAAACACTTGTAAATATGTTACACTTCTATAGTAATACTTAATTTACATTGTTGAGGACGGGAGATTTATCCCATTGTCAAGTCAGACCGTAACTGATGTCAAGGTTGTTGTAGGATAGGGTAGGGTGGGGATGTGGATTTATTATGGTGAGCAAATCCAAGCAATTAAGACAGTTGTTTTTCTCTGTTTCGATTGTGTATGTTAGTTTTGGCTGTATGGAATTAGAATGTTTTCAAAATATGTGTGCTCAGTGTTTATTTCCTTTTATATTGTTATAATGTTGTTGATGTACAAACATTTCAAACTACACGTATGAGTAAATAAATGAATAATTTGTGAGTATTGTGTATGTTTTTATTTGTTTTTAACATAACCTCATAAGCTAAGCTCAAAGAATATGTGTTTAAATATGGAATTGTATGTAATTATATGTAATTTGGAATTACAAGCATATGAACTCCACCTCAAAACTGTGCATAATTTAAGTGGGTATACAATAAACGATTTTAATAGGAAATATGAAAAAATGCTAACAGTAGTAAAACAGAAACATGATTTGAAAATAAAACAATTAAATAAGAAATTACAACAGCTATGTACTAAATTTGCAAATAATAATAACGAATATATAATGAAAGATTTCCCCAAACAAGATTTGGTTTATAACTTGAGTAAGGAAGAATTTAGTAAAGAGGAAATAGGACTGTTTTACAAAGGTTTGAAATTTGGAATTGAAGACCGACACAAAGATAAAACGAATTTTTTAATTGACGTTGAACCAGTCTTAAAACTCCAAAATCAAGAAATTAAAAATATTGTTAGGACCGATATTAAAAAGAAATTAGTAAACCAAATAACATCTCAAAAAATGTGTTCAAAGAATAATAATAATTACTATGAAGTTATTCAGAATCTACGGAAGAAAAATGTATTTTATTTAAAAGCTGATAAAAGTAACGCTATCGTAGTTATGGATAAATTGGAGTATAGAGAAATAGTAGAGGAAATGCTTAAAGTAGGACCATATTCAACAATAAATCGAAATCCTATAGTAAAATTTATTAGAAGTGTCAACGAAACCTTAAAAAATTGTAAAAGTGTAGTGGATAGTGAACTAAAAAGAAAATTAACCGTTTCAAACCCATTATTACCATGATTGTATTGTTTACCAAAAGTCCATAAGGAAGGAAGAAAAATGCTACCAATAGTATCTGGGATTAATTCCCCCAACATATTTAATTGCTAAGTGGTTGATACCACGCCTCCAACAGTTTGTTCCGCCTCCATCAATGGCAGTAAAAAATACGTATGAATTTGTTAATAAGGTTAAGGATTTATGTATTTCGTCCAGTGAATACCTTGTTTCGTTTGATGTTGTATCGCTTTATTCAAGTGTACCCATAGATAAAACAGTTGAATTGATGAAAATTTGGTTAGAAAATTCAGGATGTAGTGCAAATGAAGTGGATGAATATATTTCACTCATTAATTTATGTATTGTTCAAAATTGTTTCCAGTTTAACAATAAATTTTACACCCAGAAGGAAGGCACCGCTATGGGTAACCCTCTATCAAGTTTTTTAGCCAACTTTTTTATGAGTCATTTCGAAATGAATGCGAAAAATACCTTGAAATATTTTCCTAGAGTATGGCTGAGATACATGGATGACGTGTTTGCAGTGTTTGACAGTGAACAAAGCCTGGACAAGTTTTGTAAAGCAATAAATGGTTTTTCTCCAAGTATAAAATTTACGGTTGAAATAGAAAAAGAGGCGTGTTTACCAATTTTAGATGTTTTAATATCAAGAAAAAACAATACTTTAAGTTTTAATGTTTATAGAAAACCAACTTACACAAGCAGACTTATTACCAGTGATTCATTTCATACAATATCACATAAAAAAGCAGCTTTCAATTCTATGATGCATCGTTTAATTAATTTGCCTTTATCAGAGGAAAATTATAAAAATGAGCTTAATTACATTTATAGCGTAGCAAGGTTCAATGGATATAGTAATGTGTTTATAGATGAAATTCAAAAAAAGATGAAAAATAAGACAATACAAAATCAGAGAAGCACGTTATTAAGGGATTTAAAAGGAAAAAAATGGATAAAAATAACACACCATCCACCGCTGTCTGATAAAATTAGAAAATCTCTAGGAAAATATAGTAATTTGAATGTTACAATTGCCACTGCAAATAACCTAAAGAAGTTGTTAGGGAACCATAAAGATGCCATACCAAATGAAGAAAAGTCAGGAATCTCCTGCCTGAAATGTAGCGAGTGTCCTCTGAAATATATAGGCCAAACAAAAAGAAATATTAATACTAGGGCTAAAGAACATTTTTCCCACATTAAATATTTTTTATTATGACAGGTTTTTTACAATGTTTTACATTTTAACCTAAGTCTAATGAAATACAGTTCTTAATTTTGTTTTTCCATTCATCCCTATCTGTCCACAAGTTTTCTGGTATATCCCATTTGATTAAAGATGAACTAATTTCCTGTATCCACGTTTTCGATGGTCTTCCCCTTCGTCTTCTCCCTGGTGGTGTCCATTCCAACAACATCTTTGGTAGTCTTTCATCATTCATCCTTTTCGTATGTCCATACCAAATTAACTGTTTTTGTTCTACAAAATCTGTAATTAAATTTTGTACTTCCATTTTATCTCTAATTATTTGATTTCGGATCTTATCCAATCTTGATATTCTTGCAGAACGTCTCCAAAAGTCCATCTCAGTTGCCAATAATTTCTTTGTCAATGTTGATTTCAATATCCAAACGTCTGATCCATATGTCATTATGCTTCGTACTATTGTATTAAAAATTTTTGTTTTTGTTTGATTAGTTATATGTTTATCCCATAAAATTCCATTTAACATTGAAATTGTTGTTTTTCCCAAATTTATTTTCGATCCAATTTCTTTATCTTGTTTCCCATCACTTGTAATTTTCATTCCCAAATACTTACATTCCTCAACATGTGATATTCTTTTAATATTTTCTTCTTCTATTATTAAGTCTTTACTTTTTTCTCCTATGACCATGTATTTAGTTTTATTCATATTAACATTCAATCCCCATAGTTTGTATTCTCCTATTATCTTTCGAGTCATATATTCAATGTCTTCATAATCTTGAGCTAAAATCAATTGGTCATCTGCAAATTGTAAAGAATAAATTGTGATATTGTTTACTGGGATTCCCATTCCTTTGCATTTATTCTTCCAATTTTTCAAAACCTTTTCTGTATAAATTTTATATAATGTGGGTGACAGACAGCATCCTTGGCGTAATCCTTTTGTTACTTCAAAACCTGTTGACAGATTGTTTCCTATTTTTATTTTGGAAATAGAATTTTTATATAAATTTTGAATTGCCTTGATTATAGTTTGACTTATAGCATTTGACTTTAACACTTCCCATAACTTTGATAATGGTACATTATCATAAGCTTTTTCTATATCTATAAATACTAAATGGAGAGGTTGTAAACGAATTACTTTCTTTTCAATTATTTGTTCTAAGCAGAATAAGTGATCTATCGTTGATCTTCCTCTTCTAAAACCTGCCTGTTCCTCAGCCTCCATATCCTTGTATTCATTTTCTAAATATTGCTTAATTATTTTTCCATAAATTCTGCTCAATGTATTTGTAACTGTTATTCCTCTATAGTTTTCACATTGCTTCTTATTACCTTTCTTATGTAATGTGGATATATAGCCTATTTTCCACTCTTCTGGTGTCTCTTCTCCATTCAAACATTTTTCAAAAAGTTCCTTCAAATTTGCAAATAATTTATTTGTACCATACTTTAATAGTTCGGCTGGAATTCCTCCAGGTCCTGAAGCTCTTCCATTTTTCATAGATTTTATTGCCTGTATCACTATTTCCATATCCAAATTTAGATAGGTATTATTTACTGTTTCTGGTATTTCATTTTGATTTTTTTCCAAATGTTCTTCTCTGCATTCTGTTAATAAGTTTTTAAAATATTCCTCCCACGTTTGAAAATCAATATATGTCATTTGTTGTGACTCCTTAGAGTTTTTTCTTAATGTTTTCAAAGTTTTCCAAGCTTCTGTACTTCTTTTCCCTCCAATAAAAGATTCTATCTTTTGGCATGATTGTTCCCAACTTCTGTTTTTTGATTCTGCAACCATTCTTCTAATTTTTGCTTGTTGTGCATTAAGTTCCATTTTATCATCAATTTTCTTTGTATTTAACCATTTTAAATATTTCTCTTTTTTAATCTTCACTTCTTTTTTAATTTCTTCATCCCAATAATAAAACGTATTCTTTTTATCTTTAATATCAATTTCACCTAAAGCTTCTTTTGCTGATTCATGTATTACTTTTGAAATATATTGGTATTGTTTTTCTGTTGTATCCCAATGAGTTTCTGTTAATTTTTCATCTAACCTCTTCCTATATAAGTATACAGTACTCTCATTTTCCAAACTCTGTAAATTATATTTAGGAAGATTCAATTTGATACCCTTTTCAACATATTGTTCTTTTTCTTTATCTTTATTGTTTAATTTTTTAAATGGAAATAATATTTTAGAATTGACTATAAAATGATCACTAAGTTTCACACCTCTGTATACTCTAACATCTTGTATTTTTAGTTTTGTTTTCTGTTTTACTATAATATAATCAATTATTGATTTCTGCTGCATTGTTTCTCTATACCAAGTATATTTATGTATTTCTTTATGTTGGTAAAAACCATTCAAGACTTTCAAGGAGTTTTGTTCACAAATGTCTATTAATCTGCTTCCATTTTCATTTACAATATTTTCTCCAAATGGTCCAATTATTTTGTTTCCAATCTGTCTTCCAGTTCTACTATTGAAGTCTCCTGCAAGAATAACTTCTCTTGTATTTCCAATTTCCTCTATTATTCCGTTCAATTTATTGAAAAATTCATCTTTCTTACATAATAAAACATCTTCATTTATAGCATACACTCCTAATATTACCAATTTGTATCCATGAAAATTCATATTAATTCTGATTAGGTTTTCGTCAATTGGTTGCCAGTTAGTGACATAAGTTTTTAATTTTTTCCTTATTAATACAGAGATTCCACGTTTTGCTCTTTGATGCTTCTGTACACCACTGTAAAAATGTATGAATGATCCCTTAATTTCGCTGCCATTTCCTTTTTTTTTTGTTTCAGATAAGACAATAATATCTTGTTTTCTGATTTCTAATTCTTTAATCACTTCTTCAAATTTATTATTTAAACCTTGAATATTCCACGTTCCAATATTCATTGTCCGTTTCCATAGCTTTTGTCGTATTCCTTTAAATCCATCCGGCTGTATTCTATTAGACTTTTTAACATTTTAGGTTTTTTATATGAATGGGGAGTTGGCCCATTGCATAACCCCCAACCTGGAGGACCAGGTAATTTATTTTCAAGGTTGTCTTCCTTTAGCCTTTGATAAACCAATATCTCCCTACAAGGCAGCAGTGTTAGTTTTGGTCCGCCCCGAGTATTTTATTTCCTCGGTACCCACCATATCTGGTGAGCTTTCCCTTATCCGCCACCTAGGGAGGCGCCCGATGGGAGACTAACAACTCCACACGGGCCACATTAAATATAATAGACCATAAAAATCTGCGATGGCGAAGCATTGTTTAGAGGAACAGCACAAATTTAAAGTAGACGATGTAACCTTGTTAAAAAACGCTAAGTGTAGTGAATTGGATGCATGGGAAACTTTGTATATTAATAGGAATAAAAATAATATTGTAAACAACGAGTCAGGCCCTATTCCAAATTCTATATTATTGTAAATTATCGTAACAAAAGGGGAAAAAAATATAAAATTTATTGTAACTTTTAGGTTAAATATTTTGACATAATAATTAATGTGTAATATTAATTATCTATTTTGTTTATATGTAATTATGTTGTATGTTACAAATTTTATTTTAATTATTGAGTTGGGTACAAAATTTCTATTTGTTGTATCATGTTTAAAGTAGGGTTAGTAACTGTTGTTTTGACAAGTGGGCGTGGCAACGCCTACTGTATAAATACGGAAGTGTAACCTTGCTTTCACCCTAGTTCTAAGTTAGAGTTCGTAGTAGTAACACTCACTGATGATGATTACTTGGTCATTGAAACGCGTATGAGTAAATAAATGAATAATTTGTGAGTATTGTGTATGTTTTTATTTCAAACTATATCCTACACACATACTCAAAACCCAATTGCATTATAGCTCACTTACACTTTTCGACATCATAACTCTTAATACTCACCAAAATATTTATTAATAATCCATATGTGAATTATGTTTACAGATAGAATGGTCTACATTGTATTTAAAATAATATCTTTGGCATTAAAAATATAAGCCGAAGTATGAAGTTCGTAACTAACCTGCTTTTTTAATTTTAGTTTTGGGCATTAAGGTTTATTTATTACTATACAGTTATCTTTGAAAATTTTGCAATGAATTTTTCTATAAAATTCAAGTATTAACCCATTCGCTTACAATGACGGCGATCCGCCGTCGCGACCCAGTGTGCCATTCTGTGAAGCGACGGTGAATCGCCGTCCTCCAATATAACTCATTTGTGTCGAGTTAGTTCTCAGTAAATCCAATAGATCGCATATGCATCTTATTCTACAGGCTTTGGGCTTTCTAATGGTAGTATGTTTATCTTCTTTGGACTGTCCGTTCTTTCAATATTTACGTTTTATCTGGCGACCGATCAGCTGACATTGTCTGTGATGTTGTGTTTACGTTGTAGTTGTGTGGGATATGTTTATAACCTAACCAAATTGTATTTAATTTGTTATTTGTGTTCTTTTTAAGTTAAAAATGAGTGGATTTAATATTTTATTTGTTGATGAAAGTGAGAAGGAGTTGAAAGATTGTGAAATTGAAAGAATTATTGGAGAATGGGACAGTGATTTGTTTGAGGAAACATTTGAGAGTGATAATGAAATAAGACAGTTGGACATTGAATCTTAAATAGATGTAGATGTAAGTAATGAATAAAAAAATCATAATAGACTGAAATATAACAGGTTCACCACATCATGAAAAATGTAATCTGCCTTGTTCTGCAATAACTGATAAGTTGCAACTTGAGCAGCCCTCTTGTAGTTATGTTAGGCCTAGGACTCCACTAGATGTAAATAAAGTAATTTCTGATATAAATGTCCATGATAGATGGTATTGCCATCTAATTCAGATGATGAAAGCTCACAGAATTCCAATCTAATTGAGCTACTCGATCAAATCTACCTTGATGGAATAATTGCCCCTCTGTCTCCTACTGCTAGTGAGGAGGATGATGCCCCTAGTTTTCTTGATCCTTGTCCTAGGCCTATTAGAGTTAGTACTAGAGATAGGGGTAAACCAAGAAGGGGTAGGCCTAAAGAAAAAATTCCATGTTCCAAACCACCTAAGCCCACTAAAAGGCCAAAGAACCAGTCGGTGGGAGTGTGGACTGTGCCTCGTCGCATTTCACCTACCAGAATGTTTCAAAGTATACAACACAAAAGTTAACTTTTCTTAACTCTTGTGAAATTGAAACATATTCTTTGCACCCTGAAGAATATTTTGGAGTATTTCCAAAGGTAATTTATGCTTTTACTTTAGGATAATTGAAATAAAAAAAATAAAGTTTGATATTTTTCGTTGAAACATTTTAGTTGTTTACATATTATTAAATTATAAAAGAAAAGATATTATAAATATTAGTATATATTTTGAAAGTAAACGTATTTGTGAATAAAAAAATAACAATAGGTTCCATAAGAAACATAAATATGAACTAAAAAAAAGTAATCCACAAAAACCTTTAAAAATGGTCTAAAAAATTAGTTTTTTATGGCTCAGTCGGTGTAAAAAAAATTGTAAGCGAATGGGTTAAATCATAAAGTAATGCAGATCAGAAATATAAATTCTTTTTATATAGGCTAAAGACAGATCACAGACAACTAATTCATGCTATTTTAACCCTCAACGTTTTGAATTTCTCTCCAAAATTCCTTATCAAGGGCTTATTTTTATTATTGAACCAACATACAACATATTTTAATGATTGTGTTGTTTTAAAAAATTGTAAGTGTTGACTCTGTTATTAATAGTATGAGTTAGTGTATGTATCTGTGATTTGTCTGTTTTATTGTGATAAAAAAATTTACTTGTAAATGAAAAGATTTATTAAGAGTTTTGTATTGTTGATTTTTATTATGTTTTAAGTAATGTTATAAATATTATAAGTTGTAAGCTATGTTATATGTTGGTTTAATAATAAAAATGAGCTCTTGGTAAGGAATTTCATAAAGCAATTCGAAAGTAAAAAATTAATAACTATTAACAGACATTAAATAGAAACTCCTTTATTGGTAATAATTAACAATTTTGCAGAGCAGTTTTAATTTGTTTCTTATTAGTTGTACAAAATTATATATCATGTCAATATGGTTAAACTACTAAATTAGCAAAACCTCTATTAACATGAAAAAGAATATTTACCTCATGAACCAGTGATTTGTTGTTTTAGGTTACAGAGAAGTTATTACCAGATGCTCATGCAGAACTACTAACTGAGTTATTAAAAGAAATAGTGAGGCAGCTTAAAGAACAACCTGAACGTTTACCTGTTCTCGATGCATCTAACAGTCCGGTTCGCAAACCAAGGGTAAAATTTATAATTTTACACTTATATTTTAGAAGTAATAAATTTGTTATGCTGGTTCTGTGTGTATAATTTTTTTGTAGACACTTTTGCGTAATAAATTCAAGACTATTTTAGAAGTACTTGAAATTTTTTATCACTTTGTGTATACAAATTTCACCATGATGTTATCAAGCCATCAGTACTTCTGGTATTTGTTGTTTTTCATGTGTGTTGTTCTCTCCAAACCCAGATAACAATAACAGTAATTAATAATATCTTTAAATTATTTGTTCTGTAAAAATCAGTTAAATTTGTAGGTGTGAGATTAATATCAAGCATATGACAACGCTTGTGTCTAAAACTGAGACCTTTTCATTTTGTTGTACAAATTTTTATGACATAGGTTATAATAGGTTGATCAATTTATTCACTATAACTTGTGTAATAAACCTATGTATAAATAATTACATGGCATTTCAAGAGTAAGATGAACTCAAGTTTAGAGTGATTTTTTTTAAAAAACCTATTTTTTTACCTAGATGGTTTAATATGTAAAAGTAAGGCGTTTTTAATATTTTTTTTAAAAGATTAATTTCTGAAAGCTTGAAAACCCTCAGCCTTTGCTTAGCTGTCACAAGTTTACACTTAATTTTAAAAAAAAGTTTAGTTTAGGATCCTGCATATTTTATTTCTACAGTTTTTACATTTGGGAATTAGTCAAATAAAATTTATTTTACTCTCATTAAACAACTTATTGTTTCAAAACATAGTTTCATTGACATGTCTTTTGATTTTCTGTTTTGAGAATGTATTGTTATAGCATCCAAAGAACTGAACAATGGAAGAGTAACAGAAAAAGCAAGGCATTGAAATTGAGTTGAAGAAAGCAGAAAATTCCATGTGTAAGGAAATAAATAAAACATAGTTACGTGCACAAATATGGTAACTTCTTCCTTTGGGCCTAAATGAATGTTTGTGTACTAAGATGGAAGAAAGTTTTGGGGAAAAGTATTTAGACTGCAAAAGTAAAAAGTAAAAGAGTTCCATTTGGTCTACTAGCAGTCAGAAAGTATGTTTAGATAAAACATATATAGAAAATACGTGAAACATTTATGAAATATTAGAAAAAAAGCTTTTTGTAGGTAGGTTTTGAAAGTGACTTTGAATATAGTTTTTTAGATTTGAATGAATTATTCCCAAATATGTTTTATATGGAACTGCAATCAGGGAATATGATGAAATAGGAGTTAAAAGTGAAATTGAGAGGATGGTATTGGTCAGAAATTGTTTGAAGATTTGATAACGAATAAGTTGAAAGAGGAAATAATGATTTAAAAAGTTGTGACTTTGTAATACTTCTATTTTGATTTTAACTCTTTGATTAGCAACATGTGCGTCCCCTTAAATGGCCCATGGGAGCAACATATTTTTAAAAGATGTTTACACTTTTCCTTTCTTCTAAGTTTTTAAATTATAGTAATATTTGTTAATATTTTTTTTATTTACCTATTCTCTCATGTTAACCAAACTTTACCTTACGTTTACTGACAATTTCTTTGCCAAAAATTATCTGTAATTTTTTTTTTTCTTTTGTTAAATACCTATTCATTGTAAAATAGCGCACAAGCTTCGAAAAGATCTGTAGACACATGGGAAAAACCATAGACTTTGGACCAAAAAAATATCATTATTCAATCGCCTATTCATTGTAAAATTCCGCACAAATTTCGAAACAATCTGTAAATACGTAAAAAAACCCTTGGACTTTGGACACAAAATGATGGTGACTATAACATGTGTGTAATATTTACTGTCCAGATAGTTGCAAATATTTAATCTGGAATACAGCACAACACACAAGAAAAGAAATCACAAACGTGTGGCAATGGTAATCTGAGAAAAATGGTAGAACGTACATGTATAGGAATGGTCCTGCTGGCCATTGCACGATCTCACGTACTGCTACGTGAATGCTAATAAAAGGGTTAAGGAAAACCTGGAATTTGCGGAAGACCATCTTTTAAAATCAGTTCATACTTAACATACAATTTATGAATAAAAGAATTAAATCCCAATATTATATTCAAAAGTCATCACAAAGTACTATTTATGTCATGAATAACACCTACTTCCAATTACATTAAAATCCTTGAACACTTACTGAGACAAAATGTGTTTTTGCTGCACATAATAAAAAACCATAAGTGTCTATGTTGCATCCTTATGGTGATTCTAATGCAATCAATATTCTTGCATATTGTGACATTAAAGGTTCAAACTTAAATATTCACAAATAATGAGGAACAAAATCTACAGGAATAAATACATTTGAAATTCAAGTTAAAGTCCAATAACTGGTTCAACCATTTTCCCCTATCTGAATCTAAGACCTTTCTTGCTGGAATGTTCTTGTTGGGTAGTTTTGTTACTATTTGAAGGGAAATTTTATTTTTAGTAAGTGGCTTTTTTTAAAAGTAATTTTTTTGGAATGTAGAAATTAAGTATGCCTATAAAAGCCATGTGCAAAATTATTCTTAAAACATAAACCTCTTCACATTTAAATTCTTTGAACATAAAAATCATTCAGTGTGACAAGAAACTAATTTTTTGTACTTTCAAAACACTTTTCAGCTTTTTAAATGGGGGTTGGTAATACCGTAAAATTTGCTTAATACACTCCTGTTTAAAATGATTTTCCAAGTAGTATGTTTTTTGTCATACCCTAAAACTTAGCTTCAAAACACAAACTAATTTTCAGAGATAATATGCTTTGATCCCTCTTAAAACTTTTTAAACAATTTTCTTGGCTACTATTGGAAATTTTACAGCATAGCAATAAATTACATTAAAAAAGCACACGATCGTTTTTGCAGGACAGCAATTATGGTATTGTATAACACATCAATGGATATGAAAAATACATTTATCACTGAACAGAATCAACACCAGACAGAATAAAATGTTTATAAATGCGATCATTTAGGAGGATGTTTACACAGCGCAGGATCAGCACTTTTCTATTTGCTTATGTACAATGTACCTTCTACCATGAACGTGTTTCTTCCTCCCTCCTTTTAACACTTCTCTCCACTTTTCTATATCCTCTACACGGATGACATACAAAACATTTAGTCAGTCACATTGAATATTTTGTGCAGTAAGTATGTAACTATATAGTTGTTATCAAGTATGGAGTGGTGTGTTGATTAGTCTTATGAGCGGGATGAAAAATTGCTTTATCATTATATGATAAATTGAAAATATTGAAGTGCTGCGTAGAAAATTTAAATCTGAGGAATCAAAAACAAATAGCGAACACTCTGAACATTCCGAATAAATTAAGAACAATTTATAAAAAAAGGACGGAGTTGGTAGAAAATGCAATGCAAGGTGAAACATAAAGACTGGGAAGAATGAAGAATTGGGAAAGGTGTTTTTGTAATGGTTTCATCAAGCTCTTAGATTACATCTGCCTATGAATTGGTTATTGATAACAAGAAAGGCATGATATTCGGGAAAGAGTTTTAAATTAATAATTTTACTGGGCCCAGTAAATGGATTGACCAATTCAAAACAATATATGGCTTTGTATATTGTTAGATCAATGTAGAAGCAGAGTGAGTAAATGTGGAAGATCATTTTGTCGTGGAGAGATACGGTTACCACAGTTGCTAAAGGATTTCTCCCTATATAATGTTTTTAATGCTGACGACTTTGAACTTTTTTTCAAACTCATGCCAGATAAGTCGCTTGTTTATCAGAAGTAGAAATCTAAAAGAAGAGAGACTTTCAGTACTTTCTGATATGCAGATGGTTCAGAAAAACTTAAAATTGTTGGTCGTGGGAAAGTCTGAATCACTGCAAAGTTTCAAGAACATTTGCTTGTTTCCATCCGACTCTACTGCTTAGATTCATGCTTGGGTGACGTATAACAATTTGTTTTGTGTGTAAACCATATGAATAGATTTAGCAGTTTTTCTGCTCATTGATAACTGTCAATGTAGTTGCAATGCAGCAACTAGTGCAAACCCTATAGACATTTAGGATGCTATTAATTATGATCCTTCGGTGGGAATGGAGTCTGTCCTGAGATCATTAAAATCTGTTTCATAAAAACGAATATCAAATGGTCTCAGTGCGAACTGGCATTTTGAATCTACTGACAATAAAGTCGAGGAAGTCACATTTGATGTGACTACATATCTACCTAACCTAATATTGCGACTTATGAGGTACGAAGTGTACAGGAAATTGTAAAAGACGTTGATTCAATAGCTTCATCTACAAATCAGGAGAGTAAATATGATAATAAGGAAGACGACAAGCCTCTGCACCAGAAATGCCTGCTGCAGCATTTAGCTGCTGATGTAAGACATTACATTATCAGCATTCATGGAATTTTAGATGACACTATCGAAATATTAATCAATTGGAAACATTGGTTTTAAATTCGTCTTTGAAAAATTAAAACAAAATTTATTAAAATATTATTTGAAGCAAAAATAAATACTAGAAAAATAACCACTCTATACAGTAGTAATACAATAATGTATATTGTGTAGGCTATAGTTTCCCATTAAATGTGTATTTCTATGTTACGGACATTCGTATATTATTATTTCGTGTGCTTTTTTATTTAAAATTGTGATCAAACTGTTTTAGTGAATACGTGGGAATAACACAACATGGATTTTGATTGTATTACAGCATTTTCTACCCCCAAATAAGACGTTTTTCCATTTAAGATGCTATTTTTCTATGGTCACTTGAAAATTTTATTTTAAATTTCAGTGATAGTTTTTTTTCACCTTATAGTCTTGAAAACTGTAAAAATAGTGTATACCACAGAATCAGCATAACATAAATTTTTTCAGTGTCTATTTTTGTTCTTTTTCTATGCTTAACACTTGCTTTTTTTTAAAAAAAAGTGTATGTGTGATTGTTTTATACGATAAAATGTTTTAGAAATTCTATTAAAAATTTCACTCTTAAACTAAGCAGTGATTTTAAAGTTTTTAATTATTTTGCAATTCAACAGTGAAAATATAGATTTAAATTTTTTTAGATTTTTTGCCAGATTTTTTAATGATGAAAATAATTAGGTTTCTAAATTCTTTATTTTCCATTACATCAAAGTAAAAGTTGAATATTCTGCTCCTCAAAAAAATGTTTCAGATTCTGAGACAAAGATTGACATTTAAATTATTGCAAAAAACTTATCCATGAAACATTTTTTGCAGTGCAATCTCATAGGCTGAAAAAATATTTGTATTCCTGTTTAAATGCACATCTTATACAACACCCTCCTTGCATAAATCTTTTTAGCAGTAAAAAAAATTTTCTACAATTCTGATGTATACTTTTATCTTTTGAACAGAAGTGAAAGTGAGTTATCAAATTCTAAGTCAATCCTCGTTGCTTCAGGTCTTTAAATCATTATGTAGTCAACATTGATTTAGGATTTTAAAATATTGGAATTTAAACTCTCACGCTAAGTGTTTCATAATTTAAGGACAATGTTATGTGATCCTGAAACTTCTTAACATTTTGCTTAGAGTACCTTAGTTCATCTGATTCTAAACCAGTGGTTCCCAACCCGTAGATGTCCACGGACCACTCAGCCTGAAAGTGAATTACCACGGACCACCCCCCACCCCGCGGACCCATTACATTATTGCATACATCTTATGAGTTATAACTAAATTCAAAGATGATTAAATACAACAATTTTTCAAAAACAAACAATTTTTATTAATTAAATTATTATAATTAACAGTAATACAAACATATAAATGGCAATATTCAGAAGGTTACATTGTATGTCATCGGCTCCATATTTTTTAACGATTTAGTGTAGTTGCAGACTAATGTTGGAATAACGTAATGAACAGCCAGTTTTTTAGTCGAAAATGTTTTATTTTAAAAACGTCTCGACTATTTTTATAGTCTTCAGAAGATGGAAACCACATCGAAAGGAAAAGACGACATAAAAATCATTTGTGATTTCTTGGAAAAGCATGGCCTTCTCAAAGAGAAGATGACTTCTGCTTCGACGCCCGCAGACATAGCCGTGAAGTGTTCCCCTGTTATAATGTTGAAAAGACGTTTTCTACATGATACAAAAATTATTATGTTAAATATTTTTAACATAATTTGAATTATCATTCAATAAATATCTGATATTCATCAGAACGAATGTATTTACTTAATCTTGTTTAACGAAAATCGTAATTTTGATTTAATCAGGGGTAACATTACTTTTTATAAGTAGTCACCGGACACTCTCGCGGACCACCCCCGAGGCTCTCACGGACCACCTTTGGTCCGCGGACCACCTGTTGGGAAACACTGTTCTAAACAAACCACTTCAGCAATTTTAATAGCATTTTACTCTTCTACTAAGTTTCACATTCCATATTATTCCTGTAGTGCTGACACTATTGATAAGGATCTACTTATTTTTATGTATATGTTTTTCTGTGTTAAAGATATACTTGTCACATTAGACAAATTTATTAGTGATTCTCTTCGTTTATTCTTTATATGTTTTATAATCCTCTACGTTTTTAGATGCATATCGTAACATATTTAGATTTAACATTTTTTCTCTTAAATTTTAAGGCCTTATGAAAGTTTTAAGCATTTTGAAAAAAATTTAAGTATTATATAAGTTTCTGACCTTAAATCCTAATGTGTGAGAATCAACTTGAAATCTGATTTAATTTTTTTGTTTTCAATATAAAAGCATACACAAGTTTTGCAAAACTTGCAAAAAGCATTTTAAAATTTGATGTTTCATGTATATATTTGTCGATTTACTTGAAGTGAATTCAAAAACAAAAATTACTTTAAATCACACGTTACAAATTTTATAACATTGTAAACAAAATGTGAAAAGTTAATGAAATTGTTTAATTCTCCTATGTTCATATCAATATATCCTTTCAATCACACACACACTTATTTAGATATTAATAAATTTTAATTAATTATTAAAAGTTAATGTTTGTAATTTTGTTATTCTTTTTCTATTCTTAATCATTTAAAAAATATATTATTTTCTCACTTATACAATGTGAACAGAAAGTTGTATGTCAACTTGTTAAAATTCAATGTGCAATCTATTAAAGATTAAACAAAGCATTACAACCACTGATTTATAATTTTAATGTGCAAGTTGTGACTATTTTTCATCCAACTAGTGAAAATATTAATAAAACTGTAAGTATATAGCACTCAAACTTTACTTAACACATAATGTTACAATAATAGAAAGGATTTAGATCTGATAGTAAATTAAATATTTAACTACAATGTTTATAATAATGGCAAATCTTAGTAAAAACATTAGATATTTTTAATCAAATATAGTTATTACAAGCGTGGATGTCTTGTTTTTTTTTCTTCTCCTCAAAACTTCTTCTGCAACTCTTCTTATAAACTCGTAGCCAAATTTCTCTTTAATATCTAACAATAGATAGGAATATCATGTATCCAGCCAATAGATGCAAAATTATTTGTCCTAATCTCTATTAAAACAGAAAGACATCCAAGAAAGTAATTTGAAAGTCTTCAGTTTGTGAATTTTAAAACTATTAAACGACATCGTTGAAGGTCAAGTCATTTTTTTTACATTTTTTTCTAACCAACGGTTATCTTAAGATATCTGATGCAGATATTCGAAAACTTGTCTATTCCTTTTTAATAACTTTTACATTAGTTTATGACTATCCAAACTTGAATTTATTTTGTAAATTTGTAAACACTTACTGAGGCAGAATGTTTTCGATCACTCCGTAGCGATCTTCATAAGGCTGCAGTCCACAAGAGACACTGATGAAGATCATCACAGAGCAATAACGTTCTGTCTCAGTAAGTTTTTACAAATTTACAAAATAAATTGAAGTTCTGATAGTCACAAACTAATGTAAAAGTGTTTAAGTTTCACCAAACGTAATGGACTTCAAAATTTAAGAGTTGTCTATTCTTGTTAAAATTTTAATTAGAGGTTATGTATTATTGATAGATGTAAAAGTAGACTACTCTTTGATTTTATTAAATTTTTTGTCCTTTAATTAAATAGTACTATTTTTAATTTTAATCTACTATTTCTATGGAGGTGTTTCAATAGATATCTTAGATTAAAACAAATCTCAACTACATAATTAGTTTATATTGTCTTTTTATTATTAGAAAACCTTATTGAACAAATTTACAGAAAATATAATTTTTTAAATTAATTAATAGTTATTTTAGAAAATTCTACTAAAAATATTTCATCACATTCTCTGTTATTAGCTACAAATCTTTCAAAAAAATATTAATTTCAAAACAATTTATTTCTTTGTTTTTAATGTAGACTTGAATAAGGATCAGAAAACTTGAGCAAAGTATTTACAAAATACAATTTTAATCTAGACTTAATCATTGTCTGGATAATCTAACTGGTCGTCGCTACTAACAGATTGCATTACAGTAATACCATGTTTAATGCTAGAGATAGGTTCAGCAACTACATACCACTATTCAAAACACTATTCAGAGCGTTAAATTTATGATTATGTATTTTAAATTTAATTCATATAAGTGGAAAACTCCTCGAACAATTCCAGATTTATAGTTGTCTATGAGATCAAGATCATTGACACCATATTACACATAAAATGTTATGGAAATGTCAGTAAAGTTAATTTACGAGGACATTAAATTATGCCCATATATTTTTATAGTTATAAATATTGTTTGCATTTTCTGGACATATTAAAATTATAAATTTAGTTCTTTTATTACCTATCATTTTGTTCAATTGCATTCCCAGGTAAATAAAATAATTTACAAATTGTAAGGGGAAAGTAATTCTTTTTTGTTCTACTGTTGATTCATTGTTACTATGTAATCATGCAATAGGAGGCTGTTATAGTCAAATATCATCAGTATTGAAATTTTTATATCAATTGTATAATTATAATAACGACATTTAGAGGGGCATTTCAAAAAGCTCGTACATTGACGCAATCTCGCAATAACATTAAATAGTAATGTTATGCATAAGTAAATTATGTACAATAAGTAAACATGACAGATGTGAATTTGTATGTTTATGTAAATATATATTGAACATACAGTGTTAATGTTGTTCTGCAGTTTCGAAAAATGTAGATTTTTATGTTAGTTTTTTTCAGTTTTGGATTTTGTCCATAAATCTATTGTTTCATTCCTTGTAAATACTCAGTAAACACCTCAATTTGTTTTTGCTGTTATTTTGAAGAAAAAAAAACGTTTATGTTGTAACATATCTCATATATTACTTATTCCGCATTTATTGGAACTCTGAAGTTCTATATCCATTTGCAAGTTTTATTCTACCCTCTTGAATAATATAAACTGAATTTCTGTCAGTAAGTATTAAATATCTGCACTGTTTTTCTGGTTGTCTCAAACATTTCTCATCAAAAATCATATGATTTGATATTTGATTTAGTTTACCAATTAGTAACAATCCAATTGTATTTAAACACGCCTCACAAAGTTAAACTTTAATACTGGTATTTGCAGTATTATTTTGCAGGACCGATCTAGATATTTTTGAATTGCACTATGTACAAATATTCTGAACTGTACAACAAGGGTTTTAATGACAGGCAAACTTTCTATAGTTCAAATGATGTGTAAGTGAGAAAACAAATATAAAATGTGTCAAATTGTGTGTTCACACTTTATTGCTTGCACTTTTATATTAAGGGTTGCATGGTTTAATTGTGTCAGTATATTGTATGATATTTCTTTTCCTTTTATACTTTGTTTTGTTTTTTTAACTTCCTACTCAAAAGGCACCTTTTCCTTTGCTCAATTTCATTTATTGTTGCATCTTTCCCTTTTATCCTTGGCATGGCTTAATTAATTTAATCCCTCCCTTGGCCGTTAGGTACGCCATCCTTCACTTACTCGCCAGAGGTCTTCAAATGTCAGGACTCATCGTCGCCATCGATCGGTGAGTCACCAATCCCCTCTCTCTCTTTATCTCTCTTTCTCACCTGATCACTCTTGTGTCCAATTAATATTAATCAATGAAAGTAATGTAATGTGTTTTGGAAATCTGTTCTAATTATCTTTGATTCTATTGTGCTTATGGCTTTTAAATAAAAAATGTGTATGCAAACAGTTTTAGTGTTTTAAGCACTGTGATTTTGTAGACTAATGTTAGTAATATTTCGGCTTTGTAGTAAATGGAAAATTTTAAAAATCATTAAACTATTGTTTTTAATTACTGTCTATGAATTAATATTAATTTTTCAATAGTGTAAGATTTAGAGGTTCTTACTAATTTATAAAAATTTAAATTACTTACTAATTCTTGCCAATTTAAAACTGAAATATCAAATGAGTTTTTTTTTTAGTTTCAGTAATTTTTATTTATAAGTATCAAAACAATAAGGTTATTTTATGACTTTTTCGAAGTCACAAAATATAACATCCTGTTTTACAACATGATTTCATTACATTACATGTATTTATATATATTTTTTACATTAAAATAATAATTATGAAAAGTTTTTTATTTAATAGACATTAAAATCCCTACCTCACAATTATGTAGTAAGATAAATATAATAATAAGATTTTGATTTATAGTAGTAAAATATTATACAATACAGGTGATAGTCATGGTACAGTCATTATCGGTTCATCACAGGAAAAATTAATTTATATTAAACATTTTTTTATATTTTGACAGACATGATTTGCCTAACAACTTAAATTTATTAGTTTTATAACTGTCACCAGCAATCCTTTCTTAAAAATTTAATATCAATTTGAAGTAAAATTCATGAATGTTAAAATCATACATTTTGTGTAATATTTGATCACTACATCTAATTCATGTTAATTTGTGTAAAATTTTTTGGAAGAGAAGATATTCATTTGCCCATTCAAAAGTTCTACTGTCTTTGAGCATGTCGTACTTCTGGATTTTGTTTTACCAATTTCATTCAGAAATAGCCCATACTATTATACTTGTGGTGGGAAAAGTCACGAATAATGAAAAGAAACTTCAGCCAATGTCCATATTTAGAAATCACACTCCACTTTCTACATTTAAGAGTACTATTAAACCTTTTTAAGAAGGAAAATATTTAATTCCAACTGTATTCTGTTTAAGTGATTAGTCAAAACTAATAACAAAATTCACATATAGGTATTGACTTTATTATATGCACAATTAGTATGTGCAAAGTTTTACACGTGATCTTATAAAACTTGTTGGATTACATTGTACTAAATGGTGGACATTAGTGATTTACATTGCATGTACAAAAAATTTTCCAAAGAATGGGCCTTTATGTCCTTCTCTATTGTCGCAAAAATTGTATACTGAATTTTTTGAAGAAACTACAGTTTGAATTTCAAATTAGTTGTAATTAATTTAATTTAATGTCTGTCTATAATTAGTAAGGACTTCTGTACATGTTTATCACTAATAAGCCAATTTTTTTGAGGTTAAAATATTTACTACCAATCCACTTAAACTACCATGAACTTGAACTAACTACATTAGCTTAATTTAAATAGTTTGTAATAATGTATAAATATATTTTTACTTTTATATAGTAAGTAGATAATTATACATAGATTATTTTGTAACAGTGAAATTCTATAGATCTAACTGTGAGTTTTATACAAGTTGTGTTAGGTGATGTAACATAAATTATGTTATTTTTAAAAATATCAAATGGCATTACCATTTTATATTAAATTAGTCTATAAACAATGTAGAGGATTATAACTTTTGCATGATAACCTAGAAAATATAAATTGTGTTTGCCTTTAAACAACAAAAACTATCATTTTATTGTAATTTAATTTTGTTTACTTAGGAATTGAATGTGTGCTTGGTAAAAATCTTAGGCCTGTAAAGGCATCTGTTAAATTTACAAAAAGGTTGAAAATATTTAATCGAATGAAGAATTAAACTTACACATTTCACTAAACCTCTATATATTATGTAAACACTTGCTTGTAGTGCCACTTTACTTTATGCCAAAATGAAGCCATTTCAGGATATGTGTCCCGTTGTCAAACTTTGATTGTTATATCGATTCTTTGTTTAGATATTGATATATGTGAAAGCAAATATAAGTGAACAATTAGCCCAAGTTAAAGATGGAAATAAATAATATGAAGAACTGCTTTACAGGATGAGTATAAAAATTCCAAATTGCAGAAATATCTATTCTACCTGTAAGAAACAGGAGAGAAACATACACACTGAGCTAAAGATGAATGAAGCTATGAAAACCATCCATAATGAATACACTCAGAGTTTGCATCGGCTAAGATGCCAAGAAATATTATAAGAGAAAAAAATGCTTAATGTTCTTAATGATAAAGAATTTTGCATAGCACCAGGTCTATTGATTATATTCTTTTGCAATATCTGAGGCATCTTCATGAATATAACAGACAGAAAACTAAAACGTATTTAACCTCTGATGAAAAAAAAACTTTGTACTTTAATAAAATGAGTTACTTCATAAATAAATTTGGGGCATTTATTTCAAGAAATTTTTACACAAAAAAATTACATCTTTAAAAAGAACACACAAAAATTACAATGTTATTTAAATACAGAAAAAATCTTATTTATCTAGTGAGGTTGCTTCAGCTTCTCTCCGTTGTTACCTTCGCCTTGCCTGCTGCTTGTTCCGCCACCGGCGTTTAGTACGGGCTCTTTTCCCACATCATCTCTCATATCCTCTTTATACAGTTGGATGTGGCCATTGGAGAATTCTTGGTCCTTGACGTAGACCCCCGGAGCAAGAACAAGTTCAGTGATCTCTCAAAAAGAGGTCCGGAGCTCGTCGTCCGGGATCAGACAGAGCAGGTATCGTCAGCTTCCTCAGAGTCCCAAAAGGAATACTTCTTATGCTCCTCATCATGGGCCGTCTTGGTCCTGGGCCGACAGCGGCGACGCCAGACTCTCTCCCAGCCGGTAGCCACAGCAGCGGGATCCTCCCTGTACTCGGTGTTGTTACAAACTAGCATATTTGCCAATCATTCTAATAGCTATTGTTCTCTGTGTACAATGCATATGATTTGGCTCTGGATCAATTTTTCTTCCAAAAATGTAATTGCAAGGCTATTTTAAAAGATTTTTTTATACAATCCTGCAATCTATGTTTTGCGTAGACTGAATTTGTTTGTTGAGGATATCAACAAATACCTAGATAATATGTTAAGATGTTATGATTACCTGTTCTTTTGTTATCCATCGATTTCTTAGAGGTAGAAGATCTGCATTTACTTTCCAGTTTATGTTGTAGATTATGTTCCAGATTATTTCAGATTTTTAATAGAATCATTCCAGGAAGATATGGATTAACAAACATTTTAAATTAAAGTCTTCGTTGAGTTTGTTTGATAAGTAAATTTTTAAAATGTCAAGTAATTGTAAACCGTTTTATATTAATGATGAATCCATTCTGTAAACAATTGGAATTATTTATTATTAGTTTGTAAGCATTGTTGAATAGCTTCAAATCTAAAGATGGTAAACACTCCTAATATTTTTATATAATAAGTTGGGGGTAGTTTTAAGTACAAATAATGAATATTAATAACCCTTTATTAGTGAGAACGGACGCTCTTCTCTTTGGTAAGTTGGTGTTTACAACCGTATTATTTTTATTTAAGAAAGAAGAAGTAATATTTTTCTATGAAATATAAAATTACAAGCTTTTTTATAAAATGCACATAAAGCTTTTTACAAATGATAAATTATATAAAAGTTATATATAATGTGCAAAATAAAAGTAAGTTGAATGAATTTATTTATTGATGGAACAATGTTTTATCTGGCTTGTTTTCTTTGCATGGAATCCAAACACAACAACTTTTCATATTGAAAACATTATAATTTGTACATTAATAATGCATGCTTGTTGGTTTTTTTTCACTTTCATTTCATGTCATAGCAGTAATTTTAAACTTATTGCTCTTATTTTTCGTTTTATATATACTTTAGAGTCTTGAAAACGACATAATATGGATTTAAAGGTTGTCGAGATTCAAGAATGCCAAGTTTGCCAGAATTTCAGTTGAAAATGAAACAAAACACAAACTTGTTTGCTAAACTATGTAATATTTACAATTTGAATTATTTACTATGATATACAAAACCTACGTTTTTATGTTTTAATGTGTTATTAAAATAGGCTAACTATTAAATAAAATTCTTGAATTTTGTCGTCCATTACGTTCGGTGAATCTTATTAATTACGTTAACAATAGTTTATGACTATCCGAACTTTAAATTTTGTAAATTTGTTAAAACTTATTGAGATAGAACGTTTTCGATTGCTATGTGGCGATCTTCATCAGTGTTTTCTGCTTGGATATATCGGGTCAAGCGGTGACGGTTTTAAAGCCAGGTTTCGTTCTGTCTCAGTAAGTTTTAACAAATTTACAAAATTTCAAGTTCGGATAGTCATAAACTATTGCTTAAAAGATTAATAATTAAATAAAAGCTTACAAAATTTTTGTCTTTTTTTAAAATATGGAATAATCACAAACGTTAATGACTATCAATGAAAAAAATAAACAAAGATCAAGTAATTGGCTTTAATAAAGTAATACAGAGACACTAACAACATAGAAGCTTTCTCACTTCCTCTCACCCACTCCTCGCACTTAGCTTTCATACGCTGCCCTCCGACGGTCAGGAAGAGACTGAAATTTATTTATTCTCAGACGTCTTGGGCAGTACTGAATGTCAAGTTTTTGGGACTCTACTGTATAATAATTTGACTCATTATTAGAGCATAGGTTTTATAAAAAAATGATAGGCGCTTTTATTTTATGCATAATGAGTAATTTGTATTGGTTCTAACAGATATTTGAATTCATAATATTTAATCACTGGAATAAACCAGTTACTTAGGCCAGCAGCTACTTAATTTATAATAGTATTTATTTAATGGATAACACAAGACAGTTTTTAATTGTGCATTTTATTTGGAGGAAAGCTAGGCGCTTTAAAACTATGAGATTTGTTTATTATTTAGGTCTTACAAATAAAGTACACCCACTAAATATAGCTTTTAACCCATTGCAGACAAAATTATTTGTGTTCTGGCTCGCCCAGCAAAATACAAATTAATATGAACTCAGTGGTCACAGCAACTGAATTGTGCTAAATACAAATTTTAATAGTTGTATAAATAATATTACCATAAAGTATTATAAGTTATTAAGTAATAATTACATTATTTGAAAATCATTTTAAAAATTAAAGGATAAATTTAATTGATTGTTTATCATTATTAGTTTAAAAAAATAATAATTATTCAGTAAAAATAATAATACAGATATACATGACTCATATTTAAAATAATAAACTAGTACAGTAAATTAATTAATTTGTTACTTAGTTGTTAAACAAATTACTTAGTGTAGGTTCCCCCTTATACATACGTGCAACTAATTGTTCACTTTACAATTGTAAAAGACTAAAATAATTTTTTGTAAAACATATTTTCTCTAATTACATTAGAAAAACTACGTGGGCACAATCGCAAAAAAAAACTGTCATTGTCACTGTCTATATCACTAAGTTCTATTAAGTAGCATGTGGTCCAATGTGAACGATCAAAACACATAACGAAGATATAACTGAACTATATAGCCTAGACTAAGAGCTTGATCTAAATGGCAACTTATAAGCTTGTTATAAGAAACCGTTATGACGGCAATTTATTTGTCCTCATGATTTATTTGCCATGTCATTCCGGGGACGGATATGACAACACATGAGAAATATGTCACTGGTGTTTTTCTGAAGCAGGGATACGAAACACTAACAAGTGTAAAGCAGACTAAATATTAAATGACTGATTATCGATGGTGCATATGTTTCGACACTATACCACCTTTAGCAAGTAATCGATGCATAAGTTGAAGCAGCAATCTGCAATGGGTTATATCATTATTTAGTTTCTAAATTCAATGTACTTTTATTTAATCAATAGATTTTACTTAATAATAAAACTAGTTAAAATAGCATAGTAATATCAAATTCCATACCAATGAATAAATAGTAGTCAATTGTCTAAATTTTACTATGCATAGTTTTTTTTCGTGATCAGTATGTGTGCTTACTGCTTTCTAAAGTTAGACTTAGATGTTTTTGAGTAAAGTCTTAAATTCTTTTTTATTTGTTTAAGAAGAGGTAGTTATCACAAGTTCAATATTTATAAGTAACAGTAATATCACACTAATTGCTGCCTCACTCTGTTAGTTTTCTGCTTAGTTTTCTCTATTGCAAACCGCTCACCTAGAACATACTGCTAAAGAATTATTAAGAGGGATTTGTTTTTTAAAGCTACCTTATAACAGTACTTCATAAATTCATGTTAAGGTCTTTAAATAGAATTTGTAATGTGTTCCCAAAATTAGGACACAACTCACGTTTTGTTCACATAATTGACTAATTGTCTAGCGAGTAAATTAATTAATTGTTTCTTAAGCACATATAGACAATAATTCAGGCTATAGAGTATAACTCCTTTTTTCTTTTTCTGTCACACATAGTGACTATGTATTCAGGTTATATACTACGCTGTTCAAAAAATACGCAGACTGTTTGAATTTTGCGGCTCAAGTTAGTTTCAGAAGAATCCGCTTGGTGTCTCCTTCAAAGTACTCTCCTCCCCAAAGCACACACTTATCCCAACGGTGTTTCCACTTGTTAAAACAGTCCTGGTACGCTTCTTTTGTGATGCCGTTCAGCTCCTTCGTCGCATTTGCCTTAATCTCTGAAATCGTTTCAAATATTCTTCCTTTGAAGGGTTTTTGAGTTTTGGGAATAAGAAAAAGTCACAAGGAGCAAGGTCAGGTGAGTAGGAGGGGTGGGAAAGAACAGTGATCGAGTGTTTGGCCAAAAACTCACGAGTTCTGAGTGCTGAGTGAGTTGGAGCGTTGTCGTGATGGAAAAACCAGTTATCACTTCTCCACAGTTCTGGCCTTTTGCGTCGGACGGCGTTCCTCAGACGTTTCAATACTTCAATGTAGGTAATCTGGTTTACTGTAGAGCCTTCAGGGAGGTAATCGTAGTGAACAACACCCTTCAAAACAAACTGTCAGCATCACCTTCACATTCGACCGAACTTGGCGAGCTTTTTTGGGTCTTGGGGACGTTTGACTCACCCATTGGGATGATTGGACCTTCGTTTCAATGTCGTAACCATACACCCATGATTTATCACCGGTTATAATTCTTGACAAAAAGTTCTCATCTTCATTTGAACGATCAAGCAGTTCCCGACAAACCCGGACGCGATTGGCTTTTTGGTCGTCAGTCATCAGGCGTGGCACAAATTTCGTAGCGACGCGTTGCATCTTCAATTTTTCGGTCAAAATCTCATAACAAGTCCAACTGATATCCCACACTCTTCGGAAAGCTCCCTAATGGTCAGACATCGATTTTCGCGCACCAGGGTGTTGATTTTGTCAACGTGTGGGTCGTCAGTAAACGTTGAAGGACGTCCAGGACGCTCGTCATCAATCGACTGTCGGCCACCCTTGAAACGTTTGCCACTTGAAACATGCAGTACGCTTCATGGCAACATCGCCGTAGGCCGTTAAGCATGACAAATGTTTCTGTTGCAGATTTCCCTAGTTTTACACATAATTTCAGAGCAATTCGTTGCTCCTTCAGGCTGTCCATTTTATAATCCGACAAACGAAAAAAACACTCTTTACTAAACTGCGTGTAACTCATCAACAAATGAAGATATCTGCAACTGAAATACCGTGTTTTAATATGCTGATTTATACAAACCTAGCGACACCAAGCGGATTCTCCTGAAACTAACTTGAGCCGCGAAATTCAAACAGTCCGCGTATTTTTTGAACAGACCTCATATGCCAGATGATTTAGAATATTTATAGAACATTTACACGATTAACATTCTGCTACATAATTTTCAGTGTTTTATTTTTGTCACAGTTTGATTAATTATTTTGTTACAGACCTTCCATTTCTTTTTTGTTACCATTATGTTACTGTTAATAGCTCTAAACTGTTTAAGGTACAGTCTTTGTTTTTACAAGCCCAGAGTAAATCTTTATAGTTGAATGAAAACATTTGTTTCCAAAAAACAAAAATAACTAGTTTACTGGTACTGATAATGGTTTGTTATAATAAATATGAAAGAAATTAACATGTTTTAAATGTACATTCTGTTATAACCTAGTTTTATTTTGAATTCTGTTCAAGATAAAATAAAGTGTAATCTGCATCAAAATTGATGTTAACAGGGTTAAATACTACTCCTCTCTAACAAAAACTTTACATTTTTATCAGAATTTTAAGTGACAATAGTAAATTTTATATTTTTTATTTTATAAAACTTAAATAGCATGAAAGCGTGAAGGATAAATTTACTTCAAATTTTAGTCATTATTTTAAGAAAATTTTAAGGTTTAAGAAGTATTTTCATAAAGCAGTTTAAATAAATAAATATATATATATATATATATATATATATATATATATATATATATATATATATATATATATATATATATATATACATATATTTTGATATTTTACGTTGTCCATTATTTTTCCGTTGCACTGACTTTATGAAGTTAATATATTACCATTGTAAATACTTTTATCCACCTCTAAGTGCAATAATTTTACCTTGTGTGATGAGGCACCTTTCGGTCACTTGACCATTGTCGAATCACGACAATGGGTGATTCGACAATGGTCAAGTGACCAAAAGGCGCCTCATCACATAAGGTAAAATCATTGCACTTAATGGTGGATAAAATTACTTACAATAGTAATATATTAACTTCATATATATATATATATATTAACTTCATATATATATATTAACTTCATGTATATATATATACAGTCGAACCTCTGTATAACGAAGTCGATTATCCAGAGAAAAAATTCATTGCAGAGAGGTATTTGTTATTGAGAGGTTGTGTTGTCAAGAATGCTCCCACCCCATCTTACTGATCTTACTGCATTACGCATACCGCACTACGTGCGGTAATAAACGGGATACAGTACAATATCGCGAGCGTAGTTAGTGTAATAGGCCAATGTTAATATAGGATAATGTTTTATAATGTCTCAATTTATTTGAAATTCAAGTTGTTAAAAATGTTTTATTGATGTTTTCAGAATGTTTCTTCATTGTAATGTATTAGATATCCATATTCAATATTTTTCATAGGGTCTACTCTGTTTAGGCTATTATGATAAGTTATCTAATGCTTATGAAAACTTATAGTCACAATCTTTTTTAAAATTCTTTTTCTGTAGTGTAGCTTTAAATTTTTTTATTACTCCCTGATCGAGTGGTTGAAGTATCAATGTAACATTTGGTGGAAAGAAAAACACATTGAAACTCTTCAGTTTGGAATTGATGTCATGCGGATGTGCAGGGCAGTTGTCAATGAAAAGTGCAATTTTCCTTTTCCAACCCTTACTTGCTTTAAAGCCAATGTGTCCTAATGATACTGCAACATTGAAATGAGTGATAAAAGAAAATGGTGGGAGGATGGGAATGTAATGTAGGCTTGTACAGTAGGCCTATCTATAAATGCTGAGTTCTTAGAATTCTTAACCGATTCTTAGCTGAACCGAACTATAACATGCACTCAATTGCCGACATGTGTTTCACCTACCATTCTTGGTTTTGTTGACCTTCCTGCTGAAAATAAACAATTTCCTGGAAATGACATTCTGAGCTGCCTATACAACACTACATTTCTCTGGTTGAAGTGAAGAAAAAACTTCGTTATTGAGAGGTCTGAAATTCGTTACATGGAGGTAAATAAGCTGTATAACTTCTAAAATGTCATGGGACAAGATGAAAATTCGTTATATAGAGGATTTCGTTATGGAGGTTCTTTATATAGAGGTTCGACTGTATATATATATATATATATATATATATATATATATATATATATATATATGTACCTATTATTTATAAGAAGTAATGCCATAACTTTTGAAGTTTAATGTTTTGGCAGAGCACTTTATATTTTTCAGCCTTAATTTTTTTTAAAAATTAAAACCAATTTTTTATAAAATTTACTTTACATTGTATGTAAACACACACACAGAGTTATATTTAAATATATCTTAGCTTCTATTTCTAACTCTTTTTGGTTTGTAAGACCTGTTAGTTGATAATACCGTCAAAACCTTAATATATTCACTGCTATGGAATGAGTTATAAAAACTGGGCTCAGTAAGGGACCGAGTAATTTTTGTAAAATACATTATTTTTTTAAAAATTGCTTTAAAGGTCATTTTTTTGTAATGTGGTTACTTCAGAATCCTGACTACATGGGGCTTCACAATTTTGTACTTTATTCATATACAGCTGTCCAGAATGTAACATTTGTTGTTGCCTAGCACAAAAAGTGAGGGGGGGGGCGACATATTTCTCTTAGTATCCATTGTAGTTCATTGTACGTCCTACTGTATAAGGTAATGTCTCTTCGAGTTATGAATGATTTTTATAGCTAAATGATACTGCCGAATTTTATTGTGAATTGTTTGCAGTTTACAACCCAAACATTTATAAAAGTGTTGTAACTAGGTACAGTGTTTTAAAAATGGACGAACAAACATTCACTAATAACCTCTTACGTACGGGAATCATCAGTTCAAAATCTCAGAACTTTTCAACAAATGTCTTAACTAGGGATGGGCCGATTCCGATTCTCGATTCCAGGAATCGTCGATTCTAGGTGGTATCGAGGAATCGTTGATACTCGATTCTTCATCATAAAAGTGTCGATTCCGATTCCTATTTTGTTAACTATTAAAATATGTGTGTGGAGTAATTTATTAGAAAAATAATTAATTACCAACTATATCTTATTTATGTATTGGTTGATATCAATGAATTAAATGATTAAAGTAAACGAAAATATAACGAAAATATTATTATTTATGAAGCAACAGCAATCAAGATCGTAACCATTTCTGGTCGTTTGACATCGGTCCTCTCTCTCTCTCTCTCTCTCACTAGAGCGGGTTCGATACTCTCTCTCTCTCTCTCTCCCCCCCACGTGTCTTACTGCCACTGATTTATAGATGTCAGAACAAAACACAAAAAAAGTACAGTAAAAACTCGATTAACCGTGGCCATGATGGTTGAGCGAATAGACGGATAACAGAAACACCGTATTATTCCTCCGAAACTTAACCTCAATAAATTATATTATAGACGGTATTCGGTTCGGGCTACTGGCCGTCGCGTCAATTCGATGACAGTTAACAGAAACTGACGGTGGAAAACCACATAATATATCAAATATGAAAAATCAATTAAACAACATTCATTCTGCCCAAATTTATCAACAAAAAAGATCTATACTTGAAGAAACTTTATCCTCAGACACAGGACCTGTAAGTGATAGTCGGTTAAAAATCAACTGGGATTGAGGAATAAATACAAAATAGGCCTGAATCAGTTGCACTTATTCCAGACACCTGCAGAAAAAAGGTCCCACCAGATGTGGAGAAGGTATGCCCCACTAATCCAGAATGTTGAGGAAGAAGGTACCCCAGGGGAATTGACAGTAGAAGAAGAAGTAAACAATTATCTGGGGGAACCATTAGCCAGTCCAGATTGTGATGTTGGAAAGTATTTGGCAGTACAAAGTGCCAAATACCCTCATTTAAATGCTATGGCAATAAAATACCTGTCTGTCCACTCGCGACAATGTTTTCTGAAAAACCTTTCTCAACTTCAGGAGCTATATGTGACTAACAATGAAACTAGCTTGACCCACAATGTGTTCAAATGCTTGTGTTTTTGAACAGAAATGTACATTACCTGCCAGACTTTTAAATTTTAAAAACTATCCTATTTGTATTAATTTTTTACTTTTTATGTTGTTTGTTTGTTTTTAATTTTTGTTTTGTTTTGAGAGACAATGTAAATAGGCTTAGGTATTTTTTCAAACATCATAAATTAAGTAAAGTTCACATTGTTAACTTTAAAGTAAGTCATTACTTTTATCTGATATGTTTTTATGCTTTTAAAAATTCCTATTTATAAATCAAGGTTGAAGGTTTTGTGTAGCCTATTACATTAAAACGGAACTTTTAAAAGGTTTTGCCATATGACCAAGATGTTAACTAAATTAATTATTAGAGAACTAAAATGTAAACTAATATAACTTGAAAGAATCGAGAATCGAGTAAAGAATCGAGAATCGAATGGAAAATTTTAGAATCGGAATCGGAATCGAAAATTTTAGGAATCGGCCCATCCCTAGTCTTAACATTTCTCAAAATCTCTTATAAAAATTTGTTTGATAATAGGCTAGGCTGTTGGAAGTTCTGTTCTTCTTGGGTATAAACTGCTACCAAAAATTTGTATGTAGAGGCAGAAAATTTTTATCCAGAGAAAGGACATTTTAAACATGATAAAGCTGTATAGCAAGTGCTTCAGTTTGTTTCAAGGCTTTCTAGAAAAGTAAATAAAATTTGTTCTTTAAGTTCTATACAATAAAATAGATGAATATTTATAACCTGAGTTTTCATTTCAAAATTGGGTTTACTTTCGGACATCCATTATATATATTCATTACAAACGTATATGTATAACAAATAAACACTGTTGTAATAATTGTTTACGTCAAATCCCTAATAACTTAATAATATATGCTCAAACTACTTGTTATAGACGGATAGCGTTTATCCATGCTTGTCAAGATGACTTGCCAAATGCGTATTGTTCTCTGATACTTGTAATCATTATTCCCTGGAAGGTCTACAGCCAAATAAAATCTATATAAAATGGTTTATACTCAATATTTACTCAAATACTTGTCCAGATGCTTAAATAAAATTAATCATAGAAATCAGTAAAAAGAATTATGCTCCTTACAACATAACTGCACAGATTAAGCAATTGTGATTGTAGTCTACCACATACATGAAAAAACATTGTTTTTATTACATCACTGGGTTAACATTAAACCTTTGTATTTTTCAAGTAGCTCAGGTAATAAATTCCCTTATCAGAGGGGAGCATATTGGTCTTCCAGGGTAGGAAAGGCATTAACTCTCTTGGTGGTAAATGGCTCTTCCTAGCAGTGAATGTGTTAATTAATCTTGAATTTTTAAATCAATAATGTCTAAATGCTAGGATCTATCTAAATAATAATTTTAATGCCAGGATCTAAACTTTCAAAATGGTATAATAATCACAATTATTAAAAAAAAAAAAAAAAATCATTTCACGATTTATAATTTTTGTTAATTTGTTAGAGTTTAAACAATTAAATTTGTTTATTTTGGACTCAAATTTCATCGTAGACTAAACTACATTTACTTTAATTATAAGTATACTATATTTAAATGAATTATGCTAAAAACCTTATTAAAATTTTAATTTTACAAAATTATATATTCTTGTACAGAGAGATGACACTTCTTCTATGCCAGGTAATACAGGAGGAGAGGAATCCGTCACACCTCCAACAGCTGCTCCAAACCCTACCCCAGTAAGTGTTTGACGATCATTGATTTAATTTTATTATATAAATATTTGGTGTGTTGTAAACCCTACACTCATTATTTATAATATTTGCTTAATATTTGAACTCGGTTTTTTAACAAATCACAAATTTTAAAACTCAAGATGTTAAATTTTTTCCAGAATTAGACAGCCATTTTTCATTGAAATATGTAACCAAAATGAAGTAGATTTATAATTTAAACTAGTTGAATGTACACAAAATATTATTTCAGATAATTGACACAGTAACATAATTGCTTAACAGTACTGCAGAATATTAAGTATTTATTTATTCTAACTAAATGTTTAAATATCAAAAAGTATTATCAATATCCCTCACCTTCATTTCTGTTAGGAATATTTCTATATATTTGAGTACAACTTTCTGCCTTTCCTAATGTTACAATAATAATCTTCTATGTTGACGCGTTTCGAGTTACTCCGTTTTCAAAACATAAATCGCACTCTGTAACAGTACGATTTAAATTTTGAAAATGAAGTCACTCCGAAACGCATCAACAGAGGAGAACATTGTTATGTTTGGAAAGGCAGAAAGTTGTACTCAAATATATATCAAAAAGTATTTTGAATAAATAGAACCTCTTAAATACAAAAACTTTTTATTTCAATTCTAATGTACATTTTGAACACAAAGCAATATTAGAGAAAATTATTACAAGAATAACTATATCTCAGAATTTATATAAAAAGCTTTTGTGGCCAAGAGGCTTTTGTATTTAGAATGAAAAATTGTACCACAGTTGCTCCAAGTTGTTATCAACAAGTATATTATCCATTATATTTGTTTAACATATTTATTTACTGTTACTACTGATCTAAACACTTTTTTTATTTAAGATTATAACTTTTAAAAATATAAAGGTTCTCCTATAAATAGGACTTGCATCTATAAGACCTGAACTGCTTTAGGAAGATATGTTCTGTGAAATGAGAAGTATTAGTTTCTACCATCTATTATACGAGGGTCGTCCAGAAAGTAAAGAACGATTGCGCATCACGGACGGCGCAGTTCCCCCACCACCGCGGGAGTGGGCTTATTCTTTAGTCCAAACCTTCCGCTTCTGTTTGAGCTATGTAGCGGTGCCGTGAGGTCACGTTTGCGTCTCTTGTGGAAGTTCAAAATGGCGGCGCCAATTGAAAAATCCCGCCAAGTGTGAAGTCCGTAGTGTGATTAGGTTTCTGAATGTGCAGCATGTTCGACCCATAGAAATTTATAGGCAAATTAAGGCAGTGTACGGTGACAATGCGATGAATGAGTCATCGGTGAGTAAATGGTGCATTAAATTTAATGAAGGCAGAACTAGTGTGCACGACGAGGAACAAAGTGGAAGGCCGTCACTCGTTACTGACGAGTTGACAGCGAAAATTGACGAAAAAATTCAAGAAAACCGGCGTTTCACTTTGAGCGGTTACTGGCATTTTTCCCACAAATTCAAGGTCGCTTTTGCACGAAATAGTGACGGAGCGTGTTGGTTATCGAAAAATGTGTGCTCGTTGGGTGCCTAAGATGCTTACTGATGTCCACAAGACCAAACGCATGGTAGCAGCGCTTGAGTTTTTGACTCAGTATGACGAAGATGGTGAGACGTTTCTTGACCGCATCGTAACGGGTGATGAAACTTGGGTTTCGTATCGAACCCCGGAAACAAAGCTCCAGTCAATGGAATGGCATCACACAAATTCGCCGAAAAAAAACCGGAAAGAAAAGCCAAATTTGAACACCAGGAAAGTGATGGCAACAGTTTTTTGGGACAGGAAAAGCCTAATCCATGTGGAGTTCATACCGAGAGGAGAAACAATCAACTCAGCGGCCTACATCGAGACCTTGCATCGGCTTCGCTGCGCTATTCAAAACAAACGACGCGGAATGCTGTCGTCGAAGGTGGTGCTGATCCACGACAATGCTCGGCCTCATTGCAGTGCAGAAACCCAAGCAGAACTTCAATCTTTCAAATGGCAAATCTTTGGACATCCTCCGTATAGTCCGGATCTGGCTCCGAGTGACTATCACTTGTTTCCAAAGTTGAAAGTGTTTTTAGGCGGAAAAAACTTTTCGGACGATGATGATCTCAAAGAAGGAGTAAAAACGTGGCTTCATTCCTTGGCGGCAGAAGAGTATAACGTCGGTATTCAAAAATTGGTGTCACGCTACAACAAGTGCCTTGACGGTTCCGGTGATTTTATTGAAAAATAGAGTAAGGTTATAAATAGTTGTAAATAAATGTTCATCCTCATATCTTTTGTTTTCATTGACCTACACCAAAACGTTCTTTACTTTCTGGACGACCCTCGTAGTATCACACAATAAAATAAACTAAATTCTTATTAATAACCTAAATATACTAATACTTTAATATTGTTTGACAGCCTAGTTAAAAGTAGTTACTGTATATTTTATTATATACAGTTCATTTTATGTTTTTACAGACACGAAAAATATCCCGCTTCTTAGTTAGTCCAGTTGTAGTGGATTCTGGTACAAAGGTAAGATATGCCGTAATAGACTTATTCATTTTAAAGACTATATAATTTTTAGAATGAATTTTTCTATTTATATTTTGTGTGTAGGTTATATCTGCAGGAGAAGACCCTCCAGAGAATGTTGTACTCTCTCAGTCACAAGAATCAAATGTTCCACCAACTACAACCCCAGATAATGAAGGTAAAATTTGTCTGTGTGTTTTAAAATAATGTATCTAGCTGATTTATGTATCTATTTTCAGGATTTTTTGTTCTCCTTTATGTATGGTTTAATGTTCCTTTTTTTTGTATTACTACTAAATTCATTCAATTATTTTTACCAGTTTTAAATTGAAAATGAAATTAATAATAAAATTCTGTTTTTGACTTAGGTACTGAGGAAGGATCGAAGTCAGAAATAAGTTCTGGATGTGCTTCACTAAGTACACCACCTGTTCTTCACCACACTCCAGAATTAACTATGTCATCTCAGGATGAGATTCATCCAAAACTATCCCATCAGAACTCTATTGATAATAGGTATGTTTCTGTACAATATAAGTTGTGGCAATTTTACTTAGTCTGTTAAAAATGTATAATTACGTTTCAACTACAGAGAAATCCTCTAATGTTGCTGTGCTATAGTTGCTGACAAGGTCAACTTGTTAAAATCCGCCAGATATTTATAAAAGTTTTGTTGTTTAACTGGTTATATGTGTTATACGAGGGGGACCAAAAAATAGCGACATCATTGTAGACTTGCCTTAACTTGGATGCCCTTCAACTTGAAAACCCAAGAAAAAGTTGCAAAAGTTAGTGAGTTGATTATGCTCAATGGGTGAACTACAATGTCGGTATCAAAGAATTTTTAATGAAAAATTACAAATAAATCTGTTAGTGGTAAAGTTTGTTCCACGCGTCCTCAATGACGAACAAAAATTAAATAAAATGGAAGAATGCAGGGAGTTGAAAAATGATCCAAATAGATACAAATATCTACAACAATAACAGCAGTCAAACCATCATCACCACAGTCCAAAGAAGCAAGGCAAGTGAGATTAAACGTGAAAACATTGCTGATTTGTTTCTTTGCAGTTAATGGGACTCTTTATTCTGAGTTTGTAACTCAAGGTCAAACCGTAAATCAAGAACTGTTTTGGGTGTTTTGAGATACAATGATCCTAATTTGTGCAAGAGTGGGAAGTCGTCACTACACCATCCACAACGGGCCTGTCCACACCACCATTAGAGTACGACGATTTCTTGCCAAAAATAGCATGACCTTGGTTCCCCACCCTGCTTATTCACTAGATCTTGCTCCATGCAACTTCTTGCTGTTTTCCCACATGAAACTGGAGATCAAAGGAAAACATTTTGCTACCATAGAAGAAGCAAAAGAAAGAACAATGGAAGCGTTGAAAGGCATTACATTAGAAGAGTTCCAGAAGTGGAAAAAAGGTCTAGATATGTGCATCTTGTCTAATGGGGATTACTTGGTCCTTCCTCATAATTCACTACCTAACTTGTGTTGATCTCATAAACTAAGCATGAAACCACTTACGAATGTAACACAAAACCACTGTATTTTTAAAAATTAAATACTCTATAAATAATAAAAAATGATTATTTTATAATATAAACTTTTTATAAATACTTAGATAAATTTTTTTTTAAATTCAAGTATTTTTCGGACAAGAAATTTTTCTAAAAATGTATAATACTCTTAATTAATAAATAAAAAATTATGTGAAAAATTTCCATAAAAAATATGTTTTATATATAGACTTATGCTTAGATATATATATATATATATATATATATATATATATATATATATATATATATATATATATGTTAGTGTTTATATAGATATATGCTTTAGCTACATTAACTGTGATACTCAAGGCTAAACACCTTAAGTTGTTTGTCTGTGTACACAGTGTGTCATTTCCATTGTTGCTGTGGGTGTTTATAATCTTCAAAAATATTTAGAATATAATCCTGTAAAATTACAGGTTTAGATTTTTACAATGACTGGATTTTTAGTTTTATCAGTGGACTGATAGCAAAGAAATATGAATCTGGGATACATAAAAACCATCATGTCTTATTATGAATACTTAAATTTGCATTATGGCATAAAAATGTTTGAAGTTTTTATTTAACAGATGAAATATTGTTTGAAAAATATTTATTATTTTTTCTGTCATTATTTTCTATATTTTTAATCATTTTAATAAATAACATATTTCCTATCTTCTCGAATTAAATTTTTGTTTTTACATAATTATTTTATTACCTTAGTTATGCACAATTTTGTTACAATTTTTTAAATCGAAATTTTTGGATTTGATAACACATTAAAAATAGGGTAAATGATTCACTTATCTAAACTAATTATGCAGTACTTTTTTATCCTCAGTATACATGAAATTAACTATTTATTTATATAACATCCTTTTTGTTTCTAGCCAAGCTGACTCTATTTCTAATCCCAGTGGACCACAGACTATAGCAGATCTGCAGCAGAAACTTGTCCAACTCACATCTCAGCCATCTGAAATATCAATTGGTGGGACTCCACCATCACATCCAGCTACACCTCATGCACAGGCCAGCTATGATACATATATGCAGACTCTACAACAAAAACTAGCCTCAATTTCAATGACTGGCCAGCAATTGGTAATTTAAAAATTGTTTTTTATAACTAAATTAAAACTCTAATGTGTGTATACAAACAAAAATAATTTTTTATAATTTGTGAAAAATAGTATACAATTTTGTTAATGTAAATATTTATTTTCCTATTTATTAGGAATATACTGTGGTTGAATTTAATAATAAATACACAAAAACCTCTTAACCACAAACTTTCTTTAATTTACCCTAATGTACATTTCAGTTACAAAGTAACCATCCTCAGAGGGATAACATACAAAGACTCAGTCTTTGTATGTTATCCCTCTGAGGATGGTTACTTTGTAACTGAAATGTACATTAGGGTAAATTAAAGAAAGTTTGTGGTTAAGAGGATACATATATGCAGACTCTACAACAAAAACTAGCCTCAATTTCAATGACTGGCCAGCAATTGGTAATTTAAAAATTGTTTTTTATAACTAAATTAAAACTCTAATGTGTGTATACAAACAAAAATAATTTTTTATAATTTGTGAAAAATAGTATACAATTTTGTTAATGTAAATATTTATTTTCCTATTTATTAGGAATATACTGTGGTTGAATTTAATAATAAATACACAAAAACCTCTTAACCACAAACTTTCTTTAATTTACCCTAATGTACATTTCAGTTACAAAGTAACCATCCTCAGAGGGATAACATACAAAGACTCAGTCTTTGTATGTTATCCCTCTGAGGATGGTTACTTTGTAACTGAAATGTACATTAGGGTAAATTAAAGAAAGTTTGTGGTTAAGAGGTTTTTGTGTATTTATTATTTATTTTCCTAGTTTATCTTATTCATTTAATTTACTAACCAAACATTTTTGACTCATAACTGTGTTTCTGTATTTAATTCTCTATGAGTTTAAAATGTTAGTGGTTTCATTTTTTTCAGTAGCTTACTTGTGAATATTAGAAAAATTGTAACAGAAAATTTCAAAATTGGACAGGGTTCATATTAATGTAGCTTTATGAAAGCCACTAGGCGCATTTTTTAAAGCCAATATTTTATGGTGATAAGACTTATACAATACTCAGGGAGATAGAGATAAATAAAGAAAAGCTGCTTAGCCCACTGCTCTACTATGATGAGTCCTTAGCACATTTACCAGACACTGTGTAATACCTGACAAGAACACCTTGTCACTTATTTAGTACTTTATCATTTTCTTGTTAGTTATCATCCCTATAGAACTGTTTGTGATAAATAATGGAAAAAGTAATGTTGTTTTGCATATCTGCCAACACTTCAGTTTTGATGGTAATCAAAACAATAAGGTCATAAAACAAATTGTTGAGGGTTGACTGCTGGTCGCATATACAAACCGTATAATACGCAAGTATGGCCCACACACCAAAAAACCATATAAACTATTGAAATTTTTTATAAAATTTATAAAACAAAAAAATAATTATAACAATTTCACTAAATTTCATAATGTTTTCACTTGAAACCCTAAACTTATAGAATTTAATAAAAAAAGTCTTTTTTTCTGTGCAGTGCATGGGAAAAAAGGTAGTCCAATAGGTTGACATAAGCTATAGCTGATCTTAGATTTGAACACTTTTTGCTAAACACATTTAAGATATGACAATTAATTATTAAGAGAATCTACAAAAACATAGTGTTGGCTATGAACTATGATTTGTCACCTCATGGTTATGATTCCTGTTTAAATAAAAGAAGATTTTACATTTTTAGATGACAAAAGAACTTCTAAAATGCGGGTTTTTTAAAGATAAGATTTTAGACTTTTTATCAATCTTAAATATTGAACTTTCTTTATAAAGAATATGCACTTTTTTTTAAATTGTTTGCAAATGTTTTTTTTCAGTTTTTCTGGTTATAGATCATCCAGATCATGTTGGACACATTGAAACCCTTTTATCTCATAGTCCTCAAACATGTTTGTCACTACATGTGTAGCCTTTGGTGTCTTATGATTTGCTCAATTTTCTATCATATGTAAAGATTTTTATCACACAGTAAAATGATACTAAAATGAAAAAAGCATTTCAGACAAGGTGTGAAATGCTTTAAGCGCCTTTATTCTTCAGTTGGTATAATTAAGAAGAATTTTTTCCTACTGGCAATTCAACTTGTTTGTGTTTTAATCAGTTTTGATACTTGAATTTTTTAATTAGAATAACATGATATTATTATAAAATAGATTTGTGTTCCATAATGTTCTTACTTTTTCGCAGTGAACAAAATATGGTCAAGAGAATAGCAAAAATTGATCTCATAGTTACCTTAAACTTGCAAGATTTTTCTTATTTCTTAGGAAAAAAATAGTACTTGAAATGTTTATTTGTGATTTATTATTTTAATGTTGAACATGATTATTTCAAGGGGCCTCTTTCTCCTCAAACAACCTTGCATGCAGGGCATTACCTAAATAGCCCTTACGAAGCGTTATTGCCAACACCTGTAGATGGGGGAGAGGAGCACATGCCGCCAGAAAATTTCATTCTGAACATGACAGAAGAAAGTCAACTGGAAACACCAGCTGCTCCATCTCTTATTATTTCAGATAATTTACAGCCTATAATTACACAAGGTACGATGAAAACAAACAAAAATTATGTTTTGAGTATGTTACCAATTAGTTTTTTTTTCTATTGTGTCTTGCTTTTACTGGTAAATTTAGCAAAAATTATAACTTTTGAATTTGTTGGAATTATTAGTAAATTTTGTAACATTAATTGCCTCTGAACTCTTACAATAACTTCATTTGTGTAGTGATTGGTTGGTAGCAATGAATTTATTTAATTCATTTATTTAAACTTATTTATTTGAACTTAGATTCAAGTATAAGTGATATCTGATTTGAAACATTCTGAATAACAAAAAGGGCCAGAAAAGTACTAAGCAAGGATAGTTTTTAAATCACAGATTTAACTTTTTTATTCTCTGTTAACGCTTTGCTGCCATAATTAACCCTTAACTATGTTTTTGAGTATATATTTTAAGGGTTTAAATCTATCTATGTTGTTTAAAGGTCTTTTTTTGTTTTTGTTTCTTTCTAAAAGTATGCAGTTTTATCTACATTGCTCTTATTAAAAATGTGGCGACGTAAATTTTCCTTACTGAATATTATGTATTTGTCTGTTTAGGATTTAATGTTGGAAATCTGGATACACCTAACACACCTTCTTTACCAGTGGTTCCTGCGACTCTACCTAACCTACTTAAAACTCAAGTAAATATATGAACAGTAATAATAAAAGCTAATTAGAAATTATACTCCGTTGTCATAGAATTAATATATTCCACTGTAGGCAGTATGTATTATTAATTAAAAAAGGATGTATTTTTTTAAATAAACTCCTTTATGAATTAGAGTGAGAATTACCCGAGATCTCAACAATATACATTCATTTCTGCTCCCAGTATGTTTTTTTATTGTTTTAGATACAGTTGCATCCCATCTCTGAATTAACTGTAGAAGCTATACAGTTTTTTATTTTTTAAGTACAAAAATTTTTTGAGTAAAAAAAGTACTTACTTTTAAATTCAATTGTTGCAAGAAACTTGACATTAATGGAAATTTATTTTCGGACTTGTAAAATTTGTAATGGTAGTGTTATGAATGCAGTGAAGTTCAAAAGGGGAGATGTTCAATGATGAGCCGGTTAATGTGGCCAAAACCGATTTGTTTCATGATTTGGATATTGCAACGCAAGAAGTCATTTTAAAGTTATAAGTTGTTTCCACAGGTTTCAATCAGTTTTGAACAGCATTGTTTCAGAGAAACTGAATTATTAAAAACTATTCTCATTGGGTTTCAAGACTTCTTCTGACTATCCCAAAACAAAAGAGTAAACTATTCTTTATGGTTTTAATCTTAATGAACAGAAAGAAGACCAGTGATTGGACCACATCTTCACAAAAGATGAGAAGGGTTGTCTCATCTGACCACACTTCATCACCTCCTTAAGTAGCCAATTTCAGAATGAAGTATGGCTAATGTCTTCCAGGACTAATGTAGCTCCATGTTTTTGCAAGGCCAGATATTTCTGCTCATTCACAAAGTCTAATTACGTTTTTTGGTGTGAACAATCGGATAATCGGCCTTAATGATTTTCTATTGTTTTGGTACTTGAAGGAGTACCTGGGTGAACAATGGTAAAGAAATAATTACCGAAATCTTGGATTGAGCTTCTTCATTGGATTTCTGAATCAACAGAATAACAAATGTTTGAAAAAAATTTGAAATTATGTAGAGAAGTATCCACAAATTTTTGCAATATGTGGAAAAATATTTCAATGACATTCCCAGTATTATTTCTTCATACTAAAGAAGGGCCTTATTTTAAAAGGCATATTTTGACAAACATATATTTGTTAACATTTACTATATATGCTAAAATTAAATATATTGTAATGTTTTTACAATAATTTTATTTAGAGTATCATAATTACCTGCCATTCCCAGCATTGTCACACTACTTGTTGGAGGAGGTCCTCCGAAACACGTTGACAAGTAGTGTGACAATGCTGGGGATGGCAGGTAATTGTGATACTCTAAATAAGAATATAAATCCTAGTGGAAAAGTAGAAAATTATCAAAAGTTTTAAAAATAACCTTTTGTATTATCATAGGAGTGCTTGGGTGCAAAAAAGGAAAACATTAATGTACTAATTACCTAAAAAGGATTTAAACTGAAATTAGTTTACGGAACAGCAAACAAACGAACTGAAGTTCCTTGGTTAATGAACGGGCACTTTCTATGGCTCTGGCACTGTTTAGGTATACTTTAAGTGCCATATAAGTTATAATTTTCATCTACTTTCAACACCTGGGAACCATGTATCTTCCCTTATCTATCGCTCTTTGCGATCCTAATAAAGAGTTATAAAGGTTTTCCAATTAATGCAAATGAGAAAACGCCTGAAAAAGATTTATTTGTTAAAAAGTCCCAAAAGAGTCGAAGTTGGTTCATTCTTATACCATGTATATTTATGAGAATAAAAACTGTCGCACTAACGTGAATTCTTAGAAAGTAGAAGGTAAATACCTCTGACTTTAGGAAAGGTTTAATTAAGCCACCCTATCTACATGAGTGCCTAATTTGTCTGCTAAACCCAGTATAGGGATTGTTATATATCTACCTTCCTCATTGCTATGCTTATTCTAAATATCCTTCCTGCTCCCTCGCCCACCTTAATAAGGAAATTATTTACTTCAAAAGTGAAGTCTTGTACTTGTGACTCATTCATTCAGACGAATGAGTTTTCTATGTTTACCTGATCCCTTTACATTAAAAATCCTTCTCATATCCTTAGAAGACAGTAATAACTGACTGCTGTAAAATACCCAAAAAATATTCTTGTGACAATTTGTGAAGAAACATACAACAAACTGTAATGAGTGCAACAACTCATCATAACAATTTTAACACATTAATATAATTTACTTCTATTGGTATCACTTAGCAATAAACCACTACTTATATTTTTCAGCAAACACATTTCTCACTAGATCAGTGTATTGTTTATATAGTAGTTGTTAATTATTTGTTCGAATATTGTGATGAACAATAATCCACTATAGAACACTAATACAAAATCACGCTAAAACAACACGCCTGAGCAACAGTCTTGTCCATGACTATGAGCATTGAACAATGCACTAATCTAGTGTGAAACCCATCAGCTAGACAGTATCAGTATGTAGTGGTTTTTTGCCAAGTAATAGCAATAGTAATAAATTTTAAAATAACCTCAAGATCTACAACTCCGTGTTAAAATCAATATAAGCACTCATATTTATTAATGAAACATACAAAAATATCCAATAATGTAAATTATAAACAAAAATATTAACTTTTGAATTTTGTTTTTATTATCATTTTGTAAAGATTATAAAATTTTTCAGGGATCAGTTGATTTGGCTGTACTTTCAGATTCTAAACAATCCCGTGTATCTCGAACAACGGCTCCATCTACTGACGCTGCTCTTCTAAACTTGAAACAGGTATGGGATGCACTTCAATCAATTTTAAGAATAATTAGTATTGTTTTTTTTTAATGTTTTAGTTTATTAAAATCAGTTAATAATTTTGTTTGCTTGAATACACAAATAAAATCGATACAGGCAAAATTTTTCAAAATTATTCCTTAACTGTAATCACAGTAATTATAAGACGAATTATTTGTTCTGTTTTCTTTTGTTGTTTGAAGAAACATTTTTTGTAATTTAGGAATTGGACAAGATTCACACTCGAAGAGATGGTGCGGGTCTTGTACCAACGTCTTCTGCACAACAGGTAATGTGGAATCATTAATTTATTCGCATCTGCTTCAGAAGCATCTCATTTATGTTTAGTTAGTGATACAGATCACGGGAGACTCAAAACAGTATCTTACATTTGTCGGAGGTTTGTAAGCCTGTAATTATGCTGGATATTATGACATAAAATTCAGTAATAGTACAAATTTAAAATGGTTTTAACTTTATGCAGTATAAATCTTGAAAAAATTTTTTTCAAATATTTCAGAAATAATCTTTATTTATAAATTTTTATGTTGCACATTATTTGAAGAGTTGATAGTGCTGTTAGTATTGTTATACTTTAGTGATCTTAATATCTTGTTTAAAAAAATGTTGTTTTTTATATTACATGGAAGGTCATTAATGTAAATGTTGAGCTAGGAACAATTACTTGTGGAAATCCTATGGTTTTGTGTTACCTTTTATGGCGAGGCTTAAGGTCATTTTAATAAGATATGTTGATAAACATATCTTATTGTGAGCCATATTAAACGTTATGAAAATCAATTCTTTTTTTTTTTAACTGTCTAGATTTTTTGAACAAGTGCGGTTATTTGAAACAAAATTGATTGGCACTCTGTCAAAGATCCAAACAAGTTTACATATTCACAGGTTATAAGAGAGGCAAGTACAGGAACCAGATAGCTTGAAAAGATAGGAAAGGCGATATAGGATCAAACTAGTTCCTTCCCATGTATGAATAGGAGACATGGTTCAATCATAAGTTCAATTGAAGGAGCAAAAATACCACAAAGGATAACAGGTCTAAATCTAAGAAAAACTCTTTTCAAGGGGAAGATAAAACACTAGAAAGGCAGCTGTTTCCAGTGTCCATCTCGGTGCAGGACAAAACTGGTTAGCAGTTCATTTGCTGAGATATGGCATTCTGTTTCTGACAGATAGTAGCTGGTGTACTAAGAGGAATTATTTTTTGCAGCATATTTTCCAAAACTTGACAACAAATTTTCCAAGATTGTTAGGATGTCTGATTGTTACTTTCCAAAAGTCAGACTTTTGGAAACAACATTTATAATGGAAATTTATAAATTGTTGCAAAAGGTGTTTCATAAAAATTTGTCACATCTTAAAATTATTTGGAAATGAAGCATTTGAAACTTATTTGTCAGGTCTCTTTTTTTAACCTTCGAGAAGGCGCATGCGAAGTTTTTCTCCGCATGTATCATTATTTGTTATGAAAATGTCTTTCTAGTTGTCAGAAGTTTATCTCCGACTTGTTACTCCACAACCTGCATTCTAGGAAACGGCCCAACCTATTTTTGTTCATTTTTTTCTCGTAGCTTTAGTGTGAATTTGATCTTTATCATGTGCGGACAGATTGCGGGGGCTTCATCCGCAAGCGCCCTTTTGTTCAAGTTACTTGTGAAGTGTTCCTCATCCAGTTATTTACATTACAAAAGACTTTGTGGGGTTAAATTACTACTGTTTTTGTTGCTATTATTATTTTAGTGTTGTTTATCTTTTTAGTATCTAAGTTTCACATTTTACTATTGTTCTATTTGAAGAGTAGAGAATTCGTAAAATGCTATGTCGTGTTGAAAAAAAAGAAACTCAATAAATACCTTCTACCAAAAATTTTGTTAGACAGTTCTTTGATGATTCTGATGAAAACGAGTCTCTGCCAGATGATGAACCTGACGAAGAAGTCAGTGAAACTGTAAATGAAGACATAATAGGTGAATCTGAAAATGACCAATTTGTTGAAATGTTGTCAGGTTTTGACGTTATAGAGAAATTCCCTCTAAAAATTCGCCTGGAAGCTGTTACGGTGCAGTTTTATAATAGAAAAGAACCTTTTTTTTTAGTAAAAAACCAAAAAATGCTGTAGTATACTGAAACAGAAAGGCAAAGGAGAACAGCAAAAAGAAACATAATTCTCATGAGAGTGGGTCATGTTCACGGTACACTAGTGGTGACTAGTAAGCTTGGAAATGAACAATTATTAAATGTTTTTTCAGCAAAGACTGTAAGATACTGCTAGAACCTGTTGTTTTATAAAGCCAATATTTTTTTCCACTAATTTTTAGGGTTATATATTTGAATAAAAATATTCCTCTTTTTCACTAAATATTACAATTAATTTCATATTCTTATATGCTGGGCCTACCATCACGATAAAATATTTTTTATGTTTACGTTGAATTACTTTATTACAGAAAAATAACCCGCAAACACCTCTCCCGTAATGAAAACAGTGGTATCTAATATTCATTGCTTATACGTTTTAAAAACTCAAAATATTTTTAGTAATATGACGTTTAGAAAATTAAAATTATCAATAATGATGTCTGAAATTATTTACAATGCATTTATATGGAATTTAATTGTGAAGTCACCCAAATATAAAATTGTAAATCGTTTAAATGTTAAAGGGTATTTGTGCGGAGTAAACCTCAGCAAGCGCCCTCTCTTGTTAGAAACTTTATGCGCCCTCTCGAGGGCTAAAGTCAACCACATTGTTAATAATAATTTTTGGTCCCAGGTAACTTTCTCATTCAAGTGTTATATATAATATTATGGTTATGTACTATATACAACCATTTTCTATTTCTAGCTTAGAAAAATAGTTTTTGTTACTACTATAAAAAAATTACAGACACTGTTTTTCAGTAGAAAAATATAAATGAAGAATAGTTTTTTTCTTTATAAAAACCTATTTAACTGTTAATACAAATTATCTGTTTCAAGTATTGAGATTTATATGTGTGTGTGTGTGTGTGTGTGTGTGTGATAATTATAAATTGTTTATACCATAAAATTAGTTTCTGAAAATCAGTGCATATCATAAATACTGTCTATTTATATTTTTGTTACCCATTGAATGTCTGTAAAGTGTTCTAAAGTAAGTTTCTATAGTGATCAAAATTCATTCATGTTTTATTAGGCTATTGGAAATTATAATAATATTTCCAAGTTATAAAATTCAATTGTTAAACGCTCCTTCAGTTATGATGCACTTTTTCAGTAATATTTTATACCTATTGTCAATAGCTATTGATCATTTCGTAGTAAAAATCCTTCTTTTATTGTTATAATAAATCAATTTGCTTTGATTTAAACATTTTAATTTACTAATGAAATGTTTAAGTTTGTTGAAATAATATTACAGTTTTTAAAGTAAGTGTTATTGAATTATATCTTTTTAAGTAAAGAATTTTTTTTAACATTTTAAAAACGTATAATTTGTATTATATTTTTGTATTTGTTGTAGATAAGTGCAGCTGCCACACCATCAGTTTCATCTGATACAGTTGCTATTCCTATTAATCAGGTAAACTCTTTTTTTAAAAGTTTGTATATTATAAGCTGTATACGTTTCACCTGTTTTGTTATTAAAGTTATCATAGTGACTTATTATTATTATTACTAAAACTCGGAGGGACCTTATCGGTGTAGAGCAGTTAGCTATAGCCTTTGTACTCTCTTCCCATCCCTACCACAGGACTAGCTTAGTGGATACCTACCTCTTTGCAGAAATCAAGTACCCACCTGATGCTAGATCTTCTGATATCCTCTGGTGTACATACCTGCCAGCCAAACCACTTTCTCCTTGTAGCCCTCAAAGCAGGACACTCACAGAGTACGTGGATTGGGCTTTCCTCTTGGTCCTCGTCGCATCTCTTGCACACAGGGGACCTAGATTTTCCAATTTTGTATTGGAACCCCCTCAGATTCCCATGGCCTGTAACCAGCTCTACAGTAGCTCTGAGTTCATGTCTACTTAAGGAGAGTAGTTCTTTGCCCCACAAATCTCCTGAGTAACCCCACAATACCTTCGATTTGTTACACCCCAAGGTTACATTCCATTCTTCCCTGCACAACCTGTCTATATGTGCCGTGATCCTCTTGCGCCCCTCCTGAGGCGGCATGCCCACTGCCCTCAGCAACGGTCCTTGGGTTATACACCCTTGTTTTGCTAAGGCGTCAGCTCTCTCATTCCCTATCCAGCCAGAATGTCCTGGAATCCAGGTTAGGTTGAGTGAATTATACTTACTCAGCTTTGCTAGAGAAGCCATAATCTCAGCCACCAACCTAGAGCTGGTACTAGCCTTACCTAAAGCCTTCAGAGCTGCCTGACTGTCCGAGCAAATCCAGATGGTCTTGCCCCTCCTGCCAGACCCTATTATTTCCTCAGCACATAGTTTGGTCGCGAGCACCTCCCCCTGGAAGACAGAGTTGTAGTCCTCCAGGCGATGACAAAATCTGTCTTGGTGTCTCGGTCCACTAAATCCTGCTCCCACTCCTTCCTTCATCTTGGACCCATCGGTGAACCAGATTTCACCATGTCTGGGTCTATACTCCGCCCATGCCTCTCTTGCAGGAATAAGGATTTTGTAGGTTCCTTTTTCCTTTTTAAGAGACAGTATCCTGAGGTTCTATCCATAGCTCCTTCAGTGAATCCCCAAATAGCTGTTTATGAAGTTTGCTACTTGTCTTCCACTGCCCGGTACAGCTTAGCCGGTATGCAGTTTTCATTGCCTCCATCCTAATTTGAAGACTCAAGGATGGAAAACCCAACATAACCCTCATGGCCGCACATGGTGTGCTTCTCCTTGTAGCTGTTATGCCTCTAAGGAAGAGCCCCTGTGCGCGGTCCAGCATTATTTTACTTGTTTCTTTCTGTGCCCTGTCCCACCAGACGATAGAAGCAAAGACCAACCTCGGCACCACAATGGCGGAATAAATCCAGTTCATCTGACGTGGACCCAAACCCCATCTCGTGCCTATTGCTCCTCTGCATTGCCAGAACGTAGCTATGGCTTTTTTGCACTTATCCTCCAAATGCTCACGCCAGAGTAGCTTCCTATCCAGAATAACTCCCAGATATTTAGCGCTCTCAACGTAGCTTATTTTGGTATTACCAACTTCCATCATCTCCAGCGATTTAGTTTTATATCGCCTAGTGAAGATGAGTGCCACAGATTTCTCTCCTTGAATGCATAGTGCATTCTCCCTGCACCATGCTTCTGTTACCTTGAGTGCCTCTTGAAGTAGGTCTTTAAGGACCTCTTCAAATGGTCCCCTAACAAGGATAGCTATGTCATCCACATATCCTACCACCTTGACACCCATTCCACTGAGTGTCCTTAGTAGGCTGTCCACGACAAGGCTCCACAGCAAAGGGGATAACACTCCACCCTGCGGGCAGCCCTCCGAGACCATCCCATTTATTGTGCACCCCATCCAGGATGCAGTACTTATCCGGTTTTCCAAGGAACTCATAATCCAATTTATAATTCCATCAGAAATCCCATGATCCATAGCTGCTCTCTTGATGGCCAGTCTAGAGGTATTATTAAAGGCCCCCTTCACATCAAGAAAAGCCCCAATACATATCCCCTTGTTGTTGATCTGACCCTTAATAAAGTCTACGACCGACAACAGCGCAGTCTCCACTGACCTACCTGTTCGGTAGGCGTGTTGGTCCTGATGAAGCGGATACTGCTTCAAATGTCCCTCCTTCAAATAGTGGTCCACCAGCCTTTCCAATGTCTTTAACAAGAAAGATGTGAGGCTGATAGGTCTGAAGTCCTTTACCTCTGTGTAACCTTTCCTCCCCGGTTTGGGGATAAAGATAACCTTCGTTTTGAGCCACCCAAGGCAACACAGCCTCTGAGTAATCCTGTCAGTGGCCCTATTATTTCCTCCAAGCAATTTTGAAATAATATTACAATTTTTAAAGTAAGTGTTATTGAATTATATCTTTTTAAGTAAAGAATTTTTTGAAACATTTTAAAAATGTTTAATTTGTATTATATTTTTGTATTTGTTGTAGATAAGTGCAGCTGCCACACCATCAGTTTCATCTGATACAGTTGCTATTCCTATTAATCAGGTAAACTCTTTTTTTAATAGTTTGTATATTATAAGCTATATACGTTTCGCCTGTTTTGTTATTAAAGTTATCATAGTGACATATATATATGCTTTTTTCTCTCACTTGTCTACTTTAGTCGTATGAAACACTTTGAAAAGTTAAAATCTAAATAATTTTAATTAAGTTTTTAGTTTTAATTTTTTCACTTGTAATATTTTTCAGATGGACATCTTGTATAGAAACTTGAAATTTTGTAATTTATACACATACTTAAATCATTTTAAACAACATTTGTTTCTTACAATTAATTTGAGTACGAAGTGGCCAGAATTATTGCCACTTACCTGATACAACGTAATGCTAAAAAATACTCAACTTGTCAATTATTAACCTATGGTAACATTAATTAGCCGGTTTATATTTGTTGCAGGAACTTGACATAGAGGTAGAAAACAAAGCTGTAGATATAACTAGTCATGATTCATCATCTCCCTTACCTCCTGTGCGTAAGATATCTAGGTTCCAAGTTAGCTCCGTCCCTGAAGAGATTCCTAAACCAGCTGGTAATTTATTCATATATAAAATAATAATAATTGATAGGAAAACCTTTCTTAAATATTTTTTAGAATTTTAATTATAAAAAAAACAATTCTTAAGTTTGTATTTTTCTATAAAATATAAATCCACAAGTGTTTTTTTAATTTTGAACATAATTTTTTACTCTAGTTATGACTAAACTAGTTTTGAAAACTACATCAAAGAAATTTCAACGTCTCTGAATTCAAAAACCTAATGATATTACTGTGATAGTAAAAAAAGTAACATTATTTTGTTTGTTTGAAAGTGAATATGTTATAAGTTGTGTTATTTTTTAGCTTGAAACTCTACAAATTAATCGTGATTTTTTTTCTCTAAGGATAATTATACTGGTGTATGACTCAGTGCTGCAATAGGTAATGTAATAGAAACTCCCTAAATCATCACATTTAAAAGGAGAGGGGTGGAGGATTACAGAATAAGCCTACGAAAGTCTTAATCATAAATAGATTTTGAAAAGACAGATCTTCTTATAAAACAACTAGTGATTGGTAGCTGCAATTGGTGTACCATTAGTTGATAGAATAAGTCCAAGTCATAACATAAAATTCATACATGTTTAACATGTAACTAAACATGTAATTGTTTGCATGTTGTAAACACTCACTCTGTCTAAATACACACATCTGTCTGTAAACATCTGTGACTCACTTTAGTCAAAGGACCCAGTGTCCAATATACATCACTAGTTAGTGTACAATTGTATCTGTTTTGAGTCTGGACTATTACCAAGGTAAGTCTGTCAGTCTCCTATCCAGTCCAAAATTATATATATATATATATATAACGTTATCCATTGTTTTTCCGTTGCACTGACTTTATGAAGTTAATATATTACTATTGTAAGTAATTTTATCCACCATTAAGTGCAATAATTTTACCTTGAGTGATGAGGCACCTTTCGGTCACTTGACCATTGTCGAATCACTGATATTTTTCTGTTGTAGATGTTCGGTCCGTGATATTGGTATTTGTTGACGTTACACGCACTTTCTCTTGATCTGTGTGTATGATGTTTTTATATAGTATGTCTTCTGTATATGTTGTTTGTAGATTCATTAAATTGTTGTGTATGTTTTTATAAATGTGGTATTTTTCTAGTGAGTTTAGTTCTATTGGGTTATTATTTATTTCAAGTATGGTTAGGTTATTTTCGTAATTTGTTATTTCATGTTTATGTGATATTAGGTATGCTGCAACATTTGATACTTTTGAGTTTTTGTTTTTGAATGCTCTATAATGTTCTTCAAATCTTATTTTAAATGTTCTGGTTGTTTTTCCTATGTAAAAAGCGTTACAGTTGTTGCATGTAATTTTGTAAATTCCTGATAGGTTATGTTTTTCTGAATTTGTTTTGTGGTTTGTGTTATTAAGATATTTTATTATTTTGTTGTTTGGTTTGTATGTTGGAGTGTAGTATTCTTTGTTGTATATATTTGTTATTTTTTCTATTTTGTTATTGGTGTATTTATATTTTAGGTAGATTTTTTTATTTTCATTATTTTTGTGTTCCGGTTGTAGTGTTGTGTTGAGGTTAGGTTTTTTTGTGAATTTATTGTATATATTTTTTATAATGTGTTTGTTGTATCCATTTTCTATTGCTATTTTTGTAATGTTATCTAATTCTTCATTTAATTTTTGTTTGTTATCCTGTGTGTATTTTATTGCTTTATTTATCATGTTACTGTAAGTGTTAATTTTGTGTGTCCAGGGGTGGTTAGATTTGTAGTGTATTGTGGTGTTGTTGGAAGTAGGTTTCCTGTATACTGTAGTTTCTATTTTATTATCATTTGAATTTAAAGTGATGTCGAAAGGTGATTGTTCTGTTTGTCTCTGGTCGACAATGGTCAATTGACCGAAAGGTGCCTCATCACTCAAGGTAAAATTATTGCACTTAATGGTGGATAAAATTACTTACAATAGTAATATATTAACTTCATATATATATATATATATATATATATATATATATATATATATATGTATGTATGTATGTGTGTGGTGTGTGAGTGAGTGTGTGTGTGTGTGTGTGTGAATATATGTATTGTAATATAATATTTAGGTAGAAATCTAAGTCGTTTAAGAAAATAATTTAATGTCAAAATTTTTTAAACCAACCTGCAAGGCCAAATTACAATAAAGACTAATATAATAGATATTGGTAATTAGCAAAAAAGTTGTCAGTTCGAAACATCAGAGGGTGTTTTTAAGAGTTTTAAAAATTGCACCTCCTTTATAGAAACCATAGGAGGCTGGAGAATAAAAAAAGTAAAAGGAAGGATTTTGCAATTTTTATTGGCTAGATCTGGGATAGAGGAGAAATAGACGCTCAAATATGAAATTTTTTAAAAAATGAGTTTCAAAACAACATTGTAAAGGGATAAGTTTAAAGGTTGTTGAAATTGAGATAGGTTGTGTTAAAGAAAAGTGTGAACGTAAACAGTTAGTAGTTCATAAAGAAGGCCATGTTGTTAGCTAATTTAAGATAATTTATTTTGTTACGACTAAGTACAGTGACAAAGCTAACTGGTAAGTTTTGTTTTGGGCATTGAAGATAACTTGTAACGTGTTAATTATGAAATATTATTATAGAAGACGGTTAATTTTGTTTTCATATAACTATTAAATAATGTAAGGGAAAAGTTACAAACTTCAACATACAAAAGGTTCAACGCAACCCCTATTACTATTTTGCCTGGACCAGCTGAAAGGGAATAGGATTCACTGCGACACATCCACTTGGAAGAAGCTAGACAACGAACCTAAGTAAAGGTTTTGTTTTGTAAACACCAACTATTAGCCAATATAACTAATTTTATTTACTTTACTTTACTTCTTTGCTCAGGCATCCAGCTTCAAGAGTAGCCGATAGCCTGATGTTCACGGTATAGAACTTTTGCTAGCCCCCAATGCTTCAGGTTTATGAGAATATCTTGCCATGTTGTCACTTTGGCTCTCAGGAAGTCCCTCATTGGTATGGGGTACTTGCAGTCGAACAAAATGTGCTTTACACTTTTATCTTCACCCTCACGAAGTGCACAGATGGGAGAATTCAAAAGATTAAATCTAAATAAATATTCCTCCGTCACTAGATGCCGGATGGAGCTTGTGCTGCAAAAGCTGCATTCGGACATAAAACTTTCCTGAATTTGTCCTCACTCTACAGTTCAGGCTGAAATTCAAAAAGGTCTCTTCTTTCCAAAATTCAGTCCAACATTTATGAAAGTATTTATTTGCCAAGCTTTTACAATACATGACTGGATACTTGGTTTTAAATGTTGGGTACATATGGGATGCATAATTTTGTTTAAAATTCCATTGTAACATTAGGGATATAATTAATTAAAGTTAAATCAGAGCTAAAGTAAATCAATTCATTAATATTTAATCATTGTTTTGCTCCAGCATTTGTACCAACCAATCTCATAAAACAATCCTGGAAGAAATTTTAAATACTAAGTATGATTGCTTTGCAACTTTCCTAGTGAAACAGTTTGATAAAGAAACGAATTCAAGGAGTTTTGTTAACTAACTAATATTTTTGAACAAGTCATAAGAATAATGAAAACTGATTGAATAGTCTCAATGTAACTAATTGATAGAAACTCAATTAATTTTATTATTTATGTTAATTTGTTTTATTTTTAAATCATTGCACACTTGTTTATAGATTAAGAAGTATACTTTTGTTTTTATTTTGTAAATGGTGATATTAAAGTGAACCAGTGGCTATAAAATTTAATTTCCATTCAAGTAAATTAATTATTCAATATCACAAGATAACAAACAAAAATTAAATGAAGAATTAGATAACATTACAAAACTAGCAATAGGAAATGGATACAACAAACGCCTTATAAAAATCATATACAATAAATTTACAAAAAACCTAACCTCAACACAACACTACAGCCTGAACACAAAAATAATAATAATAAAAAACTCTACCTAAAATATAAATACACCAATAACAAAATAGAAAAAGTAACAAATATATACAACAAAGAACACTACACTCCAACAAACAAAAAAATAATAAAATATCTTAATAACACGAACCACAAAAGAAATACAGAAAAACATAACCCAGAAATTTACAAAACTCATTTTGCATAGAAAAAACAACCAGATCATTTAAAATAAGATTTGAAGAACATTACAGAGCATTTAAAAATAAAAATACAAAAGCATTAAATGTTGCAGCACACCTAATATCACATAGACGTTAAATAACAAATTACGAAAATAACCTAACCATACTTGAAATAAATAATAACCCAATAGAACTAACTCACTAGAAAAATACATCTATAAAAATATACACAACAATTTAATGAACCTACAGACAACATATGCAGACGACGTACTATTCAAAAACATTATACACGTGGCTCAAGAAGAAACATGTATGACATCAACAAATACCAACATCATGGACCGAACATCCACACAAGAAAAATAGAGAAAATTAATTTAGTGATTCGACAATGCGTTATCACACAAATACTATACATACAGATATTTACAATACACAGTAGTGATTGTACAGGGTAACCCATAAAAACGGGAATTTTTGTAACGCGTCGTGGCAGCACTGCGGGACGACAGTGTACAAGTAAACAAGCCGCCATTACAGTAGCCATGGACCAGTGGAACGGGCAACAGCGTGCGTTAGCTATAAAAATGTTTTATAAAAACGGTGATAGTTTGAAAGCTGCCCAGATTGAGGACAACTTAGGACGGCATGATTCCGTTCCGTCAAAACATGCCATTAGAAGTTGGATTAATAATTTTGAAGAGAGTGGATCAGCTTTAAAGAAGAAACCAACGGGACGGCCAAGAAGTGCTCGTACTGCACAGAACATTGATGTTGTACGCCGATCTGTATTGAAGTGGTCCACGCAGTTCGATTCGTAAACAAGCAGCTGCGGTTGAAATGTCCCATGAGAGTGTTCGCAGAATTCTTCATTTAGAATTAAAATTTCACCCCTACAAGCTGCAGATAGTGCAAGAGTTGAAGGGAAATGATTACCAGTCGCGATTGCAATTCTGCCAACAAATGTTAACAGACATAAACAATGACGATGAATATCTAAGCAAGTTGTGGATGTGAGATGAAGCCAACTTTCATCTCACAGGTTATGTTAACAAGCAGAACTACAGATACTGGGCAGACACAAATCCTAATGAACTTCATGAGCGCCCTTTACACGCTAATAAGGTTACAGTATGGTGTGCTGTTTCATTACATGGGATCATCGGACCTTATTTTTTTGAGGATGAACGGGGATTGCAGTGACTGTCAATGCTGATCGTTACGTAGAAATGTTACGTTTCGTTACACCTGAATTGAACAATTTTCCAGACGTTCAAGAATCCTGGTTTCAACAGGATGGTGCGACATCACACACTGCACGGCGATCAATGGAGGCTGTGCGAGTATTGTTTGGTAACCGTGTCACCTCAAGATTCGGTAACGTTTTCTGGCCCCCTAGATCGCCAGATTTGACCGTGTGCGATTTTTTTTTGTAGGGCTATCTCAAAACTAAAGCGTTCACAACTCGACCAAGAACTGTAAATGAGTTAAAACAGAGAAATCGGGATAAAATTCACAGTATTCCAGTTGAGATGTTGCAGCGGTCAATGAGGAATCTCCACGCAGATTTCAAGAATGCATTCGTAGAGGAGGACGCCACCTAAAGGATGTTGTTTTTAAAAAATCATAAATTCCATCAGTGTTTCATAAATTGCAAATTTTGATATTTCATGTAATATAAATAAAACCATTTTCTTCCATCACTCTTATATTTTTAAAATTTTTTTAAAAATTCCCGTTTTTCTGTGTCACCCTGTACATTACGTAAGTACATTATATACTGTATAATTTATAAAATATTAAAGTACAGTATGTAAGTATTGTTATGTACAGTAGGCCTATAGTGACTACTGTTTGTACTTGCAATCAGTACTCCCCCTTGTAGCTACTAAGAACATACGTTTGTTATCAAACTCGATGGCAATTATTTGACCTAAAAAACTTATTTAATGTAGCTGTATAGAGAGTACGTATAGATAGTACACTTCACAATTTACACGTTAAACAATTACTATATCCGAAAAGAAGTTTTAAATTGAAGTTAAGAACAAGACAATTTTAGTCAGAAACAGCTTCATCTGAAAGTGGGAGACTCAGTGTTCGAAAACGAATGGTCTACTATGTTTAGTTATGCTGACAGTGTTCATGGAACAGATGAATAGATAATTGGAGCTTTTTTTCTACTTGAGAAAACATTGTGACAGGAGGTAGTTTTTTCTCTTTTCATTTCGCTGAAGAGGGTGCATGCCATCCGTAATCATTCTGTTAATTTCAATTCCACGTTCTATAAGTGGGTCGTAACCCATTATTTTTTCTTTCAAACTTTGTACCATCCGGAAAACTTCTCTAATTTTTCCAGTGTTCATTCGGTTTCTTACAAATCAATCTTTCTTCTTCCTCGGAATGTGATATAATTGATTCTTGTAAATCATCATTTGTCAACATTTTTTGACGTTCTTCTATATGCTCTTCCACTTCTGCAACATTTAAATCGATGAATCCATCGCCGACAACATCTCTTGCTCCTTGAATGATCGCTTTAACATCTCCATCAATCCTTAGGAAGTTATTCATATCACCATCAGATTCTGTCCACAAATTTTTCCAGCAGGCTCTGAATGTTTCTGGTTTAGTTCATCCAAAGCTCCTTTGATGTAAGTTATTTCATCAACGATATTGAACAATCTCCAACATTGCATTACGACAAGATCGGGGTCCAAATTGATGTTTACCTTAATCTTTTTAAATACTTGGCGCGTGTGTGACACATCTAATGACACCATGGTCAAGCGGCTGTGGTATTGCAATTTTGTTAGGTAGTATTAACACTACTAGAGCATTTCCATTCTCGGTGCACAGGGCCTGAGGATGGCCTGGAGCATTGTCTATTAATAATAAAACTTTAAATGGTAACCCTTCGTTCTCTAAATATTTCTACACTTCATAGTTGGAACATCCATGAAATCATCCAGTAAACAATACTGCTGTCATCCACGTCTTCCGCTTATGTTGTCAGGAAACAGGAAAATATTTTTATTTTTTAGAGGACGAGGATTTTTTGCTTGGTAAATAACAGCAGCTTTGGTCATATGTCCAGCTGCATTGCCACATAATAACAGAGTTAGTCGATCCTTCCATGCTTTGAATCCAGGAGCTTGTCTTTCCTTTTTATGAATGTAGGTCCATGAATTGGCCATTTTCATCCAATAAAGTCCCATCTTATCGCAGTTGAAAACTTGCCTAGGCTTGTATTCCTCATCGTCAATAACTTTCTGAAACTTGGTTGGAAACACAGCTGCAGTTTCCTCATCAGATCATCTCCTCCTACAGTTTTAATGTTTTTTTAAAGAGTATCTTTTTCGAAACCTATGCAGCCACCTTCGGCTTGCAGTAAACTGAATGCTCTGCTCTTCTGTACCATCTTTTTCCAGAAAGTCTTCTCATAAGCTTAAAGCTTTTTATTGTAACATTTCCTTCAACAGGTATCCTTTTCCTAACCATATCCTCCACACATGATATTCAAGGCCTTTTCCACTCTCACTAAAGTTTTATCCACGCTCTATAGCAGTAACCTTTGCACTTTCCCATCATAGAAAAACTTACACGAATTTTATTTCACGAATAGATGATTTGTTTTTGTTATACAATCTTGCAATGCACCCAAACGATTTTCTTTCAACCTTATTCATATCCAAAATTTTCACTTTTCAACTTAATGAAAGAACACTTCAGCTTCTCTTAGATTTAACACTATTAGACGCCTTATTACTGATACGCTTTGTGGCCATTATTGCCGAACAGAATATTTACAATTTAATTACGCAAATACTGTACTACTAACATGAACAAGTCCAGCAAATAGGTTAATGTAACCGCTAGAAGCAGACTGAAGAGATTTCTAAGGAAAGCAATAAGTTTGTGGAATCCAATGGCTCAACTACCAACAACAAAATGCTATAGGCTAATACATGTAAACAATATGGTACTGTATACATAAAAACAAACTGACTCAGAGATGGGTGTTTACGGCCGGTTAAACATCAACTATTCTTCAATTCCTATAAAACGAGAATACCGCAGGTAATTGAAACCGCGAGTACAGATACCGTATAAATCAGCTGATTAAAACGCGGTATTTCAGTCGCAGATATCTTCATTTGTTGATGATTTACACGCAGTTTAGTAAAGAGTGTTTTTTCGTTTGTCGGATTTTAAAATGGACAGCCTGAAGGAGCAATGAATTGCTGTGAAATTTTGTGTAAAACAAGCGAAATCTGCAACAGAAACATTTGCCATGCTTAACACGGCCTACGGCGATGTTGCCATGAAGCGTACTGCATGTTTCAAGGGTGGCCGACAGTCGATTGATGATGATGAGCGTCCTGGACGTCCTTCAACGTCAACTGACGACCCACTTGTTGACAAAATCAACACGCCTGGTGCGTGAAAATCGACATCTGACCATTAGGGAGCTTTCCGAAGAGTGTGAGATATCAGTTAGATCTTGTTACGAGATTTTGACCGAAAAATTGAAGATGCACCGCATCGCTGCAAAATTTGTGCCACGCCTGATGACCAACGACCAAAAAAGCCAATCGCGTCCGGGTTTGTCGGGAACTGCTTGATCGTTCAAATGAGGATGAGAACTTTTTGTCAAGAATTATAACCGGTGATGACATTGAAACGAAGGTCCAATCATCCCAATGGATGAGTCAAACGTCCCCTAGACCCAAAAAAGCTCGCCAAGTTCGGTCGAATGACAAGGTGATGCTGACAGTTTTTTTTTTATGCTAAGGGTGTTGTTCACTACGAGTACCTCCCTGAAGGCTTTACAGTTAACCAGATTACCTACATTGAAGTACTGAAACGTCTGAGGGACGCCGTCCGATGCAAAATGCCAAAACTGTGGAGAAGTGATAACGGGTTTTTCCATCACGACAATGCTCTTGCTCACTCAGCACTCAGAACTCGTGAGTTTTTGACCAAACACTCGATCACTGTTCTTTCCCACCCCCTCCTACTCACATGACCTTGTTCCTTGTGACTTTTTCTTATTCCCAAAACTCAAAAAACCCCTCAAAGGAAGAAGATTTGAAACGATTTCGGATATTAAGGACGAAGAAGCCAAACGCCATCACAAAAGAAGCGTACCAGGACTGTTTTAACAAGTGGAAACGTCGTTGGGATAAGTGTGTGCGTTTGGGAGGAGAGTACTTTGAAGGAGACACCAAGCGGATTCTCCTGAAACTAACTTGAGCCGCGAAATTTAAACAGTCTGCAAATTTTTTGAACAGACCTCGTATATTTACTATGGTTACTTTTATTTAGTAGGTCTTCAGATTTATAATAGCAGCAGTTTGGGATTCTTGGGATGGAAGTCATGTTTTATAAGTGACCTTTTGGTTAGGGTAGGGCGTAAATTTGTTTACTAAACATTTGTCAACCCTTAATACACCATTTAGTTCTATTGATTATTGTTAAGAAATCTGCCACTTGGTAGAAAGTATAAACTATCATGTCAGCAGCTATGTAGATATCGAGCCAGTGCTATGCCACAATCCATTGTAAGCAACACCTGGTTTAATAGGGTATGTTATAATGTTCTAGAGTATATATGAGTATATATATATATGTAAATGTTTTTTTTGTTAAATGTTTATTTAATAATGTAAATTCTTATCTACAACTAGAATATTTATCTACAAAAAATATTTGTTACATAGATTAATATGCTTGTTGATGAAATATATGTGCATTAATAAGTGTGTGCGTGCGTGCGAGTGTGTGTGTTTATAAGTTAGTTTTGGTAAAGTTCGAAGCTTTTTTTGAAGTTTAAGATTTTGTAGGAGACCGGCAGACTTACCATGTTAACAATTTAGTCAGTTTTCAAAATATAAACACATGGAAGAATACACTTGAACAGTAAATATTTTTGGAGCCATTGTTCGTCAGATGAGAAAAATAAAAATGATCATCATATATATTAATGCTAAAATACTTATTACAGTATAGAAGCATCATAATAGTTTTATTGGTTTCATAATATTGAGACTTTTCCTAGATCCTTTATATTGATAAACCTTTCACTAGTATATTTAATTTTGTAAAGATTTTATTAACAATGTTATTTATACTTTTTTGTACTCTGTGCATAAATCATGCATAGATAAATAATTTATTTAATAATTTCTTTTTTTCAGTGGATACTGTTGTAATGGAAAGAAGAGAAGAACGCAGAGGAAGGTTCAGTGTGGTAACTCAAGAAGCTCCTAGTTTACACTTGCTTCATATGGCAGAGACTAGTGACAGCTGTGATACTCTAAACTCACAACTTCCATCACCAACTCCTTCACAGGTAGTAAAATTTTCCTAAAAATTTATTTCAACACATTTTTGTTTTTACTTTCAAATAATACAGTTCTATTTTTAATGTGTTAATTAAATGAAATATGTTAATTTTAAATGAACATCATATTTTTCACTAAAACTCTCTAAATATTTTACAACTTGCCTATAGTTGCACTTACTTATATTTGTTGAGGGCGGCCGTTTTTGGGAGGTGTGTCCTATTTTCAACTCAGATTGATCTCAAGGTTTTCGTAGTTTATGGTGGAGTGTGAATGTATTTGATGAGCATTATAGCAACCTACAGAAACCATAAAATCAGTTATGGTCCAAGTTGACAATGGGTCAACATTTCCCGAAACGAGTGTCCTTAACAAATATAAATAAATGCTACTATAGGGAAGTTGTAAAATATTTACAGATGTTTTAGTGAAAAGTAGTAGCTCACGTGACGATGAAATCAACAAATATATTTTTATTCAAGAATATTTTTAATTTTTAAAGAACGAGTTTCTTGGCTTGATCATATTTAGTAACAAAACAATAGATTCATATTAATTTAAGTACTCAAACTTCTAAGTTAACCATTAATGACATGTTAATAAAAGGAGATAATTTTGAAAAGTGAATCAAAGGGTCTTGGCGAGAGAAGCAATTGATATATAATTAGTATTAATTCTAATTTACTGAGTTAAAAATACTTGCACAATCACTGTCCATTGCCCGGTGCAGTGCTTTTATAAAAGGTACTGACCGACATGCCAACTAATGTTGCATTATCCACTTCTAAGGAATATTATAGTGTTGCAGTGCTTTCAAAGCATATGTAAATATTTTAGTTTCTATATATCTACTATTTAAAACCATTTTTTCAGTTTTAAAATAAAAAGGAAATGTAAAAGAAGTTTTTTCAGCTTTTTATGACATGAAAAAATCATATTTATTATTGTGGAATGCTCGTGGAGTGAATTCAACTGTCACACTATGACAATACCAATCGAGCTTGATTTGAACCAATTGGTAAATATCACAAACAATACATGTGTATATATGATACATCTTCAATGCCCTACCCAATGTGTTGAAGGCCTTACTTTTGGCTTATGTAATTATTGTCCATGGTAAATATTAGCTTAAAATAATTATTGTGTTTGATTGAATGCAACCTCTTAGGTCTCAAGAATAGACAGATTTTTAAAATTTTCAGGATTGTCAAGTTGTGCTCTGTTAACAGTTGAAGCCGGTTTAGTGGCAAGTAGAGTGTTAGTGGAGGAAAAAAATTGTTGGTTTTTGCATTTATTTTGGAATTAAAACAGGTTTTAATTTATAACTGTATGAAGCAACTGTGGTGTAATGTTTATTTTTAAATAAATAAAACCTCTAAACCACAAATAACATTTATTCAAACCTTATTTACATTTCAATTGCCCAGCAATTATCTTCAGAGGTATTTTAAAAATACAATTCATTTGAGAGTTGTATTTTTAAAATACCTCTGAAGATGATTGCTGGGCAATTGAAATGTACATAAGGTTTGAATAAATGTTATTTGTGGTTTAGAGGTTTTATTTATTTAAAAATAAGGTTTTAATTTAATTTATTTATCTTATTGTTAGTAGAAAATTTGGAGGTATGTGCAGTTATAATGGGTGTGTTGATCAATCGTTTAGAAATACCTGAAGAGTCATAATTCAAGTTTTCAAATAGAGTAACTCAAACTGATCTCATCAGAGGGCTAAATTTTATAGTTTCAATTGATATTGGGTGGAAATATTACGTATTCATTTTCTTCTGAATTGATAATGCAACTTTTAAAGATAACTTCTATGCTAGTTGTTTTTGTACAATGTTTGTAGAATATTGAAATTATAAAACATTCATTTTTATAAATTTAAATTAATGATCAGAACAGAAAAATTTTAATGCAAGAAAAAGTAATTTTGTTGTTTTTTTGTAGAAATTGGTATCAAGCTCTGAAACACAATTAACCTGCATAAGAAGGTTTTAATTCGTAATTAACAAACAACCTTGCTTGAATAAACTTCGTTATTTCCAACGATGGTGATTATTGTTCATTAGATTCAATAATTGTATAAAAAAACTTGATTTTATTTATAGAGAAATTATTTTCTGCTGTTTTATTCATTTTTTTTTATAGAAGTGAGCCCAATATTATAATAAAACCTATTTAGAAAATTGAAGGCTATTGTTTAGTGTGCAGAGATGTATCCCTATGGTAAACCATACTATGTTGAAGTCACAGCAAGATAAGTATCCCCTATCCAATATTGTTGTTAACCTATAAACAACTGCTCATAAAATGTTGTTAATTGGAAAAGATATTTTGAAAATATAATCGTAAAACCTTAGAAATAGCTGCTACAAAATAGAGTCAAGGACTAATATGAGGAAAATAGACAGGGCTTGGTAAGAGTAAGAAATATACTGCTGTTTCATGATGCAAATTCTTTAAATTGGCCTTCTGTTTACTGGAATCATAGATGTATGTAACCCATTATATATAGTAAAAAATTTTTGTGTCAAGGTACTGTTTACGGTAAAATGAAATACGTCTTGAATTTTATTTATTTCATTGTTCATTTTAAGAAGTGTACATAATTTTCAATTTGCTATCACTATATTTGCCTACGAGCCTCATATTTTTAGTGGCTATAAGGTTTGTTTACTTCCTTATTAACTGTTTAACATATAAAAGTCACATTTGTTGCAAATATCAATCATTTAAAAACTGAATTTCTAAAAAAAAACATTTCATTTTTGTTTACGTTTATGGTATATGAAATTAAATTTGAATTCATTTCATCACAGATAAAATAATTTTTTTACATGTATAAATTATTTTTTTTGAAGTTCAATAAAACTTTTGGATGTAAATAGGTTATTATTTTTCTTTTTTAAAGTATTAAATAGACTTTATATTCCGATAAATCAATAACGATTGAAAATATTCTCCATAAGTTTATTGTTTACAAATACCTTTCCTCCTTTGTAGTTAATCTTTTTGAATTTATGAATATACAATGATGATTGTAATGCTGAAATTTTTTATATTAGTGCTGAAAAAAAATTAAGAAAACTATAAATGTTTTATGTTGTAAATATTTTCATTACATAGCTTCCGCCTTTTTTCTTCTTTTCATTTCATAAGTTTCAACATTTTCATTTAATGGATAGTAGTTTGTAATACCAAACAGAACTGTTATTGCGAATCGTTAATTATTGCTATGAGATTAGAGCATCCCGTTGAGTATTTACCATTTCGTATATTGTACAGGGTTCATTCACATTTTTGCTTGCTGTTGCTTGCTGCCACAAATGCCTAAAACACTTGCCTTTGTGACTGATGATACTTATTCATTTTAAAATAACAAGTATTGTAAATATAATTTGTCAGAGTCATAAATTTTCATAATTAACTTCTATTATTCTAAGAAAATTATCACTCCTAATGTGAAAATTATCGAGAATAAAACTACATTCAAGCATATTAAGAATCAAATTTAAATTCTTTAACAATAAACAACCCGTCTTTCTCAGGTATTTCGAGATTAATTTATTTTGCATTTTCAGTTATAAATAAAATAGAAGGGATAAAAAGTTATTGAGACTGATACCAAACACATGAAAAAGTGACAAATGAAAATGTCCAGAATAAAGCTTTTTCAATAAAGTAAAAATAGATGATTGGTCATGACAGAAAGTTGATCATAGAATCTATATCAAATTTTGGCAAAAACTTGGTGGTCATTAACCTACAGAAGCAAATGAAAATTTGGAAAAAAAATATTGGAGGATGAAAATAAAGCCTCTCACAAGATTTGGCTCTTACATTTCCACAGTCATCAAAAAAAGTCAGATGTTCTGGTCTTAACTAGAAAACTAAAGCAGGAATGGGAAATTGAAAAACTCTTTAGAGATTGTTTGAAGAGATTAACGTTAGAGATGTTTTACTGATAATTTGGGTAGAATACGCATTTGTACAAAAAATATTTTTACCTGACCTCTTATCCTCAACAGCAAAACAGAGTGGCAAAAATATTTTTTTTAATTATTTGTAACAGGTAATGTAATTCATCAAGATTTTTGACAAAATTTATTGTGAACTCAACTTTCTTTGACCGAGGTCACTCTGAGTGTGTGGCACCAGCCTCAATAAGTTTTTATCTTACATTATACACTTGAAATCACAATCAAGGCATCATGTACTATATAGTGAATAATAGCATCTTATTTATTGCTAATGCATATTTTTAAAGATTAATTACGGTAACATAGTGATTTCTCTATCTGTCCACTTCTATCTCATTAAATTTTTCTGTAGAAAAATTTTATTTTGCTATTTGATTTAGTTGTTTTCTTCAGGCCAGAAATGGTTTTTTAAATTTAAAAATTTAAATTGAAAAATTGTTTCTGGGAGCTTCAATTTTACAAGAACTTGAAGGGGGACGTTAAAAGAGGACGATTTCAAAGATCAGTCGAAAGAACTAATTTTAAATATTTATGTTGCGATCAGGATATGGGCTGTAAACTGAGGCAGAGAAAATTTGGAACTGGTGTTCGTCCGCCTCCAATTGAAATGTGGAATAAAACTCCACAAGTTGTGGATGATAAAGATTTATTAAAATGGTCAAGTGATGGAAACATTGATATAGAAAATAGAGATACAGCATCTTTAATTAGAAAATTTAGTGCCGGTACTTCCATTCATCCTTTGTGCATTGAGCCAAGGGATTTATTACGTGCAAAATTGAAAAACACTCGCAGTTTAGTTGATCTTGGTGGAGGCAATGTGTGGAATTTAGAAGGAATGAATCAGTGTGGGCAAATATGGGGAGCCGATAAACATGAATATTTTATTCAACAAATGAATGCACGAGTTAACCCAAACGTCCTTGAAACTCGAGCAACTAGCTGGAATGACTTGTCTCCTCATCAACCACACTACAAGCCTTGGTTCGATGCAAAACCTCAAGTGGTAAGCCCAAGTACAATGGCGAGGGTCTCTGGTGTGGCTTAGCTTTTTAATTTACTAACTTGGTTTCAGCACTAAATGCATGAGTTTGCAATTTCTTTGAGACTAATAACAAATTCATCAAACCTTTTAAATCATATATTCATTATAAGGCACTAGTAACTAGTAAATTAAAGTCAATATTACATTCAGTAACTTGTTAACAACCATTCAAAATATTAAAATTGAATTTTAATCATATAGTGTCGTTTCATTCATTATTCTAGTGTCGTTTGAATTAGAATTACCTATAGTTAAAAAGTTTTATATAAAACTGAAACATGCAATTACATTTTAATACAACATTAATTAGGTTCTTTAAAATCTAATTGTATTAAGAATATATTATGAACAAAACCAGGTTAGCAAATCTTTTTAGGATTAAGTATATGTGTCTATATAATTATTTCAAGAGCATTCAATAGATTTTCATCACCTGAAAAGTTGTAACTAGGTCTATGATTTAACGTTTTTCAGTCAGGAATGTCACATCGCTCAGTCTTTCACCAGCAGCCTTTGTTTATAAAAAATGAACATAGATTTTCATGTTGATTCCATCCTCAATATGAAATCATGTTAGTTGTGGTTCTTCTGACACATTTAGTTTTAGGTTCATTTATGATATCTTAGACATTTTTTTAATTTACAGTGATTGCCTATAATTAATACAAGTCAAATGTACTTAATGTAATATGTTATGTCCTTAATATATAATAATTATATACTTGAGTGACTAAAGATAATGCTACCCTGTATTGTTTTGAATTATTTTTAAAACAAATAAAAGACATACACAAGACTTACAAATTAATCATTTATTGACTCATACGGCTTTCAAGTTATTACTACAAGTATTGCTTACAAGTTATAACTTATAACTTACAGGTTAGAGTGTGTAGTAGCAACATTCACTGATGATGATGACTTTGTCATTGAAATGCGTATAAGTCAATAAATAATTATTTTGTGAGTTTTGTATTTTTTATTTGTTTTGACATATCCTCATAAGCTAAGCTCAAAGAACAGTAGTATTTAACTCACTGCATCAGTTAAGGCGTATAATTAATTCTTCACTACGAAATTACTTTTACTTATAAAGCCCTAAATATTATATAATTTGTATGGGTGCAATTTTTTATTCATTATTTTATAAATGAGTTAGTTAATTATTTGTAATCACACTTAGTAAAAGCAAATTAAAAACTACTTACAGTTTGCATTAGACTCTAGGCTCCCACTATTATTGTTCACTTCAGATATACACAAAAATATACTAATTATAAAAAATATTTACATACATTGAGACAAAGTAGTTTTTAAATTTCACTACCTTCATTCTTACTCACTTCCAACAAATGGTCAACCTCAGAGGACCTCAGATTTTTCACATTTACAAAGTACGGCACACAAGAAACATCAACTACTAACCGATACTGAGTACCAACTAAACTTAGCAAGAGAGTATAACCAGTAATGTGGTTGGAAATATTTTTCTGTCTGTTCAACAAGTTTGTTGCAATTGATTTTTCTCTGCCCTATGTACAAATATTTGGGAGATTTGATATTATTTACAACGGTTCAATACATTCGTTTGTTATTATTTCTTAGGAATCAAATTGGGTGACAGACATCTTTATCACAGTTGTAGAAAATTTCTGCGCTATCAATGGAACTTTTTGTTTTTTTTAACTCCATGTAGAAAAAGCTTAAAAATTTAGGCGTCATTCAATTTTTTTTGTAAGTATTCTGAATTCATCTCTGATTACACTTTTGCTGGCTCAGAGACAGTAACCGGTAAAGGGGAGGATTGTTCGTGTGATGGCAGATTCACAGAAGGCATCGTTGGCTAATCACTTTCTCTCAGAGACTTGTAACTGTTGTGCAATGTAAAGTATCTGTGAACCAGCCTAGATCTATTTCTCTTCAAGAAGATGGGACTAAACTCACAACTCTTGCCAAAAGGAATATAGTTTGGTTGTTTTATTTTTAAAACTACAGCCACATTTTGGAATACAGCAAAACAGCAACCACTAGATTTGTTTACATGCTAGTCTTAGAACATTATATTCCACTTTAAAATTTACCCTAGCATATATTACAGTAATATAATTATCATCATAAGAAGGTTACAGCAAAAAGAGTTACAAGTAAGAAAACGATCTTATCAAAATATACATATTTGTTATATGGTGTTAAATATAGTGTGATAATGAAGTCTTGCAACTAGATTGATTATTTACTTAATAAAAATATAATACATGAAAAAAAGACTTGGTTATATTTTTTACACTGTTTTTTTTAATTCAATATATTTATATACGAATATTCAAAATGTCTGTCACCAATGTTCACTTGCTATGTCATGTTGAGTTAGATAAAGTATTACGTTACAGGGTACTAATTGTTTATGAAAACATACCTTTTAGACACCTCATTAAAAATATAGTGGGCAGATCCAAGCACTGTAAATGCTACAGTTTCTCAAAAATTAGACTATTTAAAGAAACATGGAACATCATAATTGAATTTTAATTATGACATATACGAGGTATGATCAACAAATACGGTGAATGAATTTTTATATTGGGCCACGACCAAGCAGCTTCCGAATGAAGCCTTTCAGAAATGTTTCCCGTCATGGATACAACGTTGGAAAAAGTGCATTTCCAGCCAAGAATAGTACTTTAAAAGAGATTAAATCAAATTCGATGTGCGTTAGTTACTTTCTTTAAATGAAAAATTATTCACCATATTTTTTGATCACACCTTGTAGCAGGGTCTTGCTCAAACCAACCAAATCAAATAAAAACGTTTTTCTGTTGAATAGTATATTTTTTCAATAAAATGTCTAACATTTGTACAAAATCATAGTAAGATTTACCTTTAGTGAAGTGGTATTTCATGATACGTCTGATAATTCTCTGAATCCCTTATTTGATGTTTTGAGAGTGTCTTAAGAACGCTGTTTTTTGTCTGATTGAAAACAAATACCAAGCACATGCACACCACCTCAAGAGAAATGTTTGAACCACCTCAACAAAATATCACTACTCAAATATATTATTGCACCATTGTTCAGCAAATTCTAGCACAACCTACAATTTTCATACAAAGTGAATTCAGCTTTTCTTGTAACCTTCCAAACAGCTTTAAGAGAAATGTCCTTCTCTTATGAAGAAGGTCACTCGTAAGCTTTCATGGAAAATATAAAAGCAATCAATGTAGTTCATCAGTTATCCATGGTGAGCTATATTTATTCATATAACTGTCTACTCTATCTGTTTTGTGAAATGTATATTTAAAAAAAAATCATAGATTTATTTTTGTTTGGTAATGTACTGTTGGGGAAATGATCATATTTAGAATAAGACTAGAATTAGAGAGTTCATGTTCAGAAGAAGCCTGAGTGTTTATTAGCATTTAAACAATATAGCTTATGCTGTTACAAATATGAATTCAGCACTCTAAAACAAATTATGTCTACCTTTTTACTATCTAGTACAACTACTCAAAACATATTACACCTCACAAACCCTATAATAAAACTAGAACCTTAGTTTCATATTTGGTTTGAGTTAAGGGTATCTTACCATAATCGCTCTGTAGTTACTTTTTTTTTTAAATTACACTTTGATATTTCTTGCGACCAGACTTTTTGTTAAATAAAGGTTGGTAAATTGTTAACTTACACTTCGTAAACGTTTTTGTCTTATGACTTCTTCAGCCTCGTATTTTTGCCGCTAGGATTGCTGCAGTTGTGCTTCTTTGGTACCAATGGGATAGAAAAGTATGCGTAATCTGTGTTGTGTTTGTTCATTTAGGATGTCATTTTTATGTGTGTTGCTATGTCTGTATATTTCATATTGTTCTAGTGTGTTTAATTTATGGCCTTTGTTGCATGTGTGGAGGATGCTCATGTTATTTTCCATAATATTGCATGAGTGTTTAGTGTCCATGAGGTGAGTTTCGAAGATGGATTACATGTCCACACATGCAACAAAGGCCATAAATTAAACGCATTAGAACAATATGAAATATACAGATATAGCAACACATATAAAAATGACATCTTAAATGAACAAACGGGACACAGATCACACATACTCTTGGATCACATTGGTACCAAAGAAGCATAACTGCAGCAATCCTAGCGGCAAAAATACAAGGCTAAAGAAGTCGTAAAACGAAAACGTTTCCTCCAAGTGTAAGTTAACAATTTATCAAACTTTAGTTATCAAAAAGTCTGGTGGCAAGTAATATCAAAAGTGTAATTTGTAATTAATAATCAGCTTGTCATGAACAGCAACAAGTTTTTGATTTTTTTTAATAAATATTTCTTTTTTTATCTATTTAATTAATCTAAGAATTAATCCTTTTAACATGAAGTATTAAAATCTTGCATAGAACATTAGGAAAGATAAATGTATCCAAATATGAAATAAAAAGTAACTTGTTGAGTATTATTACTAATTGTTGGTTAACAGAGGGGAGGGGATGTAATATAGAATTTAGTTTAGGTTTAGCAAATTATAGATGGAGTATTATTTGTTAGATATGTTTCACATCAAGCTAATAGAGGGGAGGGATGTAACATAGAATTTAGTTTAGGTTTAGCAAATTATAGATGTAGTATTATTTGTTAGATATGTTTCATATCAAGCTAATCCAAAAATACGTATTTTTATCTTTTTCATAAAATTCTCTGCCCATTTCTATTATTGATGTATGTATTTTTTGCTAATTAATTATAAAACAATCAAAAAGTTTGATTGTTAGTGCTTATAACATTCCATTAATATATTTATTAAACATTTAATAATATTACAATTATCATTACAGGGTTTGAATGAAGGTATTTCAGAAAACTCTAATGTCCCATTTGTTGATCCTTCTAATGAAGAACTACGCTCTCTTCTTCGGAGGTAATTAAGTTAAAAGTATAAGATACAATAAATTGTTGTTCTAAGTATAGTATTGTATTAATTTTGCTACACAGAGTAAATCGTCGTTAAATGCAATTATCTAGAGTGAATAATAGAAATAAATTATGGATTTGAGTAGTAATTGTTTTTAATAGCGAAAGAATGTGTTTTGACTTTTAAAAGCGTGTATTGATTAAATGTATAAGCACTTTTTGTCTCAAATATAACCCTCCAAGTGCTGGTAATAACACTCTGTAATGCTAGGTGTTTTATTCCTTTCCAGTTAATCTTAGAATCACCATTGTAAAATATTTGAAATCCAGACTACACAATTTAGTCCTGAATATAGAAAAGTATAACATAAATAGATTATATTCACAAATAATTAGTGTTTTTAACATAATACGCACCACCGTAACCAAGAAAATTCATCAAAAATTCTACATTATTTATTTCCCAACAGGATCACTTGTGATCAGGCAAACTTGTTTTTCTCTCCAATTATTATCACTTAGGTTTACAACTATAACATAAAAATCAAAATCATATATAGGCCTATATCCATATTTACACGTACATGTCAATGCCTAATTGGAATCCGATTCTGCTGCACGCTTTTTGATGCCTGAGCCTTTAGGTCTCCAGAAGTGTTCTAAGCCGTTAAAACAATCAGGGCAGACACCAGAATCTACTTTTGGATTTTTTCCTTTGCGTAAACAAACTACAGAAAGGCGCAGACTCGCTCCAGAGCGATGCATCAAGTTATGCTTTGTACTGCATGCTGGTCCTGGATGATGTTTAGGAGCATCAACTCTTCGCCTTCAACCAGCGATTCAACTGTTTCTACCATAAAATTGAAACTATCAGGAGGATTGTCTGTATTCATTCAGTAAAGCCATATCAAAAAAATTGTCAAATATCTTCCAGTACTTTTTGGCTGGTTGGGTGGATGTAGAATGGTAAATAGATTTATCCTTTACATATAAGGGTTCTGGAGGGTACACTCTAACTAGGGATGGGCCGATTCCTAAAATTTTCGATTCCGATTCTAAAATTTTCCTTTCGATTCTTTAGTCGATTCTCGATTCTTTCAAGTTATATTAGCTTACATGCTAGGTCTCTAATAATGAATTTAGTTAACATCTTGGTCATATGGCAAAACTTTTAAAAGTTCTGTTTTAATGTAATAGGCTACAAAAAACCTTCAACCTTGATTTATCCATAGGAATTTTTAAAACCATAAAAACATATCAGATAAAAGTAATGACTTATTTTAGAGTTAAAAATGTGAAGTTTGAAAAAATACCTAAGCCTATTTGCATTGTCTCTCAAAATAAAACAAAATTAAAAACAAACGAACAACATAAAAAGTAAAAAATTGACACAAATAGGGTAGTTTTTAATATTTAAAAGTCTGGCAGGTAATGTACATTTCTGTTCAAAAACACAAGTATTTGAACACGTTGTGGGCCAAGCCGATTTCGTCGCTTGTCACATTATAACTCCTGAAGTTCAGATAATTTTTTCAGCAAACACTGTCGCGGGTGGGGCAGACAGCTATTTTTATTGCCATTGCACTCAAATGAGGGTATTTGGCACTTTGTACTGCCCAATACTTCCAAACAATACAATCTGGACTGGCTAATGGTTCCCCCAGATAATTCTTTACTTCTTCTTCTACTGTCAATTCCCTTCTTCCACAACATTCTGGATTAGTAAGACATACCTTCTCCACATCTGATGGGATCTTTTTTCTTCAGATGTCTGGAACAAGTGCAACTAATTCAGGCCTATTTTGTATTTATTACTCAATCCCAGTTGGTATTTAACCGACTATCACTTGTAGGTCCTGTGTCTGAGGATAAAGTTTCTTCAAGTATAGATCTTTTTTGTTGATAAATTTGGGCAAAATGAATATTGTTAAGTACTTTTTCATATTTGATGTATTATGTGAATTTCCACCCCTTAAAATTAGTTTTTACAAAATTTACATCTGGCTTTAACACTGTCTTCCGACTCCAGATCGTAAAAAAACAACAGATAACATTTTTTATCTTTTAAACTCATGTTAGTAGCCTAATACCTTAAAACACAAATGAATAAAAATTAGGCAATTAAAATAAATTTAAAGGTAACAAAACTGACACTTAATCTGTAACCGATAACAACTCAACCACGATAAAAAGTAGTTATACAAAACTTAAAATTCTTAAAACTGATCAATTACCAAACGTTGAGACAAAACCACAACGCAATAGAATGGCGGGCGCGATACCACAATGTTGTATTCACTTTAGCAGAAAAATAATGCCAACTGCCAATGGATCATGTGAAGGCGATGTGTAAATCACTAGGAATGACAACTTATTATATTCTTAGTAAAACAAAAATATTTATTACTGGATAAATACATTTGCTAAATAGAAAATATTATAAAATAGAGCAGGATATGAAATCAATATAACTTCAGTAATAGTCATTTTAGTTTGTAAAGTTGAGATATAGAACAGTAGAATTTCTATTAACAGTCATCGAATTGACTCGACGGCCAATACCCTAAACCGAATACCGTCGGGCCTCTTAAAATTTTATGTTTATTCGTACTAGTGTTGGTGTTGCTACTTTTGGAAAAATTAAGGCACCGTATTAAACAACAAGCTTCACACTACTTACAGATGTAATTACGATGGTTTTTGTTTGATAGATAAACGCCGACGGCATTAAAAACATGATGTTATTCTAAGAGCTTTTTGTCCGCAGTTACGGGCCGACACACATATTTGTTATGACGTATTGTAATGATTTTCACTACTGTTTTCAAAATTTGACAAACCCTTAAAAGTAAGTCGGAAATATTGACTAAATATTTAGTTGTAAAATAATCCTTAAAAACGGATTTGGTTGAAGTTAAGTACAAACATTGATACACTTAGATAAACTCGTCCTTTCTAGGAAGTAAATTATAACGTAAATTCCTTAACAAGTAAATTATTTAGTTCTAAAACTTTTACTTAATATGAATCTTGGATAGTATTTACTGGACCTGTAGCATTACTTATCAGAGGAGAATATATTACACTTTAGTTCTATATTCAAATATTTATAAACTCACAAATCAATCACATGCGACACGTGTACATGTCTTAGTCATAAGCGCCCAAACACTTTTATCGCCAGTCAGCTTACTATGTGGGTACCCGGAACATGAAATTGTGGTTTTGTTGTTTATTGTTTACACAAAACACAAAAAATATTAAAACTGTGTTGCACAGATAATAAAATTTAATTAAATCAAAAACAATGTCGGCCTAATTGGTCCGACGGAGTTTATTTATTTCATTTGTTTCATTTACGGTAGGATAAAACTATGTTGGGCCAGTTGATCCGACACGCATTTTTATAAATATTATAATAAGGAACGTATATTCATACTTAAATATGATAGGAGAACAAAGTATAAGAACACATTATTTAAAAATGAGCTTAAAATATTGGGCCGGCAGCTAAAGTATTACGGTGCAGTGACGCGTTCGCTTTGTTTGTTAAACTACATGAACTATTTCACCTGTAAGTTTATATTACTGTACATTATTTTGCTACATTTGTAGCTACTGAGCGGATCTGTTTATCATGTAATAAATAGTTTCATTTGCTATTATAATCGTGTTATTTTCTTTTCACTCCAAAATATATTACATTACTGTGAGAGTAATATCTGTCTATAATATAATTTATTGAGGTTAGGTTTTGGAGGAATAATACAGTGTTTCTGTTATCCGTCTATTCGCTCAACCGTCATGGCCACGGTACCGACGGTGACGGTTAATCGAGTTTTTACTGTACTTTTTTTGTGTTTTGTTCTGACATCTATGAATCAGTGGCAGTAAGACACGTGGGGGGGGGGAGAGAGTGGGTGTCGAACCCCCTCTAGTGAGAGAGAGAGAGAGAGACGAGCGATGTCAAACGACCAGAAATGGTTACGATCTTGATTGTTGTTGCTTCATAAATAGTAATATTTTCGTTTAATTTAATAATTTAATTCATTCAAACCAACTAATACATAAATAAGATATAGTTGGTAATTAATTATTTTTCCAATAAATTGCTCCACACACATATTTTAATAGTTAACAAAATCGGAATCGGCCCATCCCTAACTCTAACCCAAATATTATTTGAAGTACTGGTAGTTGGTTTATTTGAGGCTTTGTCTATGGATGGTTCATCTTCATTTTCAGAATCAGAGATTTGTTGAGAAGTTGGTGGTGACAAGTTGTGAGGCCTAAGCCTATCAGTACACGAAGAACTTGGCTTGTTTTTAGGTCTATGTCATCATCAAGTTTTTTCAAAAAGAGTAATAAATAAACCAATTCTTTTATTTTATTCTAATGTAATATATAACTGAATTGGAACACGGGTTTTTGTTCTGCACCAATTATCGCGATCGGCTTAGCCGTTAGCACTTCGAGGGTTAAGAATATGTAGTAAGTTATAGGTAAGTAGAGAACCTCTCCTGATAGGCTCTCCACCAGACTAATGAGACTAATGATATTGATAGGTTATTAAAATCTCAGCCAACAGATATAATAGCGTTCAGAATATCATTTCTGTTTTTAATTGTAATTTTAAATTATTTTGCTAGTTTGTTTATATGCTTAGGCATATCATAACTGTCTTTCTCAACAACAGTTATCACTTTATTAGTTTGATGTATTCTCATGTTGATCATATCATATGAAGTTTTCAGAAGCTGGTCTCTTGAATCTAAAAAAATCTTTTGAAAAATTTGTTTAATCTGAAATACGTAAAGCTTTTGATTCTAAGTAAGACAATTTTTTCCCTTCAAATTTTATTTCTTTTATTTTTAAGGCCTATTTTGCTGTGATTTGTAAAAACTTTATTTGCTATTTGAAGTAAAAAGTGTTCAAACTACTGGATGATTAAAAGAAATAAATTGACAACAGCTCCAATATAAATTAACTTTATATTTCAAGATAAACACCCAGTATATCATTACCTGAAAGACAATACTAAAAACAAAGAAAGTGAAATTAGGAACTGAAAAGAGAGTTAGTTCAGACCTGACAATAAATTTAAACGTAAGCGTGTCATTCAAGAATATGTAAAAGGGATTAAAAAAGGTTGTACTTTGAGAATTCTTAAAAGTAGATTTTTTTTTTGTAATCAAGAAAAAACTCAATTTTAAATGTAAATAATCTTACTATGCAAGTAAATTCATTTTTTTTTTTTAATTATAAAACTAAAACTTGCTCATTTCAAAGGTACTAACTACGAGGTCTGTTCAAAAAATACACGGACTGTTTGAATTTTGCAGCTCTTGTTAGTTTCAGGAGAATCCGCTTGGTGTCCCTAGATTCGTATAAATCAGCTGATTAAAACGCAATTTACAGTCGCAGATATCTTCATTTGTTGATGAGTTACATGCAGTTTAGTAAAGTGTTTTTTTCGTTTGTTGAATTGTAAAATGGACAGCCTGAAGGAGCAACGAATTGCTCTGAAATTTTGTGTAAAACTAGGGAAATCTGCAACAGAAACATTTGCCATGCTTAACACGGCCTACGGCGATGTTGCCATGAAGCGTACTGCATGTTTCAAGTGGCATGAATGTTTCAAGGGTGGCCGACAGTCGATTGATGATGATGAGCGTCCTGGACATCCTTTAACGTCAACTGACGACCCACACATTGACAAAATCAACACCCTGGTGCGCGAAAATCGACGTCTGACCATTAGGGAGCTTTCCGAAGAGTGTGGGATATCAGTTGGATCTTGTTAAGAGATTTTTATCGAAAATTTAAGATGCACTGCGTTGCTGCGAAATTTGTGCCACACGTGATGACCGAAGACCAAAAACCCAATCGCGTCCGGGTTTGTCGGGAACTGCTTGATCGTTCAAATGAAGATGAGAACTTTTTGTCAAGAATTATAACCGGTGATGAATCATGGGTGTATGGTTATGACATTGAAATGAAGATCCAATCATCGCAATGGGTGAGTCAGTCTTCCCCAAGACCCAAAAAAGCTCGCCAAGTTCGGTCGAATGTGAAGGTGATGCTGACAAATTTTTTTTTATGCTAACGGTGTTTTTCACTAAGAGTACCTCCCTGAAGGCTCTACAGTCAACCAGATTACCGACATTGAAGTACTGAAGCGCCTGAGGGATGCCGTTCGACGCAAAAGGCCAGAACTGTGGAGAAGTGATAACTGGTTTTTCCATCACGACAACGCTCCAGCTCACTCAGAACTCATGAGTTTTTGGCCAAGCACTCGATCACTGTTCTTTCCCACCCTCCTACTCACCTGACTTTGCTCCTTGTGACTTTTTCTGCGTATTTTTTGAACAGACCTCGTATAGTGTTTGTTATAGGTAATATTTTTAATAGTTTATATTAAAATGCCATGTTACACTTCTTGGTGTTTTTTATTTCACATATTACCACTGTGCAGTTTGTGTAATACACAATATAACTTCGGTATTTTTCAAGAAAACATCATAGGTTTTAATAACTACAAGTTATTTACTCTCACAATTTAAATTTTAAAATTTGTAACTGTTTCACCTTTAATAACTGCTATTATTCGCTCCTTAGACAAAATGTGGAATTAGAGGCGCTGCAAAAACGACACAGAGAAGAACTTGAAGCTTTGTGTCGCCAAATAATGGCAGTATCTTTTAATTCGCAACCATCGCCACCACATAATCTGTACTACCAACCTTCTTGCCCAGGTAAATTTCTTCAGTAATAAAATTATAATTTATATTACATAGATTTTTACATTTATATTGTCAACAGGTATATTGTCACAAGAATACTTTTAAAGAAAAAAATCATATATTGAATAACACATCTTTTTTGCACATTCAAAATTAGAGTAGTGATTACTACACCAGAAATTCCACATTTAGACTTAGCATCTCTGTGGGTGACTCTAGAGCTGCTATTTTGGTGTTCCTATGCTCACTCAGTATATATCCTACTAAGGTAGGGCATACACTAAATTGCTTAAAATTTAGTGCTACCCTCGTTATTAACAAAAAAAATTTAAATATATACTGCAATCAAAATTTTGAAAGTAATTACAGTCGGACCTCCATATACTGAAATTGTAGGGTCCTTATAAAAAATTCGATATATGAAAACTTTGATAAAGAGAAATCTGATTTTCCGTAAAGACTCATATTACTGTATTACACAAGTTTTTTTCGAACGTAGCCATAATGCCTAAGAAACAGTACTACCGTATTTGTTTACAATAAAGTTTGTTCTCTTCTACAGTATTATAGGACTACGAACTATACTTAAATATCTAAATCTTGTTACTGTTCATGACGAGCTGGAAAATTATAAAATACAAACAGTGATGAAAACACGCATTTAGTTAATACTGAACATACCGTACATACCTTAACCCTTAGCATGCGGGACATATAAAGGGCAAGTAACAGATTACGTGCTATTAGATAAAAAACTTTTTTGCGAAATGTTCAAAGTTCTATTTAATTCTGAGTTCCTAAAGACGTATTTGAACAAAAAAAATTATAAACTAGTTATTTTTATAATTTTTTATATTTTTACATTAGGTAATTCAAGATGTCAATAAATCCATTTAAAATAAAATTTAAATAACTAATATTATTATTCACTAAATCATAAACAATAAATTATTCTTACAGTACAAACAAAGGTCACTCACGTAAACAGTAAACAATTATATCAATCACAATGCCAACACAATATACGATAGTTGGCAGACTGTCATGGCAAAATACCCGTCATACGCGCATGCATAAGTCACATAATGGTGGCTAAAACAACATAATGTGGATCGGTAGTTCGTGGCCAAGAACAATAAACGTAGCAGAGGAGTTTATTTACACCAAACAAACATTGTCACACATTTTAATGGACTTTAAACAAACAATTTGAACTTCCATAAACAAATATTGTAAATACGTGATTTCTCGTAATACGTGCTAGCAGAGATTTCAGCCTTACGAGAAATCACTTAATATGCGTGCAAAGGGTTAATAATATTGCATTTTATTGTTGGGTAGTAAAATAACTTCGAATATCTTTTTGTACAAAGTTTGATGTAGATTCTACGTAAAGATGTTCACATTTGTTAAGAGACTGGAAAATTTCCATCACATACGTTTTCTACGAATTGAAGTTCACGACAAATCGTTTCGAGTCCTTTATTTCTTGGAAGGTTTAGGAACTTCCATATCTTCTGTCTCGATCCCCTCATCTTCAACTTCAGTATTTATTGAAGAACTTAAAATATCATCATCTGTTGGATATTCAGCTACAATAACGTCTTCATCCACCCTTAAACATTCGTTTAGCGAAACATTGTCGTTGGTCGTGCCTGCCGATTGTAAATGCTCCCAACATTCCTCAATTTGCGGCAGTACATTACTTTCTTCCACAACAGATCTTTCAGAGAAGCCGGCCTTTAAAAAACAATTTCTTATCGTCGATTCCGCAACATTTTGCTACACCTTTACCAATTGTGATATACACAGCCTGAGGTTGATAGCATTTTCAATAGGTTTGTCACTTTCCAATGCAAGAATAAGTCTCTTAAGAACCTGTTTTCTATAATATATTTTAAGAGTTTTAATGACGCCCTGGTCCATCAGTTGTAGTTTCGAGGTGGTATTTGGAGAGAAAAAAACAAGCTTCGCGTTCACCAACTTTTTTGAGACAAAAGACGGATGTGCAGGGCAATTGTCCACAAAAAGAATGACTTTTCTCTTTTGCTTAATCATTATTTCGTCAAATTTCAATATCCACCTCTCAAAAAATTTCACTCGTCATCCATGATTTTTTATTGTATTCATAGTCAACTTCTAACGACTTCACTCCTTTAAAACATCTTGACTGCTTGCTTTTCCCAATGACCAAAATTTTATACTTTTCCTTTCCAAACATATTAGCACATACCACAACGGTAACTCGCTCTTTGCTGTGTTTATCTCCAAAGCATTTACGTTTTTAAAAGTTAGCGTCTTATTTGGTAAACACTTGAAAAAAGGCCATATATCCATATGAAAAATATTGTCAGGCTCTAACTCTTCTACAATTGCTTTTAAAATTGTAGCTTTCCACTGGCTACAATCTGCTTCAGATACACATCCGCTTTCTCCCGAAATAACCTTTTCTACGATTTCATGGCGCTTCTTAAATTTGTCTAGCCATCCCGAACTTGCTTGGCACTCTTTGTGTCCTAATCTTTCCATGTATTCAATTGCCTTTTTTTTATGAGAGGTCCTGGAACAGGCATGTTTTTATCTCGTACCATTTTTACCCACTTGAAAACCGCCTCGCCAACATCATTGTATTTACATATTTTTGAACATTTTCTGTCCCCTCCTACAAATTTTATCTTTTTAAAACAGATTCGCGACTTTTTATTATCGTCGACACTGTACTGGTTGGAACACCAAACTTCTGCGCAATATCTTTTTTTCGTACTCCACTATCGTCTATTAATAATTCTACCTTTTCCGTGACACTCAAGGACTTTCTTTTGGACATAACGTCAACAAAAACTCAAAACCAAACTCAACAAAACTACAGTAATGTTACTAAATGTAACAAACAGTCCATGTTAAATGGTAAAAAAAAAACACCGACTTACAGTAATCTAAACAAACCAGACCACACACTAACCAATAACCGAATGACGAGACTTGTTCACATGAAATACAATACAATACTGCACTCTGCCCTGAAAGAAATGAGTAAGAGTGTATGAGAGAGCCATTAGTCATGTTAGTTACGTCCAACCGTTTTTTTTTTTTTTAAACTCATGAAAATTCAGTTATGCAGTTACACAACTATTGTTTATTTTTTAATTTCAAAAAAAATATATCATGACAACTTTATTTGGTATTAATTACCATAAACTATTCTACTGTGAAAAAAATCCATTATTTGTTCCATCTCTCTAAATTCTGGTCCACGAGGAATGTATTTTACTTACTACATATTCCAGATAAAATTTAAATGCTATATTTTTTATTAAATACATTCCTAGATTTTAGATCATAATGTACTTTCCAACTGAATTTGCAAAAAAAAAAGAATCATTATTTATTAATGCCCAGACATTTTGCTGCTTTACTAAATAAGGTGATACAAGTTAACTACTTTTTTTAGTACTTGAAACTGGAGGAGCTTCAATATAATAATAATAATAATAATAATGAGGTGATGGCAACCACTTAAAAATCTACCCTATAGGTTCAAAATCTATAGGGTTTGCTTGCTGTAAGTTACATCAGGGCATTGGCTGTACAGCAAAACCTCTCATATCTGGACATAATATGAAAATAAAGTAAGTGTCTTTGTTCTCAAGGCGTCTTGTCTTGAGGCTAGTCTCCATATCAGTCAGTTGACTAGTGTTCTACAGATTGGTGTATTACCCAACCTGGTCATTTATCTTTGAATATCTGTATCAGTTATGTTTAAGATGTCTGACAGAAGGGCAATAGGCCATAAATATCTATCTTTATTTACTCTGTAAGTTTTGACAGTTAACGAATATCCCTTAGAAAGCACAAATGTCTAGTCTTATGCTTGACATATCAGAAAATAAACTCCCTTGAAGCAAACGAATCAAATAATGACAACACTCGTGATTGGACTGGCATCTATACCCACTATTGATAAATTGACACGACTAGCTAACCTAGCACGTAAACTGCAAATGGTTAAGGCACTATACATAAAGGCATGTAACTAAATTGTACGTACAGTTCTATATTGCTATTGAAATATAAATACAGTTTTCAATAAGTGGATAAAACCATCATACATCTACTAACAATTGGATTGGTTGTGATTATGTAGTACAAACATACCTCTCTCATATCTGGATTTTTTGTTATCCGGATCAGGCTGTCTGCACATTAATCCGAATATGAGAGATTTTACTGTATAAGTAAATATGTTATTTTTGTAGTTCTTTCCTCTCTTAATAATTTATTTTACAATATTTATATTATTTCTTGACTAAAAATAAATTGTTTTCTTCTATTGGCTTGGTTGTTTTCATATACATTTTATGCTTAATAAGGTTGACTTTTGATGGGCCTAGGTGAAATTTCAGGTCACCTCCAGGTTACATTAGTGAAGATTCTGTTATAAACAAAAAGAAACCAAATGATATTAATTAATCTAAAATTGTGTTCAGTTAGTGGACAAGGGAGTGTTGAAGGCTTCAGTACTGCTCCACAGTCCCCTGATACTCTTTCAAGACCAGCTTCTCCAACTTCTACTCACGGTCTTGACGAGAAGAGATAACTGCAGCGTCTTTCTCTGCTACTAGATGTCTCATATTGAAAACCTTTTAATAATTTCCTCTGTACCCTTTATACAGTATTTATATACATTTATATATATTTAACTGTACATATTATAAAGGATTTTTTCCAGCAACGCCATTATAAATGTATGTTTAAAGATATTATTTATTAGGTCTTTTAATTATTACAACTATTATTTGAGCTTAGCTTGTGAGGTTATGTTAAAGCAAATTAAATACATACGCAAAACTCACAAATTAATCATTTATTGATTTATACGCGTTTCGATGGCAAAGTTATCATCGTCAGTGACTGTTGCTACTACAAACTCTAATTTACTTCAGTGATGATGAAGTAACGACTTTGTCGTTGAAACGCACATGAATCAATAAATGATTAGTTTGTGAATTTTGTGTATGTATTTTATTTGCTTTTAATTATTGTTTATTTATGTTTTAAAAATCAAATTGCAGTTAGGGACACTACAAATAAATTAATAGCATAAATTAAATTATAAATCAAAAGGGTACATGGAAAATTACAAGTAAGATTAAATTTTGGTAGTCATACTAACCATAATGACATGTAGAAAAATAATGGAGTTTCATTTCTGAACTCGCACTTGTTTGAAAGAAAATATTTTAAACTACTTAAATTGACCTACACACTCATTTTAAGTTAAGTTATATCATTTGGGTATACATGCTTATAATCAATTATTATTTATTTTAAACATAAATTATTTATTGGAGCTGCAAAAACAAATGAGTAATGAATGTACTGTTTTGACATTGATTTTGTTGTTGTATAAATGTTGACCTAAAAAACAAATTCTAAAGAACTGATAAAATGTGTTTTATTTATTTGAGGTTTAATCAATAATGCATTATTACGTTGAAAATGCTTTGTGTTATGTCTGTATACTAGAACCATATTGTATATAAAATAAACCTAATGATTTGCTATTTATGATGACCATCTTTTGTTTTATATTTTAAGTAAATATTTTTATAGATTTTTAGTTAGGCCTTATTACTGTTTTATATTTATTATGCTTTGATTGAATTAAATTAATTTCAAATAGATTGAGCTATTCTCTTTTCCACATGTATTATATATATCATGCTTTATTGGTTTCTTTTAGTTTTTAATCATTTAAACATCATTAAAATTATGTATATAGTTTTTTTTCTATACAAAATCTATAGAGTTGACACAAAACAGTTCATTAAAATCTTGAGTATTATTCTCAATTTATGAACATGCCCTAGTTTGGTATGAGTTAAAGGTAATCTTTTATAAAATTTAATCTATGAATTTATTAAGTGACCTGAAAGCATATCTTTAGGCACCATGTGATGTATCTCATCCAATAATTTCATTACTGTAAAAGTATTTACTGATACTAAATGACGTTGAAGGATTCAAAGTTAAATTGATTAGTAATCAAGTTGAAAAGAATTTTATTGCTTAAAATTATGTCCTATTGGTTGGTTGTGTCATTTAGGTTCAAACTTTACAAAAACATTATTGAACATCATCAGTATGCGATATTCCCTGCAATATTTGACCTTATTACTAAGAATTTTCTTATAAATTTTCTCAATTAAAACTTATGTTCTTAACCTCAGGGCATAACTTGAATCATGAATACTCAATTCCTCCAAATCAAGAAACCTAACAAAAAAAACTGGTAAAGTAACTACATAACATTAAATCTACAAATACCATGATTAAGGCTACATTACTGCCGTCATTAATCTTACCATTTATATTTGCCATAATTATTCTGTTTATTATCAGTCTATAATTATTTCCTTAATAATATGTTCTAGTTTTGATTTAAAAAAGGCATAAATTGAAAAACCTCTCTAAGGACAACCTAAAACTTTCATTTTAAATTTTGTCAAGTATGAGCTGTTCTTGGCTGATTTAATGTTTTCTCTCTCAAGGACATTTATTTGCTTGTAGGTATCACAATGAATTTTCAAACACTTCAATGTTTTGTTGAGAAAAAAATACAAGAATAATGAATTACATTTAAGGGTGGAGTTTTAATAATCTTTCTATTATTTTTTTTTTTACAAGATATGTTTATTTAAATATATGGAAGCTTTACAGTAAAATACATTATTTATACACCTTGTAGTACAAATTTTTACAAAACACCTTTAATATTAAATTGTTGGCTTAATTTCTAATGAAAACTAACTTAAAAAATCTTTGAAATAGTTTTCTTTTCTCATATTCATATATACATGTGGATAATTGAATTACATTTTATGTCAAGGAATTGCAGTATTTATAACAGTAAAAATTATTTTTCATAAAATAATTATACCAATTCTTAAATTTGATTAAGAGGTGCTGAATCTTTAATGTTTGAAACAGTCTTATTACAGAAGTTCACATTTAAATATAGAGGATTGTTTTAATTTTTCATATAATTTTTAAAACCACACAATCAAAAATTATATTAAAGTAAAATAATAAGTGCTTAACTTAAAAATCACATTTTTTTAACAAAAATAGTAAGAGCTTGAATTTAATCACAGTCTCCAAAAGGCAATTAATTCATTTTGAAGTTATGAACAAATTTTTCTATAATGATACCTCAATTAACAATAGCAAAATGAATTCTTTAATACATAAGGCACAACATATTGTTTAAACCGTATCTTACAATCATATTTTTTACAGTGTAGACTATGTTGAAATTTTAGTTGGAACTTATACCGTAAAAGTTGTTTGGTATTGAACCAGTTAGTTGAAGTATGGTGAGTAGACATTAAAAAAGTATATATATTAGGTGCTTATATTGCTTGATAATATATTACATGTTTTTATGGTGTTGGTTGCTTGGTACAACCATCTTACATTGAGGTTCAGAGACAATGAGTGATTCCTGGTCAATACAATGTAAGACTGATTCAAATTATTAGCAATGGAAATTCTGAAAATTGATAGCATTAAGTTTTTTTTCTTAAATAATTGTATAGCTGTGTATTTTTGTAAGCAATTAATTTAATTGGAAAAGAGTTGTATAAAAAATTATAAGTAGATTGTGTCTGTAAGTCAGATATTATTTGCTTTCACTGGCTTAGTTTATCATTATGTATTCATATTTGTTTTACATCAAATAAAAAATAAGAAACAACCAAGTAAATTATTATTGTTTTAAATTTTTAAATATCAGAATATACATCTTTTAAATACAATATATATATAATGCAAAAAACTATACATTTATTTATTGTGAAATATCCTTTTTCCTTTACATCTCCTGACAAAGACTTACATTTTCATACTGTGTAGTAAAGATACATTGAGCTATATAGAAAATAATTCACATTTATTTCAATCTTCATTCATTTATGTTTTTTGTTAGGTTTATAATTAATTATTTCAAAATGTGGACACACAATGATGCTTAAACTTTTGAAGCTGGTAACTTGTTTTAATGAAAAAAGCTGTGCCTGGATGTGGAAAAAGCTGCATTCCTGTGTGGAATTAATTCCTGGAAAAAATTTTGGAAGAGTAACTTTACAAAAAAAACCTCTAAAACAGATATCAAAAAATTATGAACATAGAAGATATTTTTTTTTTATAGATAAACTTTTCATGAATTGCTTAATATTGTTAGAAGGAATGTATACATTACTTAATCAGCGTAAGAAAATAATCTTGGAAGTAAAAATAAATTAGTAAAACAAATACCAAAAACCACTATAACATAATATAAAGATAAATAATATCCATTGGACTTATGTTCCAAGCAATTTATATAATATTATAGTGAAGCAACAAAAAGATAGAAGAAAATAAAATATAGATTTTTTGTATTATACTGACCGCAAACCTATAGGGAACCAAGAAGGTGGATTATGTATGGCATACCGAAGAGATTTGTAACTCTGAGGATTTTCTTCATATCAGATAAGAACCCCGCTCCTTTCCCTCCGCAATCTCCTCCCCCACCCCCAGACACAATAAAGGAGAGTAGCTATCTAGATGTTATGTCACATCGTCCTTCACTATAACTGATTTTGGTGTATTGTAGTGATGAGTCAAAGAATAAAAATTTCAGACTTTCCTAGTAGTGAAGAGAGGGCAATTAGACTATTATACAATCAACTCACCAATATTAAAAATATTTTATTATTTGTTTATTTTATCACTAAAGAGATATATTTTTATTCTGTAATGTTGGTTTACATGCATTCCTTATAGGTGTGTTGTCAGTAAAATACCAAAGTACCAGATTTTTTGAACAAGTTAAACCATTGTCCTGTAAATCCATCTTTTCCTTTAGAATACAAAGCAATATCACCTGGAATTGTGGACCAAGATTGGTTGAGATATTAGAATGGAAAAATTTTTTTACTTGGCTAATATATTCAATACAAAATCTCTGAAACAACATTACATTTTAATGTTTAGTATAAAAACAATTAATATACAATTTTTTATCACTTCTTACTGAGGTAAAAAAAATTTATTTTGGTTACTTTTTATTATTTTATAATTACAAGTAGTATAAATATGTATATACATATGACAGAATCGGAATATTAAGTGGCACAATGGAAGGCGAATTTCCTTGCCAATTTACCTCTCTATACTGTATATGGTGTTGGACTATTATTTTTGTTTGTTACTATTTAATGAAGCTGATGGTCGTCTATACTTTCTAACTTTATACATCTTTTGTAATGCTTCATTATTGCAAAGAACCTTTCTTTTATGATTTCGTATACATCTTTAAGTAATAGATTTCTAGCTATGTGACAGTTAATTCAGTGCCAAAGTGCTGGATTTCAAACAAGTAGTCATTCAGTTCGAATTTAATTAAAGAAATGTTTGAATAAATTGTATTAACATCAATTTTCATCCACTGTAGGTTTAAAAAAATGTATTTAAACTTGATTGAATGAATACAAATGTATTTTATAAGGATTGTATAATGAGAGTCTAAGCTAATAGAAGGAATTAAATGAACCAAATAAAATTAGCAATACTTTTAGTAGATTATTACAGACTACTTTTTTACATCATTAATGATTTTGAAGCAATGCATAGTACTGATTTATTTTAATTAACATTAATGACAGGTATAGGAAGATTTTGACCAAATGCCAATAACCTCCAATTTTTTTTTTTTTTTTGTTTTGATTTCAATACATCCTGTATATGAAACAAGTGATTTTTTTTGTTGATAACCATAAATAACATTAGAAATTTGAACAAAGGTATGATAACTTAAATGTACGAACACATATAAAACTATATAAAATAAATATCTCTTCATCAAACGGGCCACTAGGACTAGATCTGGTTATAACACAATGTATGTTCTAGGGGAACATTCAGCTTGGCAACAAAAGAAGTGACAAACACTAGTATAAAGTTATGTGTAATTCTATATAAACACAGTTTCTTTATTAAACATAGCTAAATTATAAAAAATTGCTACAAAGGTATCTTAAGTTATAGATGCTAAGTATCTCCAGTTGAGATACTATAACACTTGTGTTTTTACGTTTATTCTAACTGGTAATTGTTCCATTTAGCCAAGTAAGAGATTTTGCAAAATTTTTTAACCACGAAAATATATCTATAAAGTATTAAGTTAGAATAGATTTTTTGTGTAATTTTTTACAATATTACTATATACCAATATTAAAATATACCTATGAAGTTTCCAGTCCGGATAGATTGTAGTTTTATATAACATTACTATATTAACATTTGTTGATTCCATCTTCACCAGTTACTAGTAATCACTAAACACTTTTAAATGTTTTAAACTTGCCTTTAGTAGCACTTACTTTGCTTGTTGAGTAAGCTCAACAAACAAAGTAAGTGCTAATATAGGCAAGTTTAAAACATTTAAAAGTGTTTAGTGATTACTATATATCTATATTAAAATATATTTATAAAGTATCCAGTTAGGATAGATTTAGTTGTAATTTTATACACCATTACAATATACCTATATTAAAATATACAAGGTAAAAATATAGTCTAAATTACGTTGCTTAAAAAAATTTTTTGTTTTAAAATTACTCGTTTTAATGTGTAGAACACGAATATCAACTTTTCTTTCTACGGAAAGTTACTTTTTTTCACATTTTAATGTTAGGTTGTAATGGCATGTATAGCGTAAACTAGTCTTACATGTAAAGCTTTCCATCAGTACATAGGCCGCCCGAGAGCGCTAGAGACTCAGACTAGGTTACTGGGTTTTCCAAGGTCGTTCAACGCACCCTTTACCTGCCCAGCTGGAGCGGGCTATTGTTTGCACACGTTTGAGGATTTCTGTGGCCACTTTCCTTATCATGAGGACGCGCGTTGACCTAGGATTCCCGGGCAGGTCATAAACTACCCTCGCTACATATTCGTCACTGGGCGTTCAGTTTAATGTTTGTTGAGACACAGTTGCGGTCAGTTGCTTTTGTTCGAGAGTGGTTGGCAATTGTTTAAACGTGTTTTGTGTTGGAATATAGAGCGACAGTATGGTGAAGAAGAAGAGGAAGCAAGTGTCAGTATCAATGGAAGCAAAGTTTGGTGCCCTAAAAAGACTTAAGCGTGGTGAAAGCGTAAATAAAATAGCGTTGGACTTGAACATCGGTAGGTCTACAGTGCTCGGTTGGAAGAAAAAGAAATCTGAAATTGAATCGTGGTGTTTGAAAAGACAGTGTACAGAATCCACCGAACGAAAAACAATGAGAAGTGCAGAGTTCGAAAAAAGTCGGCGAAACCCTTTACCAATGGTTCCGTGTGCACAGAGAGAAGGGAACGCCTATATCTCGACCCATCCTGCAAGAGAAAGCTCTTCAGTTTTATGAACAAATTAAGGACGAAGGAGAGCCTGAGTTTACAGCGAGCAATGGTTGGTTATCAAGGTGGAAACAACGATATGGAATCAAGCTGCTCAGTATCTGTGGGGGAAAACTGTCAGCTGACCCTGACAACGTGAGTGACTTTAAAACCAAACTACACGAGTCTATTGAAAAAGAACGAATGTCAGGTGATCAAATCTACAATGCAGATGAGACAGGACTAAACTTTCGAATGCTTCCTACTAAAAGTTTAACTCTGATAGATGAAAAAGCTGCACCAGGTTTTAAGAGAATTAAGGAGCGTGTGACTATTTTTGCCTGCAGTAATGCAACAGGAGACCACAAACTCAAATTAGCGCTAATTGGAAAAGCAAAAAAACCAAGAGAGATTTAAAACTACCAGATGCACAAGTGATGGCAACTTTGAACTGCCAGTTTGGTATAGAAATCAATGTAATGCATGGATGAGCGAAGCAATTTTTAAAGAGTGGTTTTTCAACAGTTCGTCCCAGAGGTTGAGAAGTTTCTGAAGAAAAAAAATCTTCCCAGGAAAGCTCTACTGATTCTCGATAATTCTAAAACTCACCCTGATGTGCAATATTTACAGGACAAAGACATTAAAGCAATGTTTCTACCGCCGCACGTCACGTCTCTCTGTCAACCGATGGACCAACGATCTTTGGCAGCGTTAAAGAGAAGGTACAGACGTAAGCTTTTGTCATCTTTGGTGTTGTCCTTGGAATCGGGTGAGGAGCTAACGGCTAAACTAAAGAAGATAGATTTATCAGATGTCATTGGATGGGTCTCTCAATCTTGGATCGAGCTTGAGACCATAACCCTCATTCGTTCCTGGAGGAAACTTCTAGATCACGCAGGCAATGATTTGTCGCGTGACGATGGAATCAATTCTGAAAATAGCGACTTGATTTAACTCATGAAAAAAATCCCAGGGTGGGAAAAGTCTTCAAGCAATGATGTCAATAAATGGATGGATCTCGACGAAGCATCAGAGCCATTAGAAGATGAAATCATCGCAGCTGTCAAAGGGCGTGACGTAGAAGTGGACGATTCGGAAGAAGAAGAGCAAGAGGACCATCGACAAAAAAGAAAAGTTAGCCACAGTGAGACTGTGAAATTTATTGAAGGGACATTGCAGTACTTAGAGCAGAAAAATGCGACTAGAATGGAGATTCTGTTCCTCAGGCGACTCCGTGATCAAGCTGCAAGATGCCGTGTGGAGACAGAAAAGTAGTCTTCAATCACAGGGTTTTTGAAACAACTTCAGTAAGTTTACTTTTACACTTTTCTTCTAGTGTTCAGAAAACTTCCCATAACTAACTGTGGTGGACTTTTTATAAGCAGCTTAAACAACTTCAGTAATAATTGTAATGAACACTGTATTTTCAGATGCTACTAGTCCTTTTGTCTCAAATTTTTTGATTATAAGTTATAAATGTTGATATAAATATATAATTGTATATAATAAATCAATAAATGTACAATTTTAATACTCTAAATAAGCGTTTTTATTAAACTCCTAGTTATTTTTATTTAAGTTCCCTAAAACTCGACAACCTCAAAACTCTACTATATATATATATATATATATATATATATATATATATATATATATATATATATTCTTGATATTTTATGTTATCCATTGTTTTTCCGTTGCACTGACTTTATGAAGTTAATATATTACAATTGTAAGTAATTTTATCCACCATTAAGTGCAATAATTTTAACTTGAGTGATGAGGCACCTTTCGGTCACTTGACCATTGTCACGTGATATCAGAATCACTGATATTTTTCTGGTGTAGATGTTCGGTCCATGATATTGGTATTTGTTGACGTTACACGCACTTTCTCTTGATCTGTGTGTATGATGTTTTTATATAGTATCTACAAACAACATATACAAAAGACATACTATATAAAAACATCATACACACAGATCAAGAGAAAGTGTGTGTAACGTCAACAAATACCAATATCATGGACCGAACATCTACACCAGAAAAATATCAGTGATTCGATAATGGTCAAGTGACCGAAAGGTGCCTCATCACTCAAGTTAAAATTATTGCACTTAATGGTGGATAAAATTACTTACAATAGTAATATATTAACTTCATATATATATATATATATATATATATATATATATATATATATATATATATATATATTATAAAGTAATTTTTATAACACACAACACAACTCAGGCATTTGTAATTTAAATTCTTTATTACAATTATTTATTAATTCAACAAGTAAACAATTAACACAATAAACAGAACAAAAATATACTTAACAACTTTTAACAAAATATACTAACTCTTATTTTCTTTTAATTTTTTATAGTTACAACATTTTAATACCCTTGGCTAGTTTAAGATCTCTTGATATCTCGGGGTTATAGCATGGGCTATATTAACTCTTTTGTTAATTAAATAAATTTTGAAAAACAATATTAAATTTTGAAATAAGTTTAATAAATATTTTCCTGATGGAAAAACTTAAATTTTGAATATGAAAAAAAGCTAAACTATTTGAACTGGATTATTTCTTATTACTTACTATTAATTAACTACAAGATATTCTAATGTACAAAATTAAACTTCCTTATTATCTTAATGTCCATTAAAATTGATTTTTATAGCGCTAATAACTTATCAAATATCGAAATTTCAGTTAGCTTACGTAAGATTCCGTTCTCTCCAAATTTGACTTTTTACACACTTAAATTCGTTTTATTTACTTCACTTTATATTAACACAGTATTACATTTTGTAATTCACTTCTCCTTAATTTAGTTTGGCCAATCTTCTTAACAAAACGGTATAATTTAGACGAACTCTTTCCAAATAAATAGAATTTTGACTGGTCCTGGCAGATCCGTCTTGTCGCGTCCCCACGCTATCTCAAAACTAAACTCTAACTACGCGTCCTTAGATTTTCTTTTAAAATGTTACAAATATGGCGGCCTTCTTCTTAAAAAACAAAATCAGATGGTTTATAATTTAGTTCGATTCCTTCTCACTAGAGTCAAACTGCACCTGACCTACTTCCATTTGTTTTTACAGCTGTTAATGTCAACGAACTATTTTCACCAGTTTTAACTTTGTTAACATACTGTTTTAATTTCCTATCCTCAACAAACCTTCCAGTGTTTATTTTATTAATATTATTAGTGTGTGAAGTGTCTTTGTGTTTTACTTTTGTGATATTTCCGAATTGTGTGTGTTTTGAGCCGAATTCATAGAAACATAACCTTCCAATCTCATTGTTTACAATCGTATTTCACTTTCTCCTTCAAGTAATTACTTAGGCCCTATGTTACTACAGTTTACAAATTTGTTTACACATAACTATTATTAGATTATCTTGTTTTAAATTTTATTTTATACAACAAATTTCTTTATGTATTTACAGTTCAAATATCTTATTTACTAATCTAGGCTTTTACCTCAATTTAGTTTCAATTTTAACCTAACCAATCTTTTAATGAATTTCTTTTTAAATTTTGTGTGAGTTATTTCTAATATATTCTTCCAATTCTTAAATAATATTATATAGCCCATTCTATAAATGTTACAATGTCCCCTAATTTAATTTAAATAAAAAAAATATTCCTAATATCTACATTACACATCCTTTACATTTTACAAGCTTGTTTAAATATACATAATTTTTTTTTTTTAAATTAAATTCAAATTAACAGTTATTTCCTAATTGTACATTTTATTTAATAACTAATTGAACACATTTTTTATTGAGTAAGTACCTCAACACTTTGGCTAACTTACCGTCCATTACTACTTTTATAACTGTCCATTTAAAAGTCATTTATACATTCATCTGTCCATTTATACTTAATTCCTACGACACAATTTTATCTTAATTCTTTAACAATCAAATACTGAGCTGAACACTTCAAGCTACATATTACTTAACATATCTTCTAACAATACAATATACTTATAACTAACATTCAATCAACAATTCTTTAACAATTCTAACATATAGTAACAATAAATCATGTTCTGGTATTTACAATTCCTTCCATAACTATAAATTTTTTTTTTTTTTTTTACATTTATTACAATTGGAACCCTTCCAATCATAAGTCTGATTCAATATTTATTTAACATAATATATATTCTCTGATACCATGTCTTTAAATCCCAGCCTATCCGAGTCATAGTATGTCTAGATTTGGTCAAATTGGTTATAACATTTCTCTTTCCCTTATTTCTGTTTATTCCTTGTTTATTATTTATCTCATATTTATTTTGCTTTTAGCTTCATCTAACTCTCAGTTCTAAGTTAGTATTTTATCTCCCCTTCCAATCTCACATCCAGTTCAATTATTTTCTTATATCATTTCAGTTTATTTTGTATGAAGTTTTAACATCTAATATTTTTAAAGGTTGCAATTTCATATCCTCTATTTGATCATATCTATAGTTCCTTCGATTACACTATCCCTATATCAACGAATATAAATTTTGTTTTAATACTTATTTATCAACGCAGATTCTCCCTTACAATACGACGAAGTTTAAATACACAATTACCATACTTTTATTACAACGATGCTTTAATATTTATTATCATAGATTCATATTTCTTTTATAATATATAATATATACGACGAAGTTCCATTATTTATCAACGCAGATTCTCCCTTACAATACGACGAAGTTTAAATATACATAATTTTATCTTTATTCATTATTCGACGAAGTTTCTAATAAATTATCATAGATATAGTTACCATCCCTTACAACTTATCTCCTGCTAACGTTTTCTTATACACATAATCACCTAGAGTTTATTCATATTGCTTCCTTTACCTATATTTAATATCTCCCTTCCTATTTTATTTTGTCTCGTTTGGGTTTATCTTCCTTGCATCATGGTACTTTTTTAGTTCTGTTGAATGGAACATCCCCTTATTTATATCATGTTTATCATCCCATAGTTCGAATGTCGATTCTCCTAACTTTTTGTGTATTCTATATGGCCCACTATAAATATTAAATAATTTCCCCATTTCTCCCTCTATGCCTTTTGCCTGCCAGTTTTCTATTCTCTCTTTAATGCCTTCCTGTATTTCTTTGGCCCAGTATCTTTCTATAAACCTATCTTGTAAATCCGCGAAATTTTCCACCTCCTCTCTGATTGATTCCCACCATCTAGCCGCTCCTACTTCCAAAGCTCTATCTATGATTCCTCTCCATTCATTTTCAAATCTTTCCCCTGTCCTACATTCAAATTTTCTCTCCACATACCTATCCAGTCTTTTTAGGAACTCCATAGGGTTACCATTCCTCCCATTAAATTTGGGCATCTCCTCCTGATTCCCGCAAGACACCTGTATGACCCTTAGACCTTCTCCTCCTTTACTTTCTTCCACCTTCTTTTCTACCTTTTCCATTCTCTGGGTCAATTCCCCTTGTTTCTCATTATTCCTTCTTCCTTCTGTTTCCAATCGGTCAATTCTATCATTATTATTGTTTTTCTCAATCGCTATCTCCCTATTTAAAACTCTTAACCCTTCCCTGTTCTGTATTGTTATATTTTCTACCTTCTCTATCTCTTTCTTATTTAATTCTGTCACATCAGCTATTATTTCTTTTGTTTCCTCAAAATTCTCCTTAATCTTCTCCTCTAAGTCTCTTCTCATAACTCCTATTTCAGCATTATTCTCTGTTCTCAACTGTTCCCTCATATCCTCTATCATTCTCCTATTCTCTTCCTTTAGGCTTTCGAATTTCTTATCCAACCTACTCATTTCCAACCTACTTGAGGCAAATCCTCTGTTCATCTCTTCTCTCATCTCCTTATTTTCCTTCTTTATTTCCTCATTATTTTTATTTATGTTTCTACTTATTTCCATTAGAGTTCTCATCATCTCCCTTAAATCTTCATTCTCATTATTTCCCCGTTTTTGTTGTTGGGTTTGCATAGGTAGTAGTCCCCCTAGCTTCATCTACTTGTGTTTCCACCTCACTCTCTTCTATAGGCATATCTGTGCCTTCCGTTTCTGTCTCTTGTATTTCTAGGCTTGTCCCTTTTTCCTGGTCCCCTACAACTACCAGCTCGCCTATAATATTTTCCTCCCTGTTTTCGATCCCCTCCTGAAAACTAACAAATCTCCCCTGAGCAGCCCCTTCTGTTCCTATCGCCCTTTTCCGCCTACTCTTTTCTAATTGTTCCCCTTTTTCTGTTTTTTTAGCTTTTTCTCTCCGCAAATTGTATAATTCCCTCTCATCAGACATATTTTTTCTTTTTTTTTTTTTTTTTTTTTAACTGTAAGTAACTTATTATACAAAATATAAACAATTTATATATATATACTATAAACCTAGCCTTGATTTTATTCAACTCAGTGTTTAATTTTCCAAAATTTTTTCTAAATCTATTTCCAGTTCAAATGTTTTTCATATAAAAAGTTCTAAATTAATTTTATTTCAAAATCTCTCTAAATAAATTTTATCTCTTATATCGAGCTCCCACGTTGTCGCGCCAATTATAAAGTAATTTTTATAACACACAACACAACTCAGGCATTTGTAATTTAAATTCTTTATTACAATTATTTATTAATTCAACAAGTAAACAATTAACACAATAAACAGAACAAAAATATACTTAACAACTTTTAACAAAATATACTAACTCTTATTTTCTTTTAATTTTTTATAGTTACAACATTTTAATACCCTTGGCTAGTTTAAGATCTCTTGATATCTCGGGGTTATAGCATGGGCTATATTAACTCTTTTGTTAATTAAATAAATTTTGAAAAACAATATTAAATTTTGAAATAAGTTTAATAAATATTTTCCTGATGGAAAAACTTAAATTTTGAATATGAAAAAAAGCTAAACTATTTGAACTGGATTATTTCTTATTACTTACTATTAATTAACTACAAGATATTCTAATGTACAAAATTAAACTTCCTTATTATCTTAATGTCCATTAAAATTGATTTTTATATTGAAATTTCAGTTAGCTTACGTAAGATTCCGTTCTCTCCAAATTTGACTTTTTACACACTTAAATTCGTTTTATTTACTTCACTTTATATTAACACAGTATTACATTTTGTAATTCACTTCTCCTTAATTTAGTTTGGCCAATCTTCTTAACAAAACGGTATAATTTAGACGAACTCTTTCCAAATAAATAGAATTTTGACTGGTCCTGGCAGATCCGTCTTGTCGCGTCCCCACGCTATCTCAAAACTAAACTCTAACTACGCGTCCTTAGATTTTCTTTTAAAATGTTACAAATATGGCGGCCTTCTTCTTAAAAAACAAAATCAGATGGTTTATAATTTAGTTCGATTCCTTCTCACTAGAGTCAAACTGCACCTGACCTACTTCCATTTGTTTTTACAGCTGTTAATGTCAACGAACTATTTTCACCAGTTTTAACTTTGTTAACATACTGTTTTAATTTCCTATCCTCAACAAACCTTCCAGTGTTTATTTTATTAATATTATTAGTGTGTGAAGTGTCTTTGTGTTTTACTTTTGTGATATTTCCGAATTGTGTGTGTTTTGAGCCGAATTCATAGAAACATAACCTTCCAATCTCATTGTTTACAATCGTATTTCACTTTCTCCTTCAAGTAATTACTTAGGCCCTATGTTACTACAGTTTACAAATTTGTTTACACATAACTATTATTAGATTATCTTGTTTTAAATTTTATTTTATACAACAAATTTCTTTATGTATTTACAGTTCAAATATCTTATTTACTAATCTAGGCTTTTACCTCAATTTAGTTTCAATTTTAACCTAACCAATCTTTTAATGAATTTCTTTTTAAATTTTGTGTGAGTTATTTCTAATATATTCTTCCAATTCTTAAATAATATTATATAGCCCATTCTATAAATGTTACAATATATATATATATATATATATATATATATTTTTTTTTTTTTTTTTTTTTTTTATCACTCATTTCAATGTGTAGAACATTAATAATAACTTTTTTCTGTGGAAAATACAAAAAGTTTTATTTTTCTGCACATTTTTAATGTTAATCTGTAATAGCGTCGACCGGCCGTGGTGTAGCTACAGCACACTACACTACGCCAAAGTCAGTTTATTTTAATACTGAATTTAACTATATACCTACAAAGTATCCAGTCAGGATAGATTTGGTTATAATTTTATTCAATTTTACTGTCTACCTACCTATATTGAAATACACCTACGAAGTATTCAGTCAGGATAGATTTGGTTATAGTTTTATACAACATTACTATATACCTACATTAAAATATATCTATGAAGTATCCAGTCAGGATAGATTTGGTTATAATTTTCTGCATCGACAATAAGTCTAAATATTTACCAAAATTACAACTGAATCTATCCTGACTGAATAATTTGTAGGTATACTTTAATACAGGTAGATAGTAATGTTGAATAAAATTATAACCAAATCAATCCTGACTGGATACTTCGTAGGTATACTTTATTATAGGTATATAGTAATGTTGTAAAAAATTTCAAATCTAGACGTAGTGCAGTGGTCTGTAGCTACTGAGCGCCCGGTTCACGCTATAGGCCTACTTGCCTTTACAACCTAACATTAAAAATGTGAAAAAAGTAACTATCCGTATTTTCCGCGGAAAAAAAAGTTGATATTTGTGTTCTACACATTAAAACGAGTAATTTAAAAACAAACAAATAATTTTCTAAACCGACGTAATAAAGACTATATTTTTACCATATACAAATAAAATCTACACATATGAGGTAGGATCGGCCAAAAACATTTACTGGCCAATGCAGAAATTCATAACAAATATTTTAATATAGGTACATAGTAATGTATAAAATTAAACCAAATTTATCTTGACTGAATACGTCATAGCTGTATATTCATGTCTAGATGTCATACAGTATGCTGTTGCTTCTGTGCCCAAAAAGAGTCCCAACTAAAATGTGATGAAAAAAATCAACCTTCCGCGGCCATAAAAAAAAATTTAACGTACTTTTAAGTACTTTTCGAGGTATTTTGCTAGTTTCAAGGTAAAACATTGATTTTGTGAGGTTTAGGTGACAATGGAGGGGGCGTAATATTTGTTTCCAAAGTTGTAGTGGTAAAAATATAGTCTTAATGATGTTAGTTTAAAAATTTTTTGTTTGTTTTTAAATTACTTGTTTTAATGTGTAGAATGCGAATATCAACTTTTTTTTCCACGTACAATACGAAAAGTTACTTTTTTCACATTTTTAATGTTAGGTTGTAAAGGCATGTATGCCTATAGCATGAACCGGGCGTGCGGTAGCACTATGTGTAGATTTGTAATTTTATACAATATTACTATATACCTATAACAAAATATACCTATGAAGTATCAAGTCAGGATAGATTTGGTTATAATTTTATTCAACATTACTATCTGCCTGTATTCAAGTATACCTACGAAGTATTCAGTCAGGATAGATTTGGTTGTAATTTTGGTAAATATTTAGACTTATTGCTGATGCACAAAATTATAAACAAATCTATTCTGACTGGATACTTCATAGGTATATTTTAATATAGGTAGATAGTAATGTTGTATAAAATTATACCCAAATCTATCCTGACTGGATACTTTGTAGGTATACTATAATATGGGTATATAGTAATGTTGAATAAAATTATAACCAAATCTATCCTGACTGGTTACTTCATAGGTATATTTTAATGTAGATATATAGTCATGTTGTATAAAATTATAACCAAAAGTTGAATATTTAGATTTTAAGTTTAGTATTACATAATCTGACTTTGACGTAGTGCAGTGTGCTGTAGCTACTGCGCGGTCGGTCCACGCTATAGATACTATTACAGACTAACATTAAAAATGTGCGGAAAAATTAACTTTTTGTATTTTCCGCTGAAAAAAGTTGATATTAATACTCTACACATTGAAATGAGTAATTAAAAAAGAATAAGATGTTTAATATCAATAAGACTCGTTTTACGCTATACATGCCATTACAACCTAACATTTTAAATGTAAAAAAAAGTAACTCCGTATTTTCCGCAGAAAGAAAAGTTGATATTCGTGTTCTACACATTAAAACGAGTAATTTTAAAACAAAACAACAAAATTTTAACCAACGTCATTAAGACTATATTTTTACCATTGTAATTATTTGGGGGGTCAGTGAAAGTGCTACTATTTATTTTTGTACTCGTTATGAGTGGAACTCACTAACAAAGCTAAAAGGAACAATTACCTTCTAATCTTCAATATAAAATTTATTGAATTATAAAAAAATTAGTTAGTCAATAAATTTCATATTTTTTTAGTATTTACTAATCACTACAATTTACATTTAAGTTGTAAATAAACGTCATACCTTATAAAGCATCCAAACCACCAGCTCTTCTTCTTGCATAACAACCCAAACATGCACATACTCCAACCAAACTAATTCCTAAACCTAATATTAAAGCAAGTAAATCTCCAAAATCGAATTCGTCTGATGCTCTGACACAATGTAAAAAAATTAAAAAAACAAACACTACATATTTGAACATGTTTCTAATTGTTAATCACAAGTCTGTAAAAGATGTAAACTTACACCAATATCAATAAAACCTACTTACAACAAACACACAAATAATCTATAACCAAATATCAACAGAAGAGCATGTTCTGTCAGACTTTAATGTTAATGCTGCACTAATTGATTTTGTAAGTTTTTAAAAATTTATCTCACTTTAGATAGTCGATTGGGTAACCATCAATCATACCCTAAAAGCTGTCATGTTTATGTATTGGATCTGTGAAAGGCTCACAGAATTAAATTTGAGCGATTATAGTTTTGCATGAACGGAATCTCTTCCATTTTGAATTAAAAGGTTGGTTGTCAGGAATTATTTATGAGTCTCCTATTATAAATCCTATTTCATGTTGTTATAGCAAAGTATTGCTACATGAAATTTAAAAATCTAAACAATTTAACTAATATTCTCAAAATAGTAATATAAACTGATGCAAACGTAAACCAAATGTGTCTGGTAAAGGACTACTTGATAGTGGAGGGAAAACGTTTCTGTACCAGTAGTTTTGTGGTTGTAATTATTTTGGTCCCTAAAACCCGTCAATCCCTCATGACAGCAATCCTTCAGTGACCTGTTTTCGTGACACACATCCATATGGTTATAATCCCTAGCCGTTGTTGTAAATGATGATTTTATTATAAACAAAATCAACTATAGTGCAGACCACGTGACTGTGCACTTGGCTTTGCAAGATTCTTCGTGTACTACCACTTCTTTAAACTTGTTACATATTCAGAATATTCTATTCGTCTGAAGCTTCTGTATCCAATATGTCTACACACATTTCAAGATTGTTTGTACTTTACGCGGAAGTTAATTTATCATCATATTTGTAAGGAATGATTTATATTTACCCTCCTACCTACCATCTCGTCTACTGGGATCTCCCAAGGTCAAGTGCACAGCTATTTGGTCAGCACTATATTTAACAGTTGTATAACCTTTAAATACCTATTGTAATGCATATTGAAATATCGAAGCAAACAAGGTTCAAAGAGTATAAACAAAATGAAATACTCTTGAATTTCTTAGTCCATGAAGTTCGGTGGATCTTAATTAATCACTTTTAGATTAGTTTATGACTATCTAAACTTTAATTTATTTTGAAAATTTGTAAAAATTAAATAATTATTTTTAAAACTTGCACTTTTTGTGTTGTATACCTAAAGGTTTTTAACAATTATGTTTATTGGTAGGGCTATCACTAGGCAGGAAATGATATCAATAAACTGATATATTTTTTTATCAAGTATCAATAAATATCGAAATCTTGTTGCTGTTCATGACGAGCTGGTTGAAGGAGGCTGAAGAAGTCGTAAGACGAAAACGATTCCTCAAAGTGGAAGTTAACAATTTAACAACTTTTAGTTAACAAAAAGTCTGGTTGCAAGTAATAGCAAAAGTGTAATAAGTATCAATAAATATTATTGTTTTTAGTTTTGCTACAACCTCAACTAATAATAGTAGTATATAATTATACAAAATCTCCAAACAATATATTTATGATTATTTGTATACATATATGCCTACTTCTTCCTTTTTTTTTAATGACAAGGTGTTTTATCTATGGTTGTTAAAGAAACATCACAAGATAATCGTTGTGATAATCTTACTTTGTTTTTTCTAAATTCTGACTTTTCATGCAAATCTGTCAGATTACGTCTATTTTTTTTCTAAAGTTTTCACTCCTCTTCCTAGTGTAATGATAGGGGTCAGCTGATAACATGAAGGTTTTTAGTTAATACTTTATTGCTTGATTAGAGTTAATACCTTGCAAAAATGGCATCTTTAGAAGAAGTAGATTCTGGATATGGATCTTGTGATTTATCTAAATCTCCTGTATTTACTTTAGCAGATTTTGAAAAATTACGAAAAAGAGAACCAGAAGGTGTGCCTTTACAGACTCCTTGGACATTTTGGCTTGACAGGTTTGTGATATTCATGACTACTGTATCAGTTTATATAAATGGGTAACCTTCAAATAAGAGTATTAATAACTCATTAGTAATTGGAGTTTGTTTTTGAAGATATATTCTAAATAATGGCATTGTTTTTGTTTTTTCAACAAAATACTTCAATAAAATTATTTTGAAATCTGAAAATAACAAATGTAACTAAAACATTGCAAATTATTAGATATCCAGATGACATCAACATTGCAAACAAATTATACAATTTAACGTAGAAAGTCCTCAGTAACATAGAAAAAATAACAAACTGCTGAGCTCCAAAAGTAAAAAATTTGGTTAAATCCTATCCTCGCAACAGTAACGAAAGATCAAAAACTCAAAGTTTCCTTAACAAAAATGCACTATTTTACAGTATAAAATAGGCGTTTTAATCAATTACCATAATGCATTACTAAACAATAATTAATTCTTGAATTTTGTAGTCCATTACGTTCGATGAATCTTAATTAATCACTTTAACATTAGTTTATGACTATCCGAACTTTAAATTTAGTAAGTTTGTGAAAACTCACTGAGACAGAAAGTTTTTGATCGCTATGTGGCTATCTTCATCAGTGTCTTCTGCTTGGAGATGATAGGTTAAGCGGTGATGGTTTTAAAGGCAGGTTTTCGATAGTATCAAAGAGTATGTGTGATTTGTATTGTGTTTGTTCGTTTAATATGTTTATACTTTGTGTATTTGTGTGTCTGTAGTGAACATACAAAGTGATTAAATAATTAATTATTTTAAAAGAACACATCTATTCTTATTGTATCTATTTATTATATAGACATCTTTTTTTAAGGCGTATTAAAAATAATGTGTTCAATATATCTTCAGTATACTTATTTACCTTAACTTTATACTTCATGTACAATTGTTTAGTAATACTTGAATAATAATTAACATTAATAAATGAAACCTCTAAACAACAAATTACTTTTTTCTTTTATTTAAAACCTTCTGTACATTTCGATTGCATAGCAATCATCCTTAGAGGTAATTTCCAATAAAAAAGCACTTTTTTCATTGTAAATTACCTCTGAGGATGATTGCTATGCAATCGAAATGTACATAAGGTTTTAAATAAAAGAAAAAAAGCTATTCGTGGCTTAGAGGTTTTTATTTATTTATGTTAAACATTACGCCACAGTTCTTTTATACAGTTATTGAACAATAATATTTATTTACATCAACAACAAATTTTATTGGCTCCCTGTAAAAAAATTAATTGTTTTCATATTGTAGGGCTAGCAAATTAGAGATAGACTAAACACTGAGGGATTCTGAATAAAGATTTTTTATAATGGTATTACTTGACAAAGTGAGAATTATCTTAATTTTTTTAATCTTCCCAAATGTTACTCAAGAATATGTTTTAAACAAAGAAACAGATGGTTTTAGCTGGAGCAAAACATTAGTAATGCTTAAAAATTGATATAATTAATGTACATGTAAACGTAACCTCATTTTACATACATAATAATGAAAGAATTTTGTATATATAACCACAATCTGTTACACAATATTGCACATGCATACAAAAAAATCTAGTTAGGATAGATTTGGTTATAATAAAGTTTAAAATTGCTGCAAGCAAACTGTAGTATTTAAAAACAAAACACCTCTGAATATGTTTATTATAAACAAAGGTTCCAGCGTGACATGAACATTAATAAATTACCTCACTTCACAAACATTTTTAAAAAAGCTTTTTGTGTAGTTGATCCCTGTTTTATTAGTTATTGATTTTATAACAATTTGCGTTTTCTGACATGCATCTTGTAGTTTAGTTTTTCTTGTTTTAACTATAATTTGTTCCTTATACCATCATATTTTCAAAGTTTTATTAAAATTAACAAAACATTTTCAATAATTAATAGGTTTCTTTTATCTGCTTTGTATGTTCTGAAAATATTCACAAGGCTATAAACATTTTCTTCTATCTTGAGTATTTTTGTTTCTGTCTTGATTCATTTTAGTTGATTCCTCATTTATTAAAATAACATTTTTCTACGATAAGCTCTTCAAGTAAGTAGTGGTATTTGTTTCAGATCAACTCCTGGAGATTCTGCTGAAGAATATCAGGCAAATTTAAAGAAAATCTATACTGTTTCTACAGTACAAGAATTTTGGGCTGTATTTAATAACATTCCTACAGCAGACAAAATACCTGTAAGTTTATTTTTGTTATATGGCTTCATAAATTGAAGTAGATTAGAAGGTCAATAAATGTTAGGAAGTAAAGTTTAGTTAATAACAAGAAGTAAAAAAAATTATACAAATTCTTGAAAAAATACCATCATACAAATTTACACTATAATAGAAAGGTAATCTATAATTGATTACTAAGCTTTATATTTTTAAAATTTAAAAACCCATTATCAAGTGGCACTCTACACTTCCAATGGAGAATGAACTTGTTACTACAAGGAAATTGTTTTCTTGTAGTACCTCAGTTAAAATAAACGCTGCCTTGTTAAAATAAAGTACTTGTCTTTTCATATTGTAATCTTGGCCAACCGCTATTCACAGAATAGTGCGTAAATACTACCGTAAAATGCGCGATAGAGTACAGTATCGAGACAAGTGCATAGACGGGACGGCCACCTGTCTCTGTACAGACAATGTCAGTGAGAATCAACTAAATATATTTGACTCACTCTTAAAGAAGTATTTCACTTATATTACCTAATCATTCATTTTGAACGTCAGTAGGAAACAACCTCAACCGAGCTCCTAATGTTGAAGCAGATACGTAATAAGGAAGTTCACAAGCCTAACCTCGGAGCATCACGTCCTTCTTTTCGATTCCAAAAGTCAATTTGGCGGTAAATTATCTGTCGCCATTAATGACATCAACAATGTCAATCTGTCCTTGAAATAAATATCATGTTCATTTCTGTAGAAATCTTGTAAAAATAAGTAGACAGTTCTCTTCTCCCATATATTGTACACGTTTCCTCACACACCTACAAATATTATGCTAGGACACGTCGAGTTTTTTTAAATAGGCGTAAGTCAACAACTGATTAGACCGTTTCTATTGACTTATGCCCTTTTAACAAAAACTGGCCATTGACTTATGCCCTTTTAACAAAAACCAAAACTTCAATAATTTTTCTTGCCTCAGTGGGTAGGCGAAGAAGTGCTGTTTTAATCGAAATTAATGCGTCTTGGAACGCATTTTCATTTTGGAAATAATATTCCATAACACCTTCAGCACTGTTACATGTTTTTGTTTGGATCCTATTGAGGTTTAAACATATCAAACCTGCATTCTTTCAACTTGAATCTTCAATCAAGGGAATGGAGGAAAGTTGCAAAGCTAAGACACAAAGTTTTGTTTGTAGGGTACATATTCTACAGTCATGTTGTTTCCGTTCAAAATATTTGTGGTTAATAAATTTTCTCCACATAAATTTAATAACTAAACAATACATGTCCAATATAGTTGTCAGAATTTGTTAGCATATTCTCATTTTATAAGAGAGGTCAGTAATAGTTAATAAATTTTAGGAAATGAGCAACTGAAATTTGACAAAGTGTTTCCTTTTATGTGATTGATGTGTCTGATCCACATCACTGATGTCACTAAATGTTAGATTCATTTTAGTCAATCACTGAAATATCATCATACAACACACACTCATACGATTTTACACAATAAATTGGAAAATGTATCTAGTTTTAAACAGGAAAACTAAAATATGACATTATTTTAGATTTTAGCTTGTAAGAAATGTTTCCTAACAAATTAGGTCAAGGTAATATTAGAAGTTTATCATGTTGAGTTGTGGTATAAATAGTTTTACTTTTGAGTAAATATGAATTGCTTTTTGTTAAAACGGCATGTCACTTTTTTCAAAATTGAGTTTTTTGTATTTTGTATAGAGGTCATCAAGACGCATTAATTTCGATTAAAACAGCACTTCTTCGTCTACCCACTGGGGCAAGAAAAATTATTGAAGTTTTGGTTTTTGTTAAAAGGGCTTAAGTCAATGGCCAGTTTTTGTTAAAAGAGCGTAAGTCAATGGGAACGGTCTAATCAGTTGTTGATTTACGCCCATTTAACAAAACTCGACATGTCCCAGCATAATATTTGTAGGTATGTGAGGAAACGTCTACAATATATGGAAAAAAAGAACTGTATGGATGTTTTTAGTTATTTTTACAAGATTTCTATAGAAATGAACATGATATTTATTTCAAGGACTGATTGACATTGTTGATGTCATTGATGGCGACAGATATTTTACCGCCAAATTGGCTTTCGGAGTCGAAAAGAAGGACGTGATGCTCTGCTGTGTTAGGCTTGTGAGCCTCATTATCACATATCTGTTTCAACATTAGGAGCTCGGTTGTGGTTGTTTCCTCCTGACGTTCAAAACGAATGATTAGGTAATATAAGTAAGATACTTCTTTAGACTGAGTCAAATATATTTAATTGATTCTCACTGTTATCGTCTGTACAGAGACAGGTGGCCGTCCCGTCTATGCAATAATTACGATTTGAATGTCGAAAAGAATTTTTTTTAGTTGAAAAAAATACCACAAAAATCGGTCCAGATTATGAGATCCGGAATAATGAGGTCTGAAATATCGAGGTTCAACTGTAATAATCATTAGAGGTTACTGCTCTTATCGCTTCTTGTCATCTACATGAACAATAGGCCTGCCACGTAAAATCATACATTGCCTTTATTTTAATGTAACCAATTTTATTGTGGAGTTCTTTTAACATTGTGTTAAGTTACAGTCAAGACAGACCACATAAGACAATAAACCCTTAGTCATGATTATTCATTTTAAAAAGTTAAACCTGGTTCCCTCTTTAGCTGACACATATTAGTGAAGAGCTCATATAACTGTCTTTGCCAGTTATTAGACAGTGTTATATTTTTTCCTTGTTTCTTACAGAACAAGTCACTTGTAGTATTTTTTTTCATATGACTCATGGCTTTTATGTAATAAAGCCTTTTCTAAGATGTAAATTCAATTGACTCCTAAACGAATTGATAATATGGTCTAACAAAGGCATTTAAATGATATTGTGTTTACTTTAATGAAAACATCTGCTTGCATAATAGAGAACCAAGAGATATCAGATTCTCACCATTCTGCCTGTCTAAGGTTCTTTATTGTTAGTAATGGGTTTTGGGTTTATAAACTAATATAATTATTTGATTCTATTGGATGTATTTACTTTGCTCGTTTTTATTTTCTTGAATTATTATCCATGAATTATGAGTGTAAAAATAAAATATTCATTGGTTTGATAGAAGGGCGAAAGACAAACTAAGTTTTTTACTTCTTTTTGATACCATTTTATTTACTATTTGCAAGATTAAGACAATAATAAACAATGAGCAAAAGTTTTAGTAGCAACATAAGACCTTATAATGAAATATAAAATAATATTTCTAATGTTCTAAATGCCAAGCTTGAAAATGTGTTTGGCGTTTCACACTCCATTATTTTAAATGATTTGATTACATTATATTTACAATTTTCTTAGATACAAGGGGAATATTGTAATTTCCTTATTTCTTCTCATATTTTGCATCAATAATAATTATGTTTTCTAAAAGTACTTTACATGTCTACAACCCGCAGGGGGGTGTGGACTAGCTGCACCTACGAGGGGTTTGGCATCCCTCGCGGTACCCTAGCCTAACACTACATCACTCACAAAGCACACACACACACATACTTACATCTTCTCTTAGGGATTTTTGACTGGTCAGAACCATTGCACGTTGGGAGTGCTGAAAAGTCCAGAGTGTGACAAACTCTGGTCTGGGACGCTGATGTGAGCTTGCTCTGCCGAAGACGTAAGCGCAGTTTCTGGTCTATCAGCCGCTTCGGTCCTTGGTCAGGGAGTGTCCGCGGTGCATAGGTGTCGGAGCCTGTGCACAGTATTACGAGTTCTCGACTGATGCCCATCCAGTCGAGCTAAGGAGGAAAGCTATAGGCCTCAGAGTTCTGAGGGTTGGAAATGATCTTATTGTGATCCAAGGGCGTTCCTATAGTCTCGCCCGAAACGCTTGACACGATGGCTGGCTTAAAAAATTTATGGATTCAAAAACCCCGTCAAATATGACTAGTTTGAAGAGAACACGCCAGGATTCTCCTGACGATCATAATAACAAGGATTTGAGTAAAAAGTTGATGGTGGCAACGTCACAGACATTGCCATCAGCAAAGTATTTAGTTGTTTCTAGTGTCGAAGAAAGGAAAGATCTATCCAAAGTTTCTCCTTTCCTGATTAACAAGGCTATTACTGCTTGTGCTGGAGGTCCAGTACCCTCTATTAAGAAACTTAGAAACGGAACACTGTTAGTTGCGACTTCCACCGACAGACAAACCCGTATCAAAAATGACCTTCTTTGACCAGGTCGTGGTATCTGTGGCTCCCCACAGATCCTTGAATTACTCAAAGGGTGTCATCACATGTAGGGATTTAATGTACCTTCCAATCGATGAAATTAAGTCCGAACTGTCTTCTCAGTTAGTTACGGATGTTATCTCTATAATGAAAATGGACAAAGGAGAAAAAGTAGCGACAGCGTCTTTTATCGTAACCTTTGGAAAGCCGGAAATACCCGAATACTTGCATGCAGGTTGCCAAAGGATCTTAGTGAGATCATACGTGGCTAACCCTAGGCGCTGCTTTAAGTGTCAGAGTTTTGGGCATATCAGCTCTACCTGTTCCAAGCAGAACGTATGCGGTATATGTAGCGTTGAAGGCCATGATGATAAAGAATGTGTTAACTCTCCAAAATGTGCCAACTGTGGTGGAGACCACCCAGCGCGATCCTACAACTGTCCTACTTTTAAAGAAGAGAAAGCTATCCTAGGCATCATGGCGAAAGACAAACTGTTGTTTCCAGACGCCAAAAAAATGTATAGATCTACTCAGCCAAAGGCAGACAGTAAGACTTATGCCGCTACTCTGACCGCTTCCAAATCGTCCTGTAACAACTGTGCTGAGCTGTCGAAAAAAATTGAAGTTCTAACTGAACAAGTTTCTCGCCTTTTGTCCTTAGTCACGAATGGTCCTACTTTGAATTTAGTACAACCTGCAGCGACGGATAGTGATTTGCCTCTTGTACCAATCCCTTCCACTGGGGGGATTGGAGCACGAAATAAATCATTAAGTGAGCCTTGTGTTTCTGTGCAGAAAACATTGTCAGTGGCTAATAATAAAGCTTCTGTGCAGAAGATGTTGGAAAAAAACAAACCACGTAGACCAGTGTTACGTCAGACCACATCGCAACTGTCGTTACCGGGTATTAAAAAAAAATGCTAACAAAGGAGGGAATGTGAAAACCACTCCTCCTATACCCAAATCTTCCTCAGATTCCATCCCTGAACGGGTGAATATGGAATCTGAAAAATGTAAGCCTGGGACGTCTAGAAACGTCCCAAACAAGAAAGGAGAGAGCGCCAATGGGTGTCAGATCAATCCATTGCTGAGTTAATAAATGTCTGCAATTAACAAGTCAGTGATACAATGGAACGTCAACGGTGTTAGGAGTCACATAGAAGAACTTAAAAGTACTCGTGCGAGATGTGTATCCAATGTTTGTATGTCTGCAGGAGATACATCTCCACGAATCGCATAATTTCCATTTAAGGGAGTATTCAGTTTTTAGATCAGACTTCGTTACAGAAGATCGAGCTAGAGGTGGCGTAGCCATCCTAGCCCATGACTGTATCGATGCTGTTTCTTTAAACATAATAACTTCTTTACAAGCAGTAGCCGTTCAAACAGCTGCACGTATAAAATCACTGTGTCTTGTGTATACTTGCCACCACAAGAAAACCTGCATCACAGTGAATTAGTGAATTTGATAAGCCAGTTACCGACTCCGTTCTTATTGGTAGGGGATTTAATGCCCACCATTCGTCTTGGGGGATCTCCGACTAGGAACTCTCGAGGTGATCTTGTTGAGAGTGTAAGAACAGAACTGGACTTATGTCTGCTAAATGACAGTTCTCGTACTCATTTAGCAGCATCTACTGGTGGATGGACAGCTGTTGACCTATCGATTTGCAGCCCTCAATTAGCTACTAGATGCACATGGTCGGTACTCAATGATTTGTATGGAAGCGACCATGTGCCTAGTAAGATCAGTTTATGTGACTCCCAACCCTGTTATGCTCGAAATTCCCGTTGGATTTTGCGAAAAGCCAACTGGGACTCCTACTCGAATTACCTTGTATCATTTGACATGGATTATCTGACACCCATTGATGAAAATATAGAAAATTTTACGAAAGCAATTTTAAATGCCGCTGAAAAGACCATTCCGAAAATCTCTGCGCATCCACGCCGACCGCCTGTGCCGTGGTGGAACGATGAATGCACAGAAATCCTCCGTTTACTACGAAGAGCTCTTAGGAAATTTAAGCGACACCCAACAAATGGAAACCTTCAGGAATATAAAATACTCCGTGCGATAGCATGGAGGATATTTAGGCTGAGTAGTAAGAACTCTTGAGAACAGTACATTAGCACAATTAGACGAACAACTCCATCCTCCACAGTTTGGAGGAAACTAAGATCAGTTTGTGGTACTTCCATTCTGTTGCCAGCCATTGCACTGAAGCAACCAGATGGAAGATTAATCACAAACAGTGATGTCATTGCTAATGTACTTGGAACATCATTTTCTAACTTTTCTGCTACTACAGCCTATAATAGATGGTTCCAGATGTATAAACTGAAGGAAGAAGCAATACCGTTTACTGTTGGGTTGTCTGAGGACTCTACTTTAAACACCCATTTCTCTATAGGGGAATTGGAGTCAGCTCTTGCGTCAACGAAGGATTCTGCACCAGGTCCTGATTCCATTGTGTACTCCATGCTAAAACATGTACCATCATCGGCAAAACTTGTCCTCCTTCGAGTACAAAATAGTTTATTCAAGGAGCGCTCTTTCCCCGATGCATGGTTAGAATCGACTGTAATTCCTCTTTTGAAGCCAGGTAAGGACAAAACCAACCCCAGTAGTTACTGGCCTATATCACTTACAAGCGTCTTGTGCAAACTACTGGAGAAGATGGTCAACCGCCGTCTTGTCTGGTACCTAGAAACCAACAACCTTCTTAGCAACGAACATGTGGTTTCAGACTAGGACGATCATCAGTTGACCAATTGGTTTTGTTAGAATCCGCTATTCAAGATGCCTTTCTCTTGCGTCAAACACTCGTTGCGGTTTTCTTTGACCTTGAAAAGGCATATGATATGGCATGGAAAAGAGGAATTCTGAACACTCTGAAATCATGGGGTATACAAGGGAATATCCTAGCATTCATTGCTAACTTTCTTTCTAACATATCTTTTTGCGTTCGTCTTGGAAGCACATATTCAAATAGTTACAGACAGGAGAATGGTGTACCGCAAGACAGCGTGCTGAGCGTTACGCTATTTGCCGTTGCAATAATTAGTATCACCAGTAATATATGATTTCCGGTACACTGTTCCCTTTTTGTGGATGACTTTTGTATATATGTGCCTGCTCGTAGTATGGCAACTGCGGAAAGATCTTTGCAGTTAGCAATATACAGATTAGAGGAATGGTCAAAAACTACAGGTTTCAAATTCCCTGCTTCGAAGATCCAATGTGTAGCATTTAGTCGTCGTAGGCAACACCAGGAGCCGATCCTTTATCTTGATGGGATTTAGCTTCAAACCACGGATAGTGTTCGATTTTTGGGTCTTTTGTTTGATAAAAGACTCTCATGGAGTCCACATGTTCGTGATTTGAAGGTGAGATGCAGCAAGAAATTGGATATGTTAAGAGTCCTTAGTGGTACGAATTGGGGAGCCGACAGAACTAGTATGCTTCGGTTTTATCGCACAGTCGTTACATCGCGCATAGATTATGGCTGTCAATTCTACTCATCTGCACGACCTACAGTTCTGAAAACTCTTGATACCATCCACCACTCTGGACTTAGACTTGCTACTGGTGCATTTAGAACTAGCCCAATCCATAGTCTTGTTGTTGAAGCTGGGGAACCTGCCCTTTCTACACGACGTCAGATGCTACAAATATCTTACGTTTCTGTTCTTCGAAGCAAACCTAAGCACCTGGCATTTGAAATAGTCTTTAATAACATGCTAAATCAAGTGTACAATACACGTCAACGTTAGACCGCTCCATTTGATATTCGAACGTTAACAATATTGGATGACCTTGAGTTACAACTTCCCACTATGTTTGAACGACAAATGTGCTATCTACCTCCATGGATAATAAAAACGCCGCACTTCGATTTCTCATTGTCCAGTTATATAAAACACGATTCTCCTGTTGTGGTCTACCACCAGGAGTTTTTATCCATTTATAAATCTCACCAACACAGTGAAATTATTTTCACTGATGGATCTAAACTGGAAAGTGGTCGTTGGGTGTGCGTTTTATGAATCTGGATGTTCCTACACGTGCGGATTGCCCTCAGCTTGCAGTGTTTTCACGGCAGAACTTTTTGCCATCTTAAAAGTATTAACTGATATTCGATCTCGATCTTCCCACTATCTTTTGTGTTCTGATTCCAAAAGTGCTCTTCAGGCTCTTCAGGATGTTTTCTCCGTCAACCCTTTATTTGGGGACATTTTGTGTGCTGTACACAGGTTTCAATTGGGGTGTGTGGGGGTAACGTTCTGTTGGGTTCCTGGACACTGCGGAATACTCGGAAACTCAAAAGCGGATGAAGCGGCTAAGAATGCAACACGTTTAGTGCCCATTACTCAATGAGTTATGGCATCTGATTATGTGTGTTTTGCAAAACATTTAATGCTCGCGGCTTGGAATGACGAGTGGCATACCGTGATTCAGAATAAGCTCAGGGAAATTAAAGATACCGTCCGTCCATGGAGGTCTTCAATTCATTCAAAAGGTAGGGAGGAAGTGGTGGTTACACGCCTTCGCGTTGGCCACTCTTTTGCAACTCATGGATATTTGATGCATCGTGAAGATCCACCAATATGCCAATACTGCGGTGGTATCTTCACAATTAAACATATTTTAGTAGATTGTGTTAGTGTAAGCAATATTCGTGCACTTTTTAATTTAAAAGGCAGTTTAAAGGTGGTGCTAAGGGACGATACCTCGGCCATTGACCGAGTCATCGCTCTCTTGCACCACTTGAAAATATTTTTTAAAATTTAATATTTAAAATATATTTTTTTATTTACACATATAATTCTACGTGTTTATTTTATTTATTTAAATTTAATTTATTTTGTGTTCTTGTTATTGTTATTGAGATTTATTTATTGGTAAATTGTTACCTATTATTGTTTTACATACTGTTATCATTTATTTACTGTTATATTGTTCTTTGTTGTTATTTTGTTATTTATAGTTTTTTTCTTTTAATTTTTTATTGTGTTAGATTTATTGTTTTGTTTCTTATTTATTGTTATGTTGTTTTTTGTTTTGTAATTTTTGTTGTATTTAAATTTATTTGTTTTTTTTAAAAAATATTGCGTTCCGTGTTAGATTTTGTTTGGCAATAATAACCACAATTGGTTTTTCGCCAGGAAAAAAAATATATAAAAAAAAAATTTACATGTCTACAAGAAAATATATATATACATATTATATCTAATAAATAATTTTTTTTCTCATGTAGCGATAATATTTTGTAGGAAATATTGGTATTATAAATTTATCTTTTGTTTATTAATTTTTTATTAATTTCAAAAACTTCTTTATTTTTATGCTGATAACTACAGACTCTCTCTCTCTCTCTCTCTCTCTCTCTCTCTCTCACACACACACACACACACACACACACATACACACACACACACACACACACACAATTCAATGGCTATAAACAAATTAATACTGTCATCTTTTACTTTGTTAATATAATAATATTCTATTATATTTATTCTTTGTCTTTTTCTTGTATTATAATTACTTTTTATTTTAGACGAGATTTAGTTACCACTTAATGAGGAATGAGATTAAACCTTTATGGGAGGATCTGGAAAATCAACGTGGTGGAACATGGAGACTCAAGTGCCATAAACACAACACAGTATGTAATTATGTTTAAAAATATAGTAGACCCTCGCTTTTTGTGGGTTTGGTATTAACATATTTGCTTCTTTGCGGTTGGAAAAACTAGCATTTCTGCTACAGTATATCGTATTTTAAAACAAAGACAAGAAAGACTTTGTAGTTACTGTGCAGGTTTTAGGATGTGTTCTCATCCTTATTTATTCTATACAGTAATGTAGTTATTTATCACAAGGAAATCTGATTGTTCTTCAAACATCCGTTATACTTTATATTACTATTATACTGTTTATTACTAGGCCTACTACTCAAAAGATTCCTTATTTATAACAATAATCTTTCAAGTGGCATTATAGTCACTGATAAACAACGATGAGTCAAACGGCATCTAACAACATACATACGTTTAGCATCACTTACTGCTGATTTAGTAGTTTTCAAAATCCAAAGAGATAATTGTATCCGGCGGCTGTAACTAATTTGGATTTTGGTTTTCCCATCAGTTACGCATCTGCTTGTTGTGTCTGATAATTTTCGAAATTTCACTTCCACTTGTTTAAGGAAATTCCCTATAATTGTCTAGGGAATTTTTCGTTTTGTTTTATCTTTTTTTTGTATTCTTAAATCAATCCATGTCATCATAGTCTGATAGATTCAAGAAAAACCACAAAACGTTATGTCATTGATTAAGAATATTAACCTTTAAGGCAATTTAAAAAGTTGTGAAAGCATAGCATCTGTAATGAATCATTTTAGTGTTATCTAGTCAACAGTGTATTATATAAAGACAAATGAAGAAAATATAAGGAGTGTCAAAGAAGGGATTCGTCAACCAGCGAAAGTTACCTCTGTGTGTCGCCATAAAAGCATTAAAAATTAGAAAATGTTTTGAGTGTGTGGATAGAAGATCAGTCACAAAAAAAGTGCGAATGAGTTTTATTTTAAATCATAAAACAGTGGTGAACCTACCAACAGTCGATCATTTTCAGCAAGTAAAGGCTGGTTTGAGAAATTTAAGAGACAGTTTTCTATTCACAACGTGAAAATTCTCGATGAATCAGCATCACTGGATCATGAAGCCTCAAAATTCATTTCCAACCCATTTTAAAAATCTAATTTCAGAGAAAGACTACACAGTCAATTAAGTTTTTAACATGGATGAGACGGGACTGTTTGTAAGACAATGCCTTCAAGAACTTTCTTAACTAAGGAGAAGAAATCTGTCCAGGGCTTAAGGCCACAAAGGATTTGTTTGACTTTTCTACTGTACTGTAGGGCTAGCAGTCACATGGTGAAACCAATGGCAGTTTACAGATCCCTAGAGCACTGAAAAGCAAGGACAAGGATCACCTAAGCGAACAAAAAGGCGACTTCGATCACTCAAGTTATGGAAAGCGAACAAAAAAGCATGATATCCAGAGAAATTTTTACAGAATGGTTCCACTTTTTTGTTGAAGCAATTTTTAAATCAAAGTCGGTACCTTTTAAAGTTCTTATCATAATAGACATTACACCTGGGGCAGCCTGCACATCTAAATTCGATACATTCTTACGTGGAAGTTTTATTCCTGCCATCATACACAACAAGCTTGAAGTTTCTTGATGTAATCATCTTGAATCCACTGATTAAACTAATTTTTAAACTACTTAACTAAGTGAATGCGTAATTGCTTACTTGCTGGCCAGTAGAGGGTTAGCTTCGTAAAAGGAACGATCGTTTTGAAACGCGTCAGCAAGTAAACAACAAGCTTGATTCAACCTCTAGATCAGGAAATGATCACGATTTTAAAGCTTCTTATCTCGGCAAACCTACTTGTATGACGTACTTTTGGGGAATTATTAAATCAAATGGAAAATAAGAAAACTTTGACAGTGAGCTAATGCTGGAAAAAATATATCTCGAATTGCATTTCTAAACTAAAATAATCAGTGGACAAAATAAAACCATCATCGGTGCATACATGTTGGAAGAAACTGCGGCTAAACTGTGTTAACCAAGATGATAACACGACAGACGCTCACAATGTTTATACTGTTACTGTCTTAATAGCACATGGAACTAACAGTAGAGGTTTTGGAATGTATGATTTGACGGAAAAAGAGCTGGAAGAACTCATTACTGAAATTGTCCCATTCTGGATAACAAAGACGAATAAATCGTAAAAAATTGTAGTTGACGTTAAAATCTGTTGCTAAATTCCTGTGTTTAGGGAAAAAGTTAGCGCTGCAGCCATTAGTGAAATTGATCCTTCTCTAGGACTGGCATTAAAATTTAATTGAGAGCTGGAATAACCACTAACACCATATAGAGAACTAGAAAAATATGTACAAAGTAAAATAAGTTTTTAAAAATAATATTAACAGTTTTAGAAAGATTATTTGTCTGTAATTAGGTTTTTAAAAATTTAGAGGATAGTGGTTTACAATAAAGAATATGCGTGTAAGCTTGCATATTATATAGGATTTTCGTGCCTTAGGATTGAAGGAAAACATAAGTAAAGGGAAAAAATATGTATCTAATTATGTATTACGTATATATACCACACTGTATTATAAGTGTACAGAATAGCTGTAATTAATGTTAACATTTTTGATGCTCCCCTTTCCATACACATTGGTTTCAGTATTTGCGGTAACTTCGGTGAACGAGGGATTACTGTATCTGGTATTATATTAGAGGAAAATGATTTCTCTATCTACACTGAAACACAAAAATTAATATTTTTAAACTAACATAATTAAAATGGTCTCAGTTAATGTTTCTAGTAACTATTAAAGTAAATAAAATTTTAACTATGCTCTTTTAGTTAAGATGGTATATTAATAATGTTTTGATAAATATCAAAGACTATCTATATATATATAAATAACATATTTTCTTGTATAATAATAAAAAACAACTGAGGTTATTAAAATACAAGAATTATTTATTAATATTTATCCAAAGCTTTTCGTTGATAAACAGTAGTACCATCATCCATCATAATACTGTATAATTTCTATTTTATAGTGGTTTTGGAAGTTTAAACTGAATCTATATAAACATACTTTAACTTTGCAACACTGTTTTCCTGTACTCACTTATCACTTACTCTATAATGTACTTAAAGAAGAATCATACTTGGTATGTATGCGAGTTAACTTTCAAGGACTTTAATTACATATCTTCATTTTCGAGCATCAACTGAGACTAAGTACTTCTAGTAGATTGGCAGGTGTGTGGGATTTCTGTTGTCACGTGATTGATATACCGGTATTGTTCTATTTTCGGATTCACTGCACTTTGTGAAAGTTTTTAGTTTGTCTGGGGGTTAATTTTGTCTATTAAGTTGAATAATTTATTTTTTTTAAAAATTTATTTGTATTTGTTTGTTCATGATATTATTTTTGTGTTCATAAATTTGTAGATGTTCCCAGATTGTCATTTTGAGGTTTTTTGTATATTTTGTATTAGATGTATGTGTTTTAATGTAGGGAATGTATGGTTGTTTTTGATGGCCTGCGTGGCTGTTTGAATTGTAAATGTTTGGTTTAGTGTATGCCTTGAGGTGCTGTTACTATCTATCTTTTAATTTTTTTTTCGTCTGGTCGATGTATAATTTGTTACAGTCAGGGCATTCGATTTTATTTATTTTTATTACACTTTGAAATTACTTGCGACCAGACTTTTTGTTAACTAAAGGTTTTTAAATTGTTAGCTTACACTTGGAGAAACGTTTTTGTCTTACGATTTCTTCAGCATCGTATTTGCCGCTAGGATTGCTGCAGTTGTGCTTCTTTGATACCAATTTTTAAAAGTTAGAAGTGATGTAATCGAAGAGTGTGTGTGATCTGTGTCGTGTTTGTTCATTTGGGATGTCATTTTTATGTGTGTTGCTATGTCTATATATTTCATATTGTTCTAGTGTGTTTAATTTATGGCCTTTGTTGCATGTGTGGAAGATGCTCATGTTATTTTCCATACTATTGCATGAGTGTTTAGTGTTCATGAGGTGATTTGCAAAGGCGGATTCAATAGTAGTCTGCAGTGTGCTTTAGTGTTCTTTATATCTATCGGCAAAAGATCTGCCTGTTTGTCCAATATAGAACTTATTGTAGGACTAAAGACTTAAAACATTTAATTTTCCTTTATATAAATATAATGTTCACTAAATTTAAATTTCATATTTTCTTTATTTTAAAGTTTTTCTTTCTATGAATATAATGTTCATCAAAATTAAAATTGCCTTTTTTCAGGTTTTCTTTATCATTCAATTTTTCTTTCTAAGATTAAAGTCTTCATTAAAAAGAAAACTTCCCTTTTTTTGTTCTTTATCACATACAATTTACTTGAGGCAAATTCTAGCAAAAAAATTTGTTTCTTTTTTTAACTGGTCTTAATTTTATACTGAAAATTGATGTAACATTAATCATATAAATTTTAAATGTCATGGACATTTTTTTTTCATTTGAAGTTACATATGTTTGAAGGTACACCCCAACTTATCTCAAGGTACACTAGGAATGTTGTACCTTGAAACAAAAAATGAGTTTTGAAATAAAGATTTTAGCACAATGTATATTTATATAATAGACTTGCAATAAATATTTTGTAATTCCTGAGTAGAGTGGTTTTCTGAGACAAATACAAACAAAAAATTTGAAGCATTCATTTTAAAAAATACTATGCAAAAACTGTACCGAGGTACAACAGTCTCCCTCTAAACGTATTAATTTACTCTCCTTAGAATTATAGAATATATATATATATATATTATTTATTTATTTATTATTTTTTTTTAATGCAGAATAGAGTGTGGCAGGAATTACTACTTGCTGCAATAGGCGAACAATTTTCTGATTGCGTGGCAGATGAAGACCTAGTTTGTGGTGTATCAGTTACTGTGAGAGATAAGGATGATCTTGTTCAGGTAACTTTTTTGCATACATTTATTTATTTATTATTAATATACATATACTTTTATTCATTATGCCACCAACTAAACAATTTTATTCAAATTGTTCATAGCTACTTACAAGAATAGAACAAAAGGTCTGCTGCTTATAAATTGGGGAAATAAAAATTTGGGCTAGAAAATAAATAATATTTAGCTAAATTGCTATTGGATATTATAAGAATGTTAACTTATAAATTAGTAAGCATTATCATTTACTCCATTAAGGGTGTAACTATATGCGCACTGTAGAAATTACCAGTTATAGTTTAATTTGTCGCATCAGTGCAATTATATTTTGCCATAAAAATATTCTCACTTATTAAAGGACTAAATATATAATTTATACGTGTTAAATTTTTTTATATATGGGTCCTTTTTATATTAATAGTTTTACCTGACTTGCAAATCAGCTGCATTTATTTAAAAGATAAAATGTTGCTTTTTAAAGTTTGTGTTAGCTTCTAAACTGTCATTAACATTGTTCACTTCCGTTGTACATCAAAATCGCTAATTAAAAAAAAATATGTTCTCATATTTACAAAAGTTTTTTAATTTATAATTTTATTTTATTGTAATATATTTGAATCAACCTTTGCGAATATCTATTGAACTTTACAATGTCACTACACTCACTCGTAATAAGTGGTCCATCTCGGATAACCACAGATCTTCCATTTCCATACAGTAATACAACACATAATAAATATAAGCTACCATCCAACACCAAATTAAAACCATATTGAGCAAGAAACTCCAGTTGCCATAAAAACTAATCAAACCTTCTATTATGTTTAATAGAAAGACAAATGGGCCATAAATATCTTTCTTTATTTAACCTGTAAATTTGGAGAATTGATAAATATCCCATAAATAGCACAAACCTCTAGTTTTGTGATATATCACTGTAAATAAATTTTTTATGAAGAAAAAAATTTTTTTGAAGCAACAACGAAAATCCATAACAGGTTAAGATTTTTGTTAGGACGATTAATTGTACCCGTTAGCAATATTTTATTAGAACGATCTGAGATTATCTTGCAGTGGTCCTAACCTCTAAATTATGTCTCTTCTGCTACTATATTTATGTAATTACATTTTATTTTTACCTATTTTGTACTATCCTGTCTTTTAGTATTGATTAATGATTTTAGTTCATACTATTCCTTTAATTTTTTTACTCCTTACTCTATTTTTACTCCCATTCTTTTGTGCTAATTTCGGATGATTATTTAAATGTTTTCAGACATCTTTGCTATACCAACCATAATATTCCACTTCACTACACTTACTGTTTCTGAACCAGCAATTTCTCCCTTAACGTTGCTCAATATTATATAGCTTCAACAAAAAATAATTTACGTAGTAGGAAATTTGATCTAATTTCCCTACTCAGATTCTTAAATAAATTTCTAGATTTGGCAGAGTATCGCCATAGTTAGGGAATATTCAAGAGTTGATTATTGTTTAAAGGTGGTATATACAGGTCTCTATACTTTAAAATGTTTAGAAGTATCAACAACTAATTGCAAATTATTATTTTTTTTTATTGATAAGTGACTTCTTGCACTCATCCTTAAATTCCAGGAGTTTTAGTATTTACATTTTACAATATTATTTAAATTTTGAGTGAAAACTTTTTGATTTTCTTCTCTTTTTATAACCAAATTTATTATTTTTGAATACAACCCTTTAAAACTTGCAGTTTTGGGGTTTTACATTTTTGAGGTTTTTTTTTATTAATATGTGTTTGATAATCCACTTGGCAAAACCCATTACTTACTGATGTTTTTCAGCTAACACGTTTCACACTTGGCCAGTGCATTGTTCAATACTGGTTACAGACAATACTGTTACTCAGGTTTGTTATAATATTGCGAATCTATGGTGTTCTATTATACTGTGAAGTGTTGTTGTTCTTAGAGAAGTTAGTTCTTAATTATATGTTCGAATGTACTGTTTGAGTGTGAGTGTGTTTTATTATTGAGTAGTGTTGTGGTGTTTGTGATTATAGAATTTTCTGTTGTGTTTAGTTTATTGTTTCCCTTGAGGAAGTGTAGAATTTTTTGATTTATCTCTATGTTGGTGTGGGTGTGTAGCGTGTTCTGTGTATATACAACCCAACAACTCCAAGATTTAATATGGATCGGCGATCCAAAGTAATCAACATTTAGAGATGACTAAAATCAAGGTAACCATAACCTCACTATACATCACATTCAACATCCACTACATAACACACAAAATAACTTCTGAATACATACAATTCAAAATAAAATTTAACAGCACATCAGCACATAAAATGGCAAAACACGCAATAAAACTATATATACAAAATAACATAAAACAATTTTACTCACACAAAGACACACTCAACATAAAACTATATCACCTACACCAAAACCTCATTTAAGTCCTACACTACACAAAACTTGAAAATGTAATACAATATAAAAATAAACATTGCTCAAACACACACACACACACACACATACACACAAAATACAACAACTAAGAAACAATTATAACCTTAAAATAAAGTTAAAACCCCACACACACCTATTACATAAACCCACTATGGATAATACACAAAAAAAAATTAATAAACAAGAAGTGGAACTTATCAACAAAGGCTGCAAATATAATTTACACTACATACATGACAAAAAAGTCTACATATTACTCAACACCGAAACAGCCATACAAACTATTGACACCAAAGATCATGAATACCTCCAGCAAGACATAATACAAAACTTATACCAATCACACCGAAAAAAAACAACAAAACCAAAAAATTTAACACAACATACAAACAATACCAACATAAGCCTCAGATTTCTGAAAGCAGACAAGGGTAATAGAACAGTCATAATACACAAAACTAACCTAAATAGCAAAGTAAAGTCTTATCTCAAAACCAACAATATGACAGAAATATCCACAAACTCACAAACAAAAAATAACACACAAAAATATACCCATACATCCCCTAATAAACTACACACCAGCATCTTCACACAAACTCGCAAAACACTCAGATAAAATATTAAGAAATAATATTACACTTGCCTAAACTACACCAGTCTAAAAACATGAATGTACCAAACAACAATCCTACACTAGCCTCATTTGATATAAATAACCTATACACCTATTAAAGAAACACTAAACATCCTAAAACAGATGTTAACAGATAACAGCACACTAACCAACATAACCATAAAGATGTAATAAGGAAACAAAGGCCTACCCCTATTGGTTCTCCCATTTGAATTATCTATCCTGTCTGAAATATCCATACACAACCTTGAATTAAAACACAATATAACAACAAATATGTCTATAAAATAATATACTGGCACAGATGTTTAGATGACATTGTAATTTTATTCAAAGGCAATAAAAGACAGATCGACACTTTTCTCAAATACATAAACAATATATACAACATATTTACACTGGAAATAGAACGCAGTCCACTTATTAGACCTTACAATTACAAAACAAAACTACAAACACATTTAAAACGTACAGAAAACCCACCACCGCAGAGAATTATGTACAATACTCCGACCGTGCCATACAACACAAACATGAAACTTTTACTTCATGATACAAAGACTAATTATCAAACCCACTAATATTAAAGACAGAATGAACAAATTCAACACAATAAAATGAAACACAACATTGCCCATAGAAACAGATACAAACACAACATGACAGTCAAAAAGCAAAAAACAATATATTATCCTCACAAATCATGGTAACACATCACAAAAAAATTGCTTCATCCTTCCAAACACTCAAATACAAAGTCATCTTTAAAACATCCAAACAATCAAAAAAACAACACAAAAACTTCAAAATAAACACGTCAGAGCAGGGATATACAAGATCACATGCTTCAACTGTTCTAGGTTCTACATAGAACAAAATGGACGAAATTACACCACAAGACAAAGAACATATAAAAGACAAAAAAATACAAGGTCCAAATCAAATTTTACTATACTTATATAACACTCGCTACACACATACACCAACATGACAGAAAAATTTTATACTTCATCAAAAAATTTAATAAACACAACAGAAAGTCTAACAAACCACAAAAATCAACCAAAACACATGTTAATCGGTAAATCATTCAATCAAACACTATATTCGAACACATAAACAACTACACTCTATGAGAAACAATACATCACAGAACACAAAAACATTAGTAAGTAGCAGTTTTTAGTCAAGTGAATTAATAAGAAAATGTAATCTTTTTTCTTAGTTTGACATACATTCGATAGTATTTTTCCTGATAATATGATACATAATTATATATATACATATATATATATATATATATATATATATATATATATATATATATATATATATATATATATATATATATATAATTTATATCTATATAATAAATTTTAATTTATAATTATATATATATATATATATATATATATATATATATATATATATATATATATATATAGATTTTTGGACTACGAGACTGACAGACTTACCTTGGTAAGAGTCCACTCTGTAGTCTTGAAATAGAAACACATAAAAGCACTTAACAATGATATATTTCAACCACACAGTGGTCTTTGTCAATCGAAGAGAAAACACAAAAAGAAATATGAGAGAATGAAATAAAATAATTGTAATCACAGATTGTGTAGAGTAGAAATCAGATGTCACAGATGCACAGATTAAAGATATATATATATATATATATATATATATATATATATATATATATATATATATATATATTGTAACATTTATAGAATGGGCTATATAATATTATTTAAGAATTGGAAAATAGATGAGAAATAACTCACTCAAAATTTAGAAAGAAATTCATTAAGATATTGGTTAGGTTAAATGAAAACTAAATTTAGGTAGAAGCATAGAATTGTAAACAAGGTTTTTGAACTGGAAATGTATTAGGAAATTTGTTATATCAAATAACCTAACACATAAATTAAAATAAGATAATCTAATAATGGTTATGTGTAAACAAATTTGTAAACTGTAGGAACATAGGGCTAAGTAATTACTTGAAGGAGAAAGTGAACACGTTTGTAAACAAAAGAAAATTGAAAGGTTATGTTTATGAAAGTCCAGTCAAAACACACACAATTCGGAAATATCACAAAAGTAAAACACAAAGACACTTCACACACTAATAATATTAATAAAATAAACACTGGAAGGTTTGTTGAGGATAGGAAATTAAAACAGTAAGTTTCAACCAGGTTTAACCAAAGTAAAACGCCATTCTAAACAAGCTCATTGTGGACGCATCAGCTGTAAAACGGTGAAAATAGTTCGTTGACATTAACATGTGTGAAAGCAAGAAAACGAGTCTGTGACAACAGACCTGTTCAAGGCAACAGGTGTTTTTTTTAGAAGAAGAAGCCGCCATATTCTTTTCTTTAACAACTTTAAAAGTAAAACGAAAGCGTTAGTTAAGTTGGGGATGGCGTGGGTGACGCTACTAGAGGAACCAGCCAGGACCAGTCAAAATTCTATTTATTTGGAAAGAGTTCGTCTAAATTATACCGTTTTGTTAAGAAGATTGGCCAAACTAAATTAAGGAGAAGTGAATTACAAAATGTAATACTGTGTTAATATAAAGTAAAGTAAATAAAACGAATTTAAGTGTGTGAAATGTTTAATTGGAGAGAACGGGAATTTACGTAAGCGACCAGCAAAATTTTGATATTTATTAAGTTGAGTAATAGCGCTATAAAATAACTTTAGTGGACTTTTAAGATAATAGAGAAGTTTAATTTTATACATTAGAATATCTTGTAGTTAATTAATAGTAAGTAATAAGAAATAATCCAGTTCAAATCGTTTAGTTTTTTTTTATATTCAAAATTTAAGTTTTTCCATCAGGAAAATATTTATTAAAACTATGTTCTAAATTTAATATTGTGTTTTTCAAAATTTATTTAATTAACAAAGAGTTAATATAGCCCATGCTATAACCCCGAGATATCAAGAGATCTTAAACTAGCCAAGGGTATTAAAATTGTGTAACTCTAAAATTAAAAGAAAAAAGAGCTAGTATATTTTGTTAAAAATTGTTAAGTTGTAAAATTTTGTTTTGTGTGTATTGTTTAATGTCGAGATGAAATGATAATAAATGTTAATGAATTGTTCCTGAGTAGTTTTATTTGTCTTAAATAAAAAATTCAATTTATTAAATAGTAAAACATAATTATATTGTATTGTGTCTTCTTTAAAAATTATGTTATAATTGGCGCAACAACGTGGGGCTCGATAAAATTTATTTAGAGAGATTTTGAAATAAAATTAATTTAGAACTTTTTATATGAAAAACATTTGAACTGGAAATAGATTTAGAAAAAATTTTGTAAAATTAAACACTGAGTTGAAGAATCAAGGCTAGGTTTATAGTATATATAAAAATTATTTATGTTTGTATAATAAGTTTACTTACAGCTAAAAAAAAGAAAAAATATAGGCAAGCTGGTAGTTGTAGGGGACTAGGAAAAAGGGACAATTTTGGAAATGAAAGAAATAAAAATGGAAGGCACAGATATGCCAATAGGAAACATTGAGGTAGAAGAAGCTAGGGGACTACCACCTATGCAAACCCAACAACAAAAACAGGGAATTAATGAGAATGAAGATTTAAGGGAGATGATGAGAACTCTCATGAAAATGAGTGAAAAAGGGAGAGAGGATCTAAATAGACAATTAGATAAGATGGACGAAATAAAAAAAGAATTAAAAGAGAATATAAATGAAATAAAAGGGGAAATGAAAGATATGAGTGAGGATATGAGGGAAATAAAAAAAAAATTAGAGGAAAATAGAGACGAAATGAGAGAGATGAAGGAAGATTTCAAATTCATAACACAGGAAATAAGGGAGGACAATAGGAAAATGATAGAGGATATGAGGAGACAGTGGAGGACAGAGAATAATGCTGTAGTAGAGGATGAGAGAAGAGACTTAGAGGAGAAAGATGGAGAATTAGAGGAGATTAAGGAAAATTTTGAGAAAACAAATGAAATAATAGCTGATGAGATAGAAATTAATAAAAAAGAGATAGAGAAAGTCGAATATATAACAAAGAAAAACACAGAAGAGTTAGGAGAGTTAAAATTAAGAAATGAAGTAGGAAAGATGGAGGTACTGCCAATAAAAAATATAACAATTCAAACCGCAACTAAAAGGAAGACTGAACAGATTAATAAAATGAAAATGGTAATAGGAGAAATGGAAGGAGTTAAATATCCGTTTCAATGCATAGTGGTACAAAGCTTGTTGAGAGAAATGATCATAGGTACGGATATGTTAATGGATGTGGAGGCACAACTCGAGTTTGGAAAATGGGAAATGGAATTTAAATATGAGAGTAACACAGAAAATAGAACTTATGAAGCAGATGGGAGATACAATGGAGATGTAAACGGTGTTAAGGCAAGGACAGGCGTGGGGACAAGAAAAGAGCAGCTTGCCCACAGTCAATCGGAATACTAAGACAATGAGAAACCCAGGAATAGAAATTAAATAGAGGAAACAAGTTTACAGGCATTAATAGACACAGGCAGTAATATGACATGTATCAAGGAGAACTGGAAAAGAAAAATAATAATAAAATAGGAAGGGAGATATTAAATATAGGTAAAGGAAGCAATATGAATAAACTCTAGGTGATTATGTGTATAAGAAAACGTTAGCAGGAGATAAGTTTTAAGGGATGGTAACTATATCTACGATAATTTATTAGAAACTTCGTCGAATAATGAATAAAAATAAATATGAATCTATGTTAATAAATATTGAAGCATCGTTGTAATAAAAATATGGTAATTGTGTATTTAAACTTCGTCGTATTATAAGGGAGAATCTGCGTTGATAAATAATGGAACTTCGTCGTATATATTATATATTATAAAAGAAATATGAATCTATGATAATAATTATTAAAGCATCGTTGTAATAAAAATATGGTAATTGTGTATTTAAACTTCGTCGTATTGTAAGGGAGAATCTGCGTTGATAAATAAGTATTAAAACAAAATTTATATTCGTTGATATAGGGATAGTGTAATCGAAGGAACTATAGATATGATCAAATAGAGTATATGAAATTGCAACCTTTAAAAATATTAGATGTTAAACTTCATACAAAATAAACTGAAATGATATAAGAAAATAAATGAACTGGATGTGAGATTGGAAGGGGAGATAAAATACTAACTTAGAACTGAGAGTTAGATGAAGCTAAAAGCAAAATAAATATGAGATAAATAATAAACAAGGAATAAACAGAAATAAGGGAAAGAGAAATGTTATAACCAATTTGACCAAATCTAGACATACTATGACTCGGATAGGCTGGGATTTAAAGACACGGTATCAGAGAATATATGTTAAATAAATATTGAATCAGACTTATGATTAGAAGGATTCCAAATGTAATAAATAAAAAAAAAAATATATATATATAATTATGGAAGGAATTGTAAATACCAGAACATGATTTATTGTTACTATACGTTAGAATTGTTAAAGAATTGTTGATTGAATGTTAGTTATAAGTATATTGTATTGTTAGAAGATAAGTTAAGTAATATGTAGCTTGAAGTGTTCAGCTCAGTATTTGATTGTTAAAGAATTAAGATGAAATTGTGTCGTAGGAATTAAGTATAAATGGACAATTATAAAAGTGGTAAAGACAATGGACAATAAGTTAGCCAAAGTGTTGAGGTATAACGTACTCAATAAAAATGTGTTCAGGTAGTTATTAAATAAAATGTACAAGTAGGAAATAAATGTAAATTTAAATTTAATTTAAAAAAAAAAATATGTATATTTAAGCAAGCTTGTAAAATGTAAAAAAAAGGTGTAATGTAGATATTAGGATTATTTTTTTTGTTTAAATTAAATTAGGGGACATTGTAACATTTATAGAATGGGCTATATAATATTATTTAAGAATTGGAAAATAGATGAGAAATAACTCACTCAAAATTTAGAAAGAAATTCATTAAGATATTGGTTAGGTTAAATGAAAACTAAATTTAGGTAGAAGCATAGAATTGTAAACAAGGTTTTTGAACTGGAAATGTATTAGGAAATTTGTTATATCAAATAACCTAACACATAAATTAAAATAAGATAATCTAATAATGGTTATGTGTAAACAAATTTGTAAACTGTAGGAACATAGGGCTAAGTAATTACTTGAAGGAGAAAGTGAACACGTTTGTAAACAAAAGAAAATTGAAAGGTTATGTTTATGAAAGTCCAGTCAAAACACACACAATTCGGAAATATCACAAAAGTAAAACACAAAGACACTTCACACACTAATAATATTAATAAAATAAACACTGGAAGGTTTGTTGAGGATAGGAAATTAAAACAGTAAGTTTCAACCAGGTTTAACCAAAGTAAAACGCCATTCTAAACAAGCTCATTGTGGACGCATCAGCTGTAAAACGGTGAAAATAGTTCGTTGACATTAACATGTGTGAAAGCAAGAAAACGAGTCTGTGACAACAGACCTGTTCAAGGCAACAGGTGTTTTTTTTAGAAGAAGAAGCCGCCATATTCTTTTCTTTAACAACTTTAAAAGTAAAACGAAAGCGTTAGTTAAGTTGGGGATGGCGTGGGTGACGCTACTAGAGGAACCAGCCAGGACCAGTCAAAATTCTATTTATTTGGAAAGAGTTCGTCTAAATTATACCGTTTTGTTAAGAAGATTGGCCAAACTAAATTAAGGAGAAAAGAATTACAAAATGTAATACTGTGTTAATATAAAGTAAAGTAAATAAAACGAATTTAAGTGTGTGAAATGTTTAATTGGAGAGAACGGGAATTTACGTAAGCGACCAGCAAAATTTTGATATTTATTAAGTTGAGTAATAGCGCTATAAAATAACTTTAGTGGACTTTTAAGATAATAGAGAAGTTTAATTTTATACATTAGAATATCTTGTAGTTAATTAATAGTAAGTAATAAGAAATAATCCAGTTCAAATCGTTTAGTTTTTTTTTATATTCAAAATTTAAGTTTTTCCATCAGGAAAATATTTATTAAAACTATGTTCTAAATTTAATATTGTGTTTTTCAAAATTTATTTAATTAACAAAGAGTTAATATAGCCCATGCTATAACCCCGAGATATCAAGAGATCTTAAACTAGCCAAGGGTATTAAAATTGTGTAACTCTAAAATTAAAAGAAAAAAGAGTTAGTATATTTTGTTAAAAATTGTTAAGTTGTAAAATTTTGTTTTGTGTGTATTGTTTAATGTCGAGATGAAATGATAATAAATGTTAATGAATTGTTCCTGAGTAGTTTTATTTGTCTTAAATAAAAAATTCAATTTATTAAATAGTAAAACATAAGTATATTGTATTGTGTCTCTTTAAAAATTATGTTATAATATATATATATATATATATATATTGTTTCCATGAACATATGAGTGATTATAGTTTATATAAGTCTGTCAGGGAAAAAGAGATAAGGCTATTTGGAATAAAAAAAATAAATAAAAAAAAATAAAAAAAAAAGTGAATGGATTTATCTGATGTTGAGGTTAGGGGATTCTCTGGACTTGGTATACCACTGGTATGATAGTTCCCACCTTCTCAGTTCTGAGGGATTGCAATCAGGGGGGAGTGATTTAATTATTTTTGTGGTATAGCAGTCATCAAAAGTTGTGATGTTGTGACTCGCAGCATGTTGAGCTGTTGGTCTATCCATATTCATAATTTTAACATCATGTCTGTGGCCATTCATTCTGATATTCAGACCATCCGTGGTCAGGCCTATGTACTGTGCTGAGCAAAGTTTACATTGTAGCTGGTATATGACATTTTTCGATGTACAATTATGATGACCCTGTATATATATATATATATATATATATATCTTGATATTTTATGTTGCCCATTATTTTTCCATTGCATTGACTTTATGAAGTTGATATATTACTATTGTAAATACTTTTATCCACCACTAAGTGCAATAATTTTACCTGGTTGTGATGAGGCATCTTTCGGTCACTTGACCATTGTCGAATCACTGAGTGATTTGACAATGGTCAAGTGACCGAAAGGTGCCTCATCACAACAAGGTAAAATTATTGCACTTATTGGTGGATAAAAGTATTTATAATAGTAATATATCAACTTCATATATATATATATATATATATATATATATAAATATCGTAGTATGTTTTCTTGTGTATTAATAAAGAACAAAAGTCTAAATACAAATACAAGAATTATAATTGAATTTACAATCCAAAGCTTTTCGTTGGCTAACAGTACCAACATCATCAGGAATATTCATCAGGTAATATTCCTGATGATGTTGGTACTGTTAGCCAACGAAAAGCTTTGGATTGTAAATTCAATTATAATTCTTGTATTTGTATTTAGACTTTTTGTTCTTTATATATATATATATATATATATATATATATATATATATATATATATATATATATATATATATATATATTTAGGTTAGTTTTGGTTGGTAAAGATTATTTAGATTTTTTGGACTAGGAGACTGACAGACTTACCTTGGTAAGAGTCCACACTGTAGTCTTGAAATAGAAACACATAAAAGCACTTAACAATGATATATTCCAACCACACAGTGGTCTTTGTCAATCGAAGAGAAAACACAAAAGGAAATATGAGAGAATGAAATAAAATAATTGTAATCACAGATTGTGTAGAGTAGAAATCAGATGTCACAGATGCACAGATTAAAGATATATATATATATATATATATATATTGTTTCCATGAACATATGAGTGATTATAGTTTATATAAGTCTGTCAGGGAAAAAGAGATAAGGCTATTTGGAATAAAAAAAAAAAATAAAAAAAAATAAAAAAAAAAAAATGAATGGATTTATCTGATGTTGAGGTTAGGGGATTCTCTGGACTTGGTATACCACTGGTATGATAGTTCCCACCTTCTCAGTTCTGAGGGATTGCAACCAGGGGGGAGTGATTTAATTATTTTTGTGGTATAGCAGTCATCAAAAGTTGTGATGTTGTGACTCGCAGCATGTTGAGCTGTTGGTCTATCCATATTCATAATTTTAACATCATGTCTGTGGCCATTCATTCTGATATTCAGACCATCCGTGGTCAGGCCTATGTACTGTGCTGAGCAAAGTTTACATTGTAGCTGGTATATGACATTTTTCGATGTACAATTATGATGACCCTGTATATATATATATATATATATATATATATATATATATATATATATATATATATATATATATATATATATATATATATCTTGATATTTTATGTTGCCCATTATTTTTCCATTGCATTGACTTTATGAAGTTGATATATTACTATTGTAAATACTTTTATCCACCACTAAGTGCAATAATTTTACCTGGTTGTGATAAGGCATCTTTCGGTCACTTGACCATTGTCGAATCACTGAGTGATTTGACAATGGTCAAGTGACCGAAAGGTGCCTCATCACAACAAGGTAAAATTATTGCACTTATTGGTGGATAAAAGTATTTATAATAGTAATATATCAACTTCATATATATATATATATATATATATATATAAATATCATAGTATGTTTTCTTGTGTATTAATAAAGAACAAAAGTCTAAATACAAATACAAGAATTATAATTGAATTTACAATCCAAAGCTTTTCGTTGGCTAACAGTACCAACATCATCAGGAATATTCATCAGGTAATATTCCTGATGATGTTGGTACTGTTAGCCAACGAAAAGCTTTGGATTGTAAATTCAATTATAATTCTTGTATTTGTATTTAGACTTTTGTTCTTTATATATATATATATATATATATATATATATATATATATATATATATATTGTAATAATTGGTAATTTTGTTTTATACAAGTCTTAATAAAAGTTATAATTTAAAAGAAATAACACTTCAATGCTGCTTTTTGTTACAATAAACTTTTAATATCTTAAAATGACATTCCTTGTTATCTTTTACAAAGTCACTTACTAATTAAAATTTCTTATTTCCTCTACAAAGAATTACAAAAATTAAGCTTTATTAGCCTAAGTCTAAATTTTGTTATGGCAGCAAGAAGTTTAGTTATAAAATTTAATATGAATTGAAATTGATTTAATTATTTCAATTTGAGCTTGAGCTCTCTTTATCTCGGGTTAAATAGGTGGGTTTTCTAAATTTTGACTAATAAATTTTGAGTTGGCACTTTCAAAAAATATCTAAATTACAATTCTTACAAGTTAAAATTTTTACAAGTTATTTTAGTTCTTAATTAAATATATTTCCTGAATAATGTCTTCTTAATTGATCAGTTCAATTATTTGGCCTATTGTTACTCTGTAATTACGATTTAAATATGATACTGCACTTTCCGCACTAGTTAAAAAAATAAAATTTTTACAGCCAATTCTGAATACGTCTTTCTCGTTCCGATGCTTGGTTCCAACTGCGTACTGACGCTATCTTTGTTAGAAAAAATGGCCAAATCGTGAATTTCCGCTATTTTTTCGTTTATTCCTTGTAGGTACAGCTTTACGGATGTCATGTTCTTCTTCTTTACAGATACACTTCTTCTTCTTAACAACTGCACTTAAATTTCTTTGCATTTAAATCCAAAACTGTTTTAGATTATATTTAAAACGAGAAATACTTAAAACGAATAACTTTTGCCGGTCAATGCGCACGCAACTCCACAAATCCGTTATATCGTTTTTACTACAGCACATTCCACTAGCTTGCCGTGTGAAAGTTTTAAGTGTATTTTTACATAGTTCTATTTAAATTGTTACCTATCAATTATTTCTAATACATATTCTTTATAAATAGTGATTTGTGTGTTTTTTTTTTTTATATAAAATTTTGTGATTAGATCTAAAATGTGGCCGTGTGAATTTTCTATACAAGTGAAATTAGGTTATGTTTACAATTCGTTCCTGGTATATTTTAGTAATTTTTACATACTGAATTTATTTATATATATTTATCTTAATTTGGTAAGTGCCTTTTATATAGATATTACTTCAAAATGTTACATAGTCCCCAAATTTAGATAAAAAAAAAAATTTTGATTCCGAAATTCCTTTTTTTTATCTCAATTTTCACATTTTGGGAGTAAACTCTTACTCTATCCTTCTTGCTTGTCTGCTGCCATCTAATTACATATGATATACTTAACTACTAACAATACAATAAATTAACAATTAACATTTAACCAACAATACTCTTACTCTTAACATCTCGTACATTAATCATTTTCTGATTCTTAGAGTCTATTTTATAAACTTTTTCTTTTTCTTTCTTTATTTTAAATTTAATAGAATGGAATCTTTCCAATCATAAGTCTTTTTATTTATCTATATAATCTATCTTCTGACACAGTGTTCCTTTTTTTTTTTTTAAATTTTAGCCTAACCGAGTCATAGCATGTCTAGGTTGTTTGTAGGTTAGGTCCTTGTTCTTATTCATTCATCCCTTCCTATTTTATTTTTATTTACATATTTTTTTTATCAAGTGTTTGTTTAATTATTAAGTCATTTCTGGTCTATTGTCATTGCCGGTTTATTTGTTATCTATCCCTCCTACATTCGCTTCCTTCTCCTAATACTTTTATATCCTGAGACATTCCTGTTGTTACCATCTTATTATCCCTTGTTATTTTCCTTTCTCTCGACTTCTCCCTTTATTTATTTAATTGGTTCTACCTGAAATTTATCTGATTCTCCCTGGTGTGCCTCCCTTGGTTCATAAAATTTCTTTAACAAGCTAATATGGAAAATTCCTCTAATTTTATTGCTTCTAGCATCTTTGATTTCATAAGTCGCTTTGCCATATTTCTTGGTGATCACATAAGGTCCATCATATACATAAAATAATTTTGCCATCTCACCTCTTATACCCTGTGGTTGCCAATTTTCTTTTACTAATACCTTGTCCCCAACATTTAATTCTTCTATTTTATGAGTTTTATTAAATTTCTCTGCTCTCTTATGAGCCTTTTTCTTAATTCTACTCCTAGCAATTTCTAAATGTCTTTCTAAATTTATTAATTTTGAACTCCAGCCAAAATTTTTTATTTCCTTTTGCCAAAACCTTTCATCCTGAATTCCTAGTTGTAGCTGGTTAGGTGTGTATCCTGTAGTCTCATGAGGAATTTCATTAATTGCCTGGTTAATAACCTCTACATACTTTCCCCATTCTCTATGGTTATGATGACAATATGTTCTCAAACATCTAATGATCTCCTTATTCACCCTCTCAACGATATTGCTTTGTGGCCTCCTTATTGGAGAAAATATTGGTTTCATTTCTCTATTTTTTATATACTCCAGCCATTTCTTATTATTAAACTGGGTTCCATGATCAGTCTGTATTCTTTCTACTCTCCCGAAATTTTCTATATAATTTTCTAAACATTTAATTGCCTCCCCTGTGGTTGCCTTTTTCAATTTATAGATTTGAACGAATTTTGTAAATACATCTAACATTACTAATAAATACTTATAGCCTCCTACAGTTCTTTGAAATGGTCCTATAAAATCAATTGACAATTGCTCCTTTGGTTTTTCCACTTGGATCCCTTTCATCTCTCCAAAATTACCTTGGGTTACATTTTTAGCCCTTTGACAAATATTACATGTTTTAATAATTCCCCTAATGCTTTTTCCCATCTTCTTCCAAGTGAAGCTCTCTGATAATATGGTATGACATTTCTTAGCTCCTGCATGCAGGTAATATTCATGACAAGTACCCACTATTTCTTTAATCATTCCCTTTGGTACTACTATTTTCCAACTTTCCCTATTTCTTTTGTATACTAAGTCATTAATAATTTTATAATTTTGAAGATAATCTTGAATGTTTTCTTTTATTTCTCTAACTTCCAAATCTTCTACTTGTAATTTACTAAATTCTTTAAATTTTGTACACATTTCCATATCCATAACTCTTTCTATATAATTTATTTGTAATTCTGAATTTTGGTCTCTTCTTTCAAACTTATTTTTGTCACAAGGGTTCCTGCTCAATAGGTCTGCAACTACATTTTCTTTTCCTTTACAGTGTTCAATAGTATAATCATATTCTTGCATTAGTAATATCCATCTATGCAATCTTGAATTTAAAATTTTACAAGTCTTAATAAAAGTTAAGGCCTGATGGTCAGTCTGGATCACAATTTTTCTTCCTAGGATGATCTGTCTTGCTTTCTGCAGACAAAACAATATAGCAAGTAATTCCTTCTCAGTGGTATAATATTTAACTTCACTTCCTTTTAATGTGCGGCTCATAAACATTACTGCCTTTTTCTCCCCCTTTTCATCAATCTGATAGATGTGTCCTCCTATGGCATATTCACTGGCATCTGTTTGTAGGTAAAATGTTTTCTGGTAATCTGGGTGAGTAAGTACATTTGTTTCCAAAAATTTTTTCTTTAATTTAATAAAATTTCGCTCCTCCTCTTCTGTCCAAATAAATTTGTTTCTATTAGATAATAATTTTAACAATGGTTGTACAAATTCTGAATATTTTTCTATAAATTTATTATAATAATTAGCCATTCCAATAAAACCTTTTAACTGTCGAGGATTTTTAGGTGATGGAAATTCTAATATAGCTCTAACCTTCTCTTCATCCATTTTTACTCCATTTGTAGTCAATCTATATCCTAAGAATGAAATATCTTTTCTACAGAACTCTGATTTATCAAATTTAATGGTCATGTTGTTTTTTAAAAAAAATTTGGAAGATCTTTTCTAGGTGTTTTTTATGCTCCTCAAATGTCTCAGACATACAGACTATATCATCTACATATATTAAGGTGAAATCTTCTAATTCCTTCCTCATAATACTGTCCATAGCTCTTGCCAATGCTGCTAGAGATGTTTTCAATCCATAGGGTGTAACAACAAACTGGTATGTTTTCCCTCTATGTTGGAATGCAGTATATTTTCTTGACTCCTTTTCCAATTCAACCTGCCAGAAACTGTTAGTGAGGTCCATGGTACTCAACCAATTGACTTTCTTTGCTCTGTGTAGAATCTCATTTATTCCTCTATAGCAATCATAATCCGGAATTATAATTTCATTTAGTTTTCTTGCATCTAAACATAATCTAACTTTCCCATTGGTTTTGATGACTGGGACTATTGGATTAATATATGGACTAGTACTTCTTTCAATTATACCTAACCTCAACATTTTCTCTATCTCTTCTTGTACCTGATCTTGGTACTTTGTAGGAATTGGGTAATTTCTTTGGTAAAATGGTACATCTTCCCTAACTTTAATCTTATGTTTATATGCAGTGCATAAACCGGGCTGGTCTGAAAATACTTCTTTATACTTTTCTATTAAATCACTCATCTCCTGTCTTTGTTCCTTAGTTACCTCTTCATTCCCTATTCTTTCAAAAATATCCTCTTTTTTTATCTCTCCCTCCTCTTGTACAATTTTAATATAATTTTTACTCTGGTTTCCAAAAGTTTCAAATTCTTCCCATTTTTCCATATCATTCATTCCTTCCTGTTCATCACAACTCAATTCCTCCTCCATCTCATTTTCAAAATTATTCATCTCCCCTTTAAATTTTGTCTCTCCATCTACACTCATTTTTGATTTATATAATTTGTTTTCATATTTTAACTCCATTTCCCATTTTCCAAAATCAAGTTGTGCCTCCACATCCATCAACATATCCGTACCTATAATAAATTTTCTCAATAAGCCTGGCACCACTAGGCATTGAAACGGATATTTTACCCCTCCTATTTCTCCTATTACCATGATCATTTTGTTTATCTTTTTAGTTTTCTTATTTGTTGCAGTCCGAATGGTTAAATTTTTTATTGGTAAGATTTCTATTTTTCCTATTTTATTTTTATTCTCTAACATCCATTTCTCCTGGATACATGTTACGTTACTGCCTGTGTCTATTAATGCTAGTAAATTTGTATCTTCCATCTTAATCTCTATCTCTGGGTTTATTATTTTTTTTTCAATTCCTAAATTATAATTTCTCTCCTCATCTTCTTGTTCTAAAAATTTTCTACTGATTAATACATTATTTATAGTTAACTCAATTTTATCGTAGGAGCTTTTATCAAATTTTATCACTGGCAACCTCATTTGTTCTGTTTGATGCTCCTTTTCCTGATCCAAGGCGACGATACCAGTGTTCTCTAGTTTTCCGTTTGACTATGTGCACCATCCTCCTTCCTTGTCCCCACACATCTCCTTGTCTCTATCTGATTTATTTCCTTCTGGCTCCTGTCATTTGCTCTGTAATTCCTGTCTCCTCTATTTTCTCGATTATTTTCCTGCCCTGGTCTTGGTTCAATATTCCCCCTCATATGATTATCTATTCTTCTGTTAAAAAACTGGACATATGGCCGTCTTTCACTTCTATATTCATTCCTTCTATACAATTCTCCTGGTCCTGGAAATCTTCTATTTCCCTGCTGTCTCATCCCTTCCTCACCCCTTCTGGGTGGAAATCTATTTCCATTCTGTTCCTCTCTAGGGGTAGGCCTATTCCATGGTCCCCTGTTTCTCTGTCTTATTTCTTTATTTCTCTCCTCTATATCCTCCTCATTTAGCATCCTTTCCATCTCTCGGATCGTTTTTATATTTTGTACTCTTCTTGACAACTGTATCCTTTCATTAAAATGCCGGCTTAATCTCCGGACTATCTCTTCCTCATTTTGCGGTGGTGTCATGTTCTTTAAAACTATGACTCTTTCTATGAAATAATCTGCTCTGGCTCTTCCATTTCCCTCTATATACCTTTCATTTTCTATTCTCTCTTTGATGCCTTCCTGTATTTCTTTGGCCCAGTATCTTTCTATAAACCTGTCTTGTAAATCCGCGAAATTTTCCACCTCCTCTCTAATTGATTCCCACCATCTTGCCGCTCCTACTTCCAAGGCTCTATCTATGATTCCTCTCCATTCATTTTCAAATCCTTCCCCTGTCCTACATCCAAATTTTCTTTCCACATACCTATCCAGTCTTTTTAGGAACTCCATAGGGTTCCCATTCCTACCATTAAATTTTGGCATCTCCTCCTGATTCCCGCATGACACCTGTATTATCCTTAGGCCTTCTCCTCCTTTATTTTCTTCCACCTTCTTTTCTACCTTTTCCATTCTCTGGGTCAATTCCCCTTGTTTCTCATTATTCCTCCTTCCTTCTGTTTCCAATCGGTCAATTCTATCATTATTATTGTTTTTCTCAATAGCTATCTCCCTATTTAAAACTCTTAACTCTTCCCTGTTCTGTATTGTCATTTTTTCTACCTTCTCTATCTCTTTCTTATTAATCTCTGTCACATCAGCTATTATTTCTTTTGTTTCCTCTAAATTCTCCTTAATCTTCTCCTCTAAGTCTCTTCTCATAACTCCTACTACATCATTATTCTCTGTTCTCAACTGTTCCCTCATATCCTCTATCATTCTCCTATTTTCTTCCTTTAGGCTCTCGAATTTCTTATCCAACCTATTCATTTCCAACCTACTTGAGGCAAATCCTCTGTTCATCTCTTCTCTCATCTCCTTATTTTCCTCCTTTATCTCTCCTTTTACTTCGTTTATATTCTCCTTTAATTCCTTTTTTAATTCGTCCATCTTATCTAATTGTCTATTCATATTCTCACTCATTTCTTTCATCTCCTCTTTTCCTTTTCGGCTCATTTCCATGAGAGATCTCATCATCTCCCTTAAATCTTCATTCTCATTATTTCCCTTTTTCTGTTGGGTTTGCATCAGTGGTAATCCCCTAGCCTCATCTACTTGGGTTTCCACCTCACTCTCTTCTATAGGCATATCTGTGCCTTCCGTTTCTGTCTCTTGTATTTCTAGGCTTGTCCCTTCTTCCACTTCTATTAGGCCTATTGTAGCTTCTTCCTCTCTTTCATCTATTTTTTCTTTTAATGTCACATATTTTCCTTTTGCAGCTTCCTCACTTGCTGTACCCTTCCTAGACCTACTATGTTTGTTATATTCCTCTAATTTTTCTGTTTTTTTCGCTTTCTCCCTCCTTAAATTATATGTACCTGTTTCAGATTCCATTTTTTTTTTATTTCTTTATCTAAAATTTCAAAATTCCCCTTTATTCTATTTAAATTTTGAAAATTAAAAAAATTATTGACTTATGGTTGCAAAGTCCTGAAAAGTAAACAATATTAATACAAATATTTAATTAATAATCTTATCTAAAGTGCCTTAAGGTTAATTCTTAAATTTTTTTTATAATCGAGCCCCACGTTTGTGTGCCAAATGTAATAATTGGTAATTTTTGCTTTTATACAAGTCTTAATAAAAGTTATAATTTAAAAGAAATAACTCTTCAATGCTGCTTTTTGTTACAATAAACTTTTAATATCTTAAAATGACATTCCTTGTTATCTTTTACAAAGTCACTTACTAATTAAAATTTCTTATTTCCTCTACAAAGAATTACAAAAATTAAGCTTTATTAGCCTAAGTCTAAATTTTGTTATGGCAGCAAGAAGTTTAGTTATAAAATTTAATATGAATTGAAATTGATTTAATTATTTCAATTTGAGCTTGAGCTCTCTTTATCTCGGGTTAAATAGGTGGGTTTTCTAAATTTTGACTAATAAATTTTGAGTTGGCACTTTCAAAAAATATCTAAATTACAATTCTTACAAGTTAAAATTTTTACAAGTTATTTTAGTTCTTAATTAAATATATTTCCTGAATAATGTCTTCTTAATTGATCAGTTCAATTATTTGGCCTATTGTTACTCTGTAATTACGATTTAAATATGATACTGCACTTTCCGCACTAGTTAAAAAAATAAAATTTTTACAGCCAATTCTGAATACGTCTTCCTCGTTCCGATGCTTGGTTCCAACTGCGTACTGACGCTATCTTTGTTAGAAAAAATGGCCAAATCGTGAATTTCCGCTATTTTTTCGTTTATTCCTTGTAGGTACAGCTTTACGGATGTCATGTTCTTCTTCTTTACAGATACACTTCTTCTTCTTAACAACTGCACTTAAATTTCTTTGCATTTAAATCCAAAACTGTTTTAGATTATATTTAAAACGAGAAATACTTAAAACGAATAACTTTTGCCGGTCAATGCGCACGCAACTCCACAAATCCGTTATATCGTTTTTACTACAGCACATTCCACTAGCTTGCCGTGTGAAAGTTTTAAGTGTATTTTTACATAGTTCTATTTAAATTGTTACCTATCAATTATTTCTAATACATATTCTTTATAAATAGTGATTTGTGTGTTTTTTTTTTTTATATAAAATTTTGTGATTAGATCTAAAATGTGGCCGTGTGAATTTTCTATACAAGTGAAATTAGGTTATGTTTACAATTCGTTCCTGGTATATTTTAGTAATTTTTACATACTGAATTTATTTATATATATTTATCTTAATTTGGTAAGTGCCTTTTATATAGATATTACTTCAAAATGTTACAATATATATATATATATATATATATATATATATATATATATATATATATATATATATTTAGGTTAGTTTTGGTTGGTAAAGATTATTTAGATTTTTTGGACTAGGAGACTGACAGACTTACACCTTGGTAAGAGTCCACTCTGTAGTCTTGAAATAGAAACACATAAAAGCACTTAAACAATGATATATTTCAACCACACAGTGGTCTTTGTCAATCGAAGAGAAAACACAAAAAGAAATATGAGAGAATCTCATATTTCTCTCATATTTCTTTTTGTGTTTTCTCTTCGATTGACAAAGACTACTGTGTGGTTGAAATATATCATTGATTAAGTGCTTTTATGTTTTTCTATTTCAAGACTACAGAGTGGACTCTTACCAAGGTAAGTCTGTCAGTCTCGTAGTCCAAAAAATCTATATATATATATATATATATATATATATATATATATATATATATATATATACAAACAAATTTAATTTATATCAAGTAATATAAAAAAATAAGTAAATTCTTTTTTTTCACTTTTTTCACATTGTTGGTTTGTGAAGCAAAGTTCGATACCATTAATTCATTCATTCTTAATCCTTGAGTATTATTTACAATATTATTTGGTAACCATTGCAACAAATAAGGTAACCAATGGTAACCATTGCAACAAATAAGGTAACCAATGGTAACCATTGCAACAAATAAGGTAACCAATGGTAACCATTGCAACAAATAAGGTAACCAATGGTAACCATTGCAACAAAGGAGATTTCAACAACAACCAGTTGGAGGCAAAAAAAAATTCATATATATCTTTGACTAATACTTTCTAGCCATGGGAAAGTTAGCTCAGTGCTGAAGCGCTGGATTTCAAACGTGAAGTCATTCAGTTTGAATCCGTCCTAGAAGCGAACGTTTTAAGATTTAAATAATAAATATTTTAAAAACTGTAATAATTCAATTTTCATCCACTGCAGAATTTAAAAAATGTATTTAAACCTGAGTGGATGGGTAAAAAAGTATTTTAGGAATTGAAAATTTGTACAAAATATATATGAGGAGAGTGTGAACTAATAGAAGGAACTGGAAAATACATCTTGCAGTTCCTAAAACATTGTTTTTTTTATTATTTATAGATCCTGAAAGATGTTACCGAGATACATTTGCTACTATTATGCAAAATATGGTTCTCATTCTAAAAAGTATTTAATAGCTCTTCAACTCTTATAAATTTAATTACCGTTTTTCCATCATAATTGTTATTTAACTTACATAATTTCATATCAAAGGTTTTTAAGTGTTACCCAAATTGTATAATCTCTTATTCATTTCTTTTTATTTAACAATTCTGTTTTTCGAGTGATGACAATAAAGATCGTTATTTTTCATGTATTCAAAATATTATTCATGTATTAAATATTTTATTGTAAAAAAATGCCAAATTAATTTTTAAATCACATTTTACTACTATTTTGAATTTTCCATTTATAGTTGAGATTCCTACTTTTTCCATCTTTATTATTTATTATTTTATAATCTTTGTATTACTCTTTAATCAATTTTTTTACTCAACTGAGGCATATAATATTTTACAATGAAAATATTGGAAAGAACCCCAATACCACAAAAAATAATCAAAAATAACTAATAAAACAAGTTACCAAAATTGTAGATAATATTGTTAAAAAACAAAGATTAAAATATGTTTTAAGCACAACTACCACTCTTCAAAAAGAAGTTAAAAAATGTAATTTTGTTAGTTTACCTTTTGAAAATTTTCTAACATAAGGGTTAGACTCTATTTTTAAAAAGGCAAATGTTAAGATAGCCTATAAAACTCAAAATAAACTTAAGCATTTATTATGTAACCCGAAAGATAAAATTTCAATGCTGGAAAAATCAGGTATTTATAAGATAATTTGTAGTACTTGTAACGAGATGTATATAGGTCAAACAAAAAGAAAAATTGTAACTAGATATAAAGAACATTTGCTCATATTAAATATGATAGACCTGAAAAATCAAGTGTAGCAGAACATGTCCTTAGTAATCAGCATGATTTAGATAAAAATGTTATTTTAGCTAAATGTATAAACTCAAAAAAAGTTACTTAATAGTTATGAAAGTATTTTTATAGTTAAATCAAATTGTAAATTAATGAATGCAGATAAAGGGCCTATCCCTAACTCACCATTATATACTTTACTTAAATAGCTTTCTTCTAATACGACACATTAATTTAATTACTTTTATTTTATTTATTGTTATTGCTGTAGTTTTTATTACATATATATTATTATAATGTACTTTTTGACATAACCTATTTGGTTCAAGATGGTCGATCGTTATTTGTCGGTCGAGGGCGGAGAGGGGGGTGGAGCTTACCTCACGCCTATATATAGCTACCGTAGGCATAATTGGTATCACTCTAGTTTGTAACTTCTTGTTTGCTAGATTGTAATTTTGTAATAAGACCCTCTGATGATGATGACATGGTCATCGAAATGTACATAAGGGTTTAATCTTGAGTAATTTGTTTTATTTGTTATTTTTGATTATTTTTTGTGGTATTGGGGTTCTTTCCAATATTTTCATTGTAATATATTATACCACTGTGCTCTTAATATTCTGCATATAATATTTGTATGAAGTTTGTGTTGTTCATCTTGAGGTTTTTGTATAAATTATACTTTTTTGTATTAACTTGGTAAAAGACCACTACTTACTGATTTATTCAGCAGACTTGTTTCGCACTAGGTCAGCGCATTATTCAATGCTGTGAATCACTGATAAAACTGTTGCTCAGGTATGTTAGTTAATACAAAAAAGTAAAACTAATTATAGGTCTTACTTTGTCATAGTTTATGCTATAAATAAAATGAAATTATAACAAAAATTATTCATGAACTTTCATTTTGAAAGTTGGTTCTTTAAGATTTCATTAATATTAAAAAATTAACATATTCCATATATAAATATTTGAAAATATCTTTTACTGATTTTGCAAAATTAATAAATTTTCTTAAGCATTATTTTGTATTTAATTCTACATTTGATTTTACTCTATATCATCTTCCATAAATTATATTGAAAACAATTTTAGTAGCTTGTAAAATTATAAACATGATTAAATAATCTCTGTTTCTTGTTGTGTCTTTTAATATGTGTTACAATGGCAATTGTTTGTAGAAACAAAACTTTAAAACCAATAGTTCATTAATATTAACCACTTTTAAACATAAAACTAAATGTATTTCTGTAACTCTTTTAGGGTTTAACTTGACATTAGATTTTCTAAAAATTCATTAAATAAATTACTTTTACTTTTTAAGGTATGGAATACTAATGCAGATCTAGCAAATGATCAAAAGGTATTACCTAAAATTCACCATCTTGTGCCTGAAGTCGAATTTTTACTGGCTTTTTATAAACGTAAGTTACTAAAATTTTAAAAACTATTTTTGCTTGCTCATTACTTTTTAAATTATTGTCTGAACTATATTGTTCAGTCTGCTATTGTAAAATGTGTACTTTTTTATCTAGTTTTAGACCAATGTAAAGTGAGAAAACTATTTTGTTATGATTCCAATGTAAAATTTTTTAATTAGGCTACCTGGAATTCAAAATAACTTTTCCCACAATACACATCAATAGAGAGGCAATTGTTTAATGCCCAACTAACTGGGGCCATTTAGACTCACCAGATATCAAGACTATTGGAAAACTGGCAAGCTATGCAATATTCAGGCACTGCATAAACTGAGCTAAATTTATTTTTTTTAGATGGCTTTGTTTTTGTTTTAACAATCATCTAAACACTGTTAAACCTCATAAAGTTCAATATCTAGGGTTTTCGCCTCTAAAATCTCAATTTATTCTACTAAGATTTGTCTCTTTATGAGGCTGTGGTACAGTAGAGAGGTGATTCCAATTTAAACAATACCTCTAACTTCAAGAGAAAACATCACATTTAATGCATAATGCTGTAAGTTAGTCTAATTGTTTCCGTTTCGGGAAAATTCTCTAAATTTTTTGGTTGGGATAGGACGTGAAATCTATGTCACGGGAATACACTATTTGGACAGGAAACATAATTCTGTTAGGGAAACAAGGGAAAACCTCAACTAAGGTGACGGTAGGTAATTCTAGGTCAGTATGCAGATGGTGTGATAGGCCAATGGAGGGTTAAAAGAAATTTTGTTAATATTTCTTCACTAGTTGAAGGATGATAAGGTAACTACTGAAAATAAATACTTTTAAGTGAAGGAAAATCCTCCTCATTGTGGAATATAATGTCCTCATGAAGGGGTGACTGCAGAAACCAAATGCTCTTCTAAAATCCATGAGAGCACAAGACCATTGGGTGGTGTAAAAATATTCATCCATTTCATGCAAATGAATGATGATCCATATCAATTCATTCACCCTTTGTATCATAAATAGTGGAAAAAACAAAATGGCATTTTATGAGTTTTTGAATGAACTTTTTGGGGTACTGTTAGCACAACCAAAGCAACTACAGTAGAGAGTCTCGAAATTCAAGTCCCAATATTTTGAACTTCAGCTAAATTTGAGCCTATTTCTATTTAAACCTATTTTATCTATTTTAAAGAAAATGATAAGTCGGGCTTCCAAGAAAAGTTATCAACACTGTATGCAAAAGAAATGGGTCGAACTTCCATGAAATGTTCATATAAGTAGTAACAGAAATTTAAAAAAAACAACAAATATAAAATAAATTAATAATAATATTTATGACAGAGTTGATAATAAATTTAAGTAATTACAACATTTCACATAGTTTATAATTACCAATCAGTGATAATTGTTTCGCCTTAATCACATGTTATTAAACTAAAACTATTTCTAAATTGATAACTCCTCTAAAATCAAGTATGTGTGTTTGTAATAAATATATGTAAAAGTGTAAAAATTATGTTTCAATGAATATTCAAAATAATTGCTTTTAAAATTTGGATGACTTATTAAGCTATTATTACTAATTAATAAATGTTAAGGAGGTTGGGAATAAGTCTTGAGTGATAGATTTAGGATATACCGTGCTACCATTTCCTTATACTTCAATAGATTGTACTCCATCCAATATGTATTCCTTTTCAAGTATAAATTAAGCAGCAAAAGATCAAAACATGAAGAGATATTGAAAAAAAATTTTTGATTACTTTCTTGTGGTAGTAAAAGATGATATTTAATCAGAATACCCAATTCCTGCCATGTATTTACTATTATATTGGCACATAACTTCTGGCTTCTCCTGTTCATCCCCTTCTTTTATCACACAGTTCTGTTCAATTTCCCAGAAAACCTTGCTATATAGTAAAACCTTACTCTTTGCCATTTTTTCAAGAGATATTTGTGTCAGCATTTAATCATTTTTTAACAACCTTTTTTGTTGCAGGAAATATGTTTTTTATAATATTGTGTAGACTTGTAGTGGGACGTCGCAAAATAAACTGATATATAAAAGTACATTAGTACATGGTATTTATATCCATGTGTGTTTTTAAGAAATATTTTGAAAAGAAATTTTCAAAGAAATTCCGAGAACTAAAGCTTTGAAATAGAGAAGTGGATTTTTAAAAAAACAGAAATATTAGTACATCAGTTCCCTGCACCCAGACTAATTCATAAGATCACTCTCTATGCACTAAATCATTGATTTGTGCATTAGTCTATCTATTTTGGTTTCATAAAATGACAGGATTACAAAGTATTACATTTTGGTATACTATAGTCAGTATTGAAAATTTGTCATAACTTTGTTATACTTAAATATAGACTTCTAATGTTACAGTGTAAATGTTTTGAGGGGTGAGATCAAAACAACTAGAATAGGTATTTTTATGGTGAGAAATGAATAACTTTCAAAAAACACTAAAGTAATTATTGCTTAACTAAGTGAATACTTATGAACTTGCGTTCTGAAACAATTATTTCATTTACGAAGCTGACCCTCTATGTCAGCATATAAGTTCATAAGTATTTACTTAGTTATGCAATGATTACTTATAGTTTAATCGGTGAATTCAAGATGATTGCACCCAACTTTAAATTAATTGATATTCACCACAAGTGGGCACTAATAGCTAAAATGATTAAATAACAACTATTTATTAGCTGGACATGATTTTGTCCATCAAAAATATAAAAGTTGGTAATCTGGAATAACATGATAATAAAGTCTTAATTAGTGTACAACATATTGCATAGGGTTTCTATATCAATGTTTTAGTTCTCCGAATGATAGACATTGATCAGGCTGAAGAAAAACTTCTACAACCTGAATTTTTGTTTCTCTGTTTAGTCGCATTTCAATCTCTCTGTATTTGATGTCATTTTAATTAAGAGAGCAAATCCTCCTCTGGGTCTATCGATCCTTTCAATTTGCAAAATGGTATAATTTTTTATGTTGAATTGGAGAATTTCATATAGCTTTGTCTTTTGTAGACAAGCATCGTGAATATTGTTTTCCTCTAGAAGAACTTGAAGCTCTTCCTTTTTTCGTGGTGTTCCAATGATGTTTAGTTGTAAAATATTAAGTCTCCTCATGGCATACTTTACATTGTGCTCCCGGACATTGTCAGAGCTCAACGTGTTGGTAGCCCTGTGGGAGCGTTATGCTTATATTCTATATTCATAACCATCATTGGAAGTATTGCCTTGAAAGTTTAAACTTCTGCCTGTTTGGTCCATGGACCACCCAAACTATAAACCTAAGGAGGCATTCACATATCCACCACCTGAGAGGGTTATGGGCTCCCCTCAGAGTTTTAGGCATTCTCTCAGATTTTTAGTAATTTTTTGTCCATTTTAGTAAAAAAACGTTGTTAAGAGTATTTTACATAGATTTATTTAAAATTGTGTAGTATTTAAATGATATTAGTTGATTTGTTTACTTCTAACTTTTAATATCCTTCAATAATTAAAATCCTAAATGGCTGTGTGGATTTCACATCATTGCTTAAGATTCAACTTTTAGCATTGTTCTACTTGTATTCTTGAAATGTGGTACTCATTTCTGAGCCTTAGTATTTTTTAATTCCCTCAACCATTTCTTTTAAAAATTTCTTGTTAAGGTCAGAATAATACGTAAATAGGATATTCTCCTTTTTAAATAGAGTAATACCTCATTATAACAGACCTTATTAAATCTAATGTCAGAATTCAACTTTATATTGCTAGAGAATAACTTATGTACCCCATGAGAATGGTAGTTTTTTTATGAACATATTGCTAGGCAGATTACGTAGCTACGTAATCTTCTATCTTTCGCCAAACTGCCTACCCTCATTACTGGTGCGCTTGCTGGTTGGTAGGTCGGCCAAAGGCCAGGGCAAGTAAGCAGAACAACGCTTCCAATGCTTACGGACACAGCGGCTGACGTTTAAGCGACTGTTTTCGCCTGATCACCCCAGTCAGATATGAACTTTCCCCGGACACAATTACCTCGCGCCGGGTAACCCAATAGTCAATGGAGAGCCGGTCGATGAGTACGACTGGATTACTAAGTCGCATGACATCGCCTACAACGGTGCACGAAGTGATAGTGATATATGAGCGGCCGATAGATCAGCAATTGGTGCTTTTTCTAAAGACTTTATTTTTAATCATAATTATCATCCTGCTATTGGTGCTGCCGGACTCTGTATTAAATATCTGTTCGAAAGTATCGTCGGCGTACAGTACCCTAGAAACTTTAATAAGAGACTCAGGAACGAGAAAGGACCTGTAGGCAGTGTTGGAGGTTCGCCTGACAAAACGGCAATCTCCGGTTCTTGTACCGCTGCAAATCCTGATGATGACGAAACATCTGCAAAACGTCCTAGGGATGCAGACGACATGGAAATCAGCGATAATGCTAAAGCTGAAAAGAACAACAAGAACATACATTCCGCCATGGCGTCTGAGCATGGCATAAACATTCACCATCAGTTGCAGTCTTTCAAGACCAGTAAGATAGTGTTCGTGCATCAAAGACTACTGTACACAAGGGTTATCAATTTAAGTGTATTGGTTTCAATTCGCTGAATCACTCTAACCTGACAAGCAATGTTATTACTACATCGTTAGCACAGATACCCGTTCACATTATACCTTAGTATATGTAACATGGAATTCTGGAATTTGCCTGTGTCTTATTCTGTAAAAATATGCAAGACTACTGTATCCCCTTTGGGATATCAGACACCGTTCCAAACGAATAGCAGCGGAATGGCTAATGTTAATAGCAATCTGCTCGTTATGGGCTGTCATGCGCATGAGCTGAACAACCAATTGCATGGTATTAACCTGGGATAACCCAAGTAATGTCTTCTGCCAAATCGTCCTGCGTTCCAACGTCTGTCAAATTTGTGAAAAAGAACGACTGGAGTCACTGGTGGGGTAAAAAGACTTCGAAGGCTGGCGACCTACTTAACTTCAATGGCATACCATTTTGTTTCATGAATATGCATCCACTACTGACTTACTATTGCCATACCTACACACCTGTAGCTGAAACAACCACAGAATCATATCTAATAAAATATGTACACATATTCAATATAGAAAACAGGATAAACAACCCTGTTATACAATGGGAATACAAACCTCAGATATGCATTCTCAAGTGTCAAACACCTATATCCCCTGCGCAGGATGTTCAGACTTTGATCAATCTTGGCGTAAAACCGTACAGTTTTACGAAGCTATGGGTAGACGAAGATTCCAGTTCTTTCACCGTCAAAGTAACCGCGCGGGACAGTAGTGGTATCCAGATAGTCAATGTGCCGTATTAGTCATACATAGAACACGCTGGCTCCAGGGCCCATGGTTTTGCCGAATTCGGAGTAGGACTTCAGCTACCCTCGTTATATGTCGGTGTTTTGCCGGTGCACAGTTACTACACAACGCCTACCGAAGATGACATTCAAGACATCACCACCATCATCTACAAGTTTGACACCTATATCAAGATTGAATACTCTTACAATATTGTGTTTCCTTACGACAACTTCGGTAATGCACACTGTCTTTAACGGGAGACTTGTTTATCTATCCGTAAATGCTAAGCACTCCTACACTTATGGTTACAAGAGCCGCCTTACCACAAGCACTTGGGCATCTACCACTGGCAAGATAACAAAAACATAGCAATTACCATCGCCACCGCCACTGCCACAGGTACACGGATGTTCCTCCGCCGAAGAAGATTAAGATGGACATATACATAGAGAAATATATACAATTAAACTATTAAAATACAAAAGGATCACTGACGAACTTAGGTTGTTTTCATATTTATATACAAATTGTTCAATGGATATGGATAGGAATAAGAATGTAGCTAATACGGTTTTAGATGAAATAAAAAAGTATTAGTTTAATACATGTATTTTTATTACAAACCATTTTTCAAACACCAATGTTATTAAAAAATTATCTGTTTTTTTATGAAAATTTTGATTTAAGAAGAATGATTATTCGTGAATTAAGTATTCTACTTTTTGTCTATATAGTATAAAACAATTAACCAATGTAGTGAGAATAGAATTGTTGTCACATAGAAGTACTTTTGCAGCCAGTCTCCCTGTCCTTTCCCACTTTATGTTCTTTATATGTGGCCTGTTAAATTAACTGTAATTTAATAATTGTATGTCCCTCATTTCAAGTAAACTATTAAAAATGTTACAGTTTATTTCTTTATATAACAACCTCCGAGAAATAGCTGTTCCTGCTAAGAAGGGTTAAAGTCCCTTTAGTCGGTTGCATTGAACTAAGTTCTTTAAATTGACTTAGATTGTTAAAATACTTTATGAACAAAAAACTTGGAGAATTAAGAAAGTTCAACTTGTAACCTGTATTTTACTTTAGTGACCTCTACTAGAGTGGGGTAGTGGTATAGAAATATTATTTTGTTTTAAAAATGAATCATTCATTCAATATAATTTAAACAATTTTCTGTTTTCAGGTCATCAGAATCATCATGCCTTTAATAGTGGAAGAAAATCTAAAAGATAAAAAATATTAGTTTAAATTGAATTGTTATTGCGATATTTAAATACAGTTCACACTATATTTCTGTACTCGAGAATATGTTGACAATATAAAGTGGGGACATTTACAACTTTTATCTTTTAAGTTTTAATAAAAACATATGATTGAACTTAACTACCTAATATGTAAGGTTATATATTTTATGGGATGATCTAAACCTTATACATTAATTAAGTTGAATTAAATACAGTTAAAATTCTGTATAACAAAATGTCACTTCGTTAATTGAACCAATTGAATAGAAATTTTGTTTCACAGAAATTTGCTGAGGCAATTTTGATCAGTCTGCTAGATTTGATTAATATTTCGTGTTAATTATCTTAATAAAGACATTTAATAGATTCAAATATAGTATATAATACATTAGAATAGAGACAAAATAAAATTTTATATGCAGTGAATTTAAAAAAGTTCATTTAAGAGTTTATTTTTTTATAAACCAGTAGTATTGTAACTAAAACCGGTTTCAATCATCTTTATTTACAATGGTACTGTGGATCACAAATTAGTTGTAAAAATTTTAATTTTCCTGTTTTATTTTAAAAATTTGATTTGGTTTCAGCAAAAGCTTACATATTGTTTTATAAAAAACATTTTATGTAATACATTTAAAAAAATGTATGATCTGATTTTATTTCTGATATTGCTATAAACTTTGAACAATTACTTGCCACTCTCTTAACAGTCTTATCTTCCTCATCATTTCCATATCATGTAAGCTCATTTGATTGAACTTTTCACATTATTACTTCATTGATAATGCTTTAGCTACCATGTCGGGTAAGTTGGTACTACAGCCCAATAGGTAAAGTTTGTTGTCTAGTAAAGTTTTATGTTTATTAATACTACTCAACCGGTGTTGCTAATTTTGGGAAAATGAATACACTGTATTAAACAATAAACTACATATTAATTACGGATATATCTACAATGGTCTTTGTTTGATAGATAAATGCTAATGGCATTATAAACATTGTGTTATTCTAGGACCTAGTTTTTGAGAGCTATGTCTTGACACACTTATTTGTTAAGAATTTTAGTGAAGTTGAGTTGATTATTCCAACCAAAAACAACATTGAAAGAAGTTTTATCACTATACACTTTTATAATAAAATACATCCTTTTTAATGACGTATTATATTGATGTTTATTACTGTTTTCAAAATTTCACAAAAACAGAAATATTGACTAAATATTTAGTTGTAAAATAATTCTTAAAAAACGGAGTCGGTTGAAGTTAAGTACAATCATTGGTACACTTAGATAACTCAGCTTTACTAAGAAGTAAATTAAAACTTATATTCCTAAAAACGTAAATTATTTAAAACTTACTTAATATGAATCTTGTATAGTATTTATCAGTTCTGAAGTATTACTTATCAGAGAGAGAATATGTTTACACTTTCGTTCTATATTCAAAATTTTATAAACTCACATATCATTCACAATTGACATGTTTACATGTCTTCGTAATAAACATCAAAACACTTTTCTCGCCAGTCATCATATTATGTGGGCAACTCGAACATGGAATTGTGATTTTGTTTTTTATTGTTTACATGCAAAACAAAAAATATTAAGACAGTGCTGCACAGATAAGAAAACATAATTACCTCAAAAATGTTTAGCCAAGTGGCCCGAGGGAGTTTATTCAGGTATCATTTACTCTATTGAAAAACTAGATCCTGCCAATAAAACAAGTGTTTTATTTATGTTATTATAAGAAACGTATTTTTGTAGGAATGATGGGAGAACAAAAAATGAGTACACATTATTTAAAAATAAGCTTGAAATATTTTGGTAATTCTCCATGAAAACATTGATATTATGGCCGCCAGCTAAAGTGTTTCATTAAGGTTTCATTGTCGTTTTCTGGAAATCATTTACATTTCTCATAAATAGGTCAGATTGATAGATTTATCATGTAAACTTATTGTAGAAAGTTTTTAAGGAAATCTTTTTTATACTCTTTCATCCACATTACAAATATCACATTCATTTTGCAGTTTATCAAAACAGCAATTTTTTATAAAACATTGTATTTTATAGTAGAACTTACTTTGTTCTTTGCAATAGCATTTTCATTGCACATAAATTTTACAAATATCTTAATTTGAATTGCCATAACCACCTGGTGCTTGCTTGGAATTCTTTTATTATAGTCAGTTATTTATTTTTATTTTTTTGTTACCTATAGTCAACCGTTTGAAAACCATTGATAACCAATATTCTTGTATTCCACATCAGGGTTCATTTCTACACCCTTACCCACCTCTGCATTGGTTTACAAATTTTGTGTTTAAAGTCATACTTTTATGTAGTTTTTTTTAGTGACTGCTGTGACCAAATGTTCATAATATTTAAAATTGGTTATGTGATTCTAAAAGTAAATACTGTAAATAGATACAAAAAATATGAAATGGAAATATTTGTTTTCCAAAAACATGCTGAAAAGTTATTGGTGATGAAAATGATTCACATCAACTTCTTGACTTGTAAATTGTTCTACTATGTAAAATTGTTTTCTTTTAACACTGCAAAAAATTGTAAAATAAAAACTTAAATTCACTAAAAAATAGTGATATATTGTATAAACAGCTGCCAACAACAGAAGTACGATTAAGTTTTTAAAGAACATGAAAATTTTGTAAACTAGGCTTCTGTTATGAAGAATTTTGACTATATACATATAAACTTCTATGTAATCATTGATTTTTTAAATTAATACAGATTATATTTTACTTATGTTTATATTTTGCTAAAAATATATTAAATTAAAAAATATTTTTTCAGAATGTATGTTTATTATTAACTTTTTTATCATTATATATTAGAACTATAAACCAACATTTGTTCAAGAATCGTCAATTTAAAAATAACTGATGGGTAAAAGGCAAATCATATTATCTTTGTTATAGGAAAAATTACCCAAAAAAAAACAATTTGTCTATCACAGAAAATGGAATATTGATACCCTGTAATCTTGATATGGTTCAAGTAATATAGGTCTACCTCATGAAAACAACTTGTCTAAGGTCTGTGACATCTAACTTAACGTACAATAATACTATGGAAATTCCAAAACAACAAAATACCTGGAAGATGAAATTTGTTTCAGAGTTTGGCAGAAAACTTGCTATAAAAGTATAACACTGACTTTGAAAGCATTGTAAGCAATTTTAACTAAACTCATGAAAAGCATTTCATAAATCTACTGAAAAGGTGAAAGATGTAGAATACCATTTTGAATGTATTTTTGTTATGCCTAAGGTGATGAAATCCCTTTAATGAAATAAATATGTATGTGAGAAACAAATGGAATGAAAATTCTGACCAAAAGAAAATTAGTCAGGAAAACCCGATACATAAAGCAACAGTGTAAAGGGTTAGATAATGTTAGTAAGGTTAGGTACCTTAATATTAAATACTGTTAGGTGTATTCTTATGAAGCTCCTTGGATTGAATAATTTTTCTAGAGAAGAGTTAGAATTATTTTTCATATAAACATCTTGATTTTGTGCCCCAAAGAAATTAATTGGTTTTATTTAACGTAAATAAGGAAAACCCTAACCACTTTAGATTGATACACTGGACAGATAAAAATTAAATTTAAAAAATAATTTTTTGGTACCTACGTATTATATGGAGACCACTATTTTTAGAGTTTTGTTTTGCAGGGGACATAAGAACACTAAATATTTATAGAGGACAGACTTTATTTGACTTATTGTGAAAATTACTTTTCTTTATGAGGATTAGTTCTTGTTTTCTGCCTCCCAAAAACAAGTGATGTTAGCAAGAATTGAATTCAACATATCGTAGCCAGTCGCAGTCACTATCAATCGCCACTTATGTATATATTTCACCAATACCTTGATATCTCTTGTTCCTCTATTTAGCACTTCCCCATATCCGATTCACAATATAACAGGGAAGTAATAGTAACATATTTATGATAATCTAACCTAACCACCAAAGAGTACGTATAATAGTGCCCTCTGTATAATGCGCAAGTACCGAGAAATTTAATTGCTTACTTGACATTAATAAGAAAGAACCTAACCACTTTAGATTAATAAACTGGACAGATAAAATTTAAATTTATAAATAATGTTTCTATTGGATTGTGTAAAAGTAGCAGTAAAAGAAACGAATTACATCTGAAATAATGCTCTTTAAATTTAGTATATCACATTGTAAAATTTTTGTAGAATTTATTTTTGTTTTGTTTATTAGAATTAATTATAGTGTGTTTGTTCTCCATAGCAAGTATCAAATTAGGTGGTAGATTAGATGATGAGTTCTGATATTTTATTTTTGCTGGTTTATCGGTCAGTAATTATCTTTGCTGATTGTCCCTGTCTTGACAGTAAAATTAGACCAGATATTAATCTGTCAGCTCATTTGCAGGTAAAATTATCTTTCAGCACCAGTCCCAGATTTCAAGTGTTTACTGCCTTAAAGCCCAGAATTTGAGTCACCCCCCTTGTGGGAAAAATGTTTAAGATTTTTTTAAAATTAGTTAAATAATATAACTGGGTAATTAATGAGTTTCCTCAAATAAAGAGATTTAAAATCAATTTATAAAGACTCTCCTTACTTTTTTTTAATGAATATGCCTTTTATGTCATCTTAACACATCTCTTGTTTTAGCCTCCCCTATTTGGTGAGCAAAGCTAATGGCAATCTGTCATGGTTGATTGCCAGTCTTAAAAAGGTCCTTACACATTGAAGGGTAAGGCTTTGCAACTGCACCTGTTGATATGGTGTATCCCTAGGCTGGAGTCTAAAGATAAATCCATGCCTCATCAGTACATTAGTCCACTAGTTTGAAAACATTATTGCCAATATATATTTTTTTAATTATTTCAAATTGCTGCCAATTCATGTCTATTCAAGATAAACTTTTTATTTTTATCGTCCTGTGACGGCCTACTTACACAGCACAAGCAGACTCCTCTCTGCTGTTGTTTTCCTCCCACCACACTTGTCTATAAACAGCAGACGCAGGTAAAATTTGAAACAAGCAGATCTAACATGACCCAGAACCTAAAGGCCTACCGCTGCTTGCCAAATTCTACCAGAGAACCAGTGACTGGACTTTAATTTTAAAAACCTAACTTACTGATATTTAACTCTTTGAGTCACTATATCACGAGGGAATATTTTATTTAAAAGCACCACACAGCTTAGTGACCAAATTGTAGAATTATTTGAGAAATTTGTTTAGTGAAAACTAAATTCAACTTCTATTCCTAACTTAGTAAAAACCATCAATTTTTATTTATATACTAGTATGGTAACTATAGACGTGCGACTACCGCTATTTTTGTGAATTTTTTTCATTTTTAATCTATTACATACCAAACACGAATCCTACATTAGTTTTTGTCGCTGGTGCAGTTTTTTTTTTTTTTTTTAATACTAAAAGAAAAACGTAACCTAACTTTAACAATACTAATTTTTTCTTAGAAACAGCTCACTCTGTAGTACAGCTCACTGCACTACATCAAAGTCAATGTATTTTAATACTTAACTTAAAATGTAAATATTCAACTTTTGTTTATAATTTTATACAACTTTACAATATACCTAAGATGTATCCATTAAGGATAGGTTTGGTTATAATTTTATATACTATATAACTATATTAAAATATAATGATGAAGTGTCCAGTCAGGATAGGTTTGGTTGTAATTTTCTGAATCGGCAATAGGTTTAAATATTTACCAAAATTACAACCAAATCTAGACGCAGTGCGCTGTAGGTAATGTGCGCCGGAAGTTTGATGGACTTCTAAGTTCCTTGGCCGAAAACGACATAATACTAAATTGTTTAACATAGAGTAAATACCTACTGAGCTCAACCAACAAAACTTATTTTAATTACTTTTTATTTTATAATTACAATTAATATAAATATGTAGCCTATATACATATGACAGAATCACAATATTAAATGGCAAAACAGGAAGCGAGTTTCCTTGTAAATTTTCTCTCCAAATAGTATATGGTGTTCAAACTATTATTTTTATTTCTCCCTATTTATTCACTTTCTTTTCGTTTCTGATTTATGAAGCTGATGGGGGGGGGTCTATAATTTCTCTTTCTATTCATTTCTTGTAATGGTTCACTATTTTAAGAAACTTTTCTCTTATAATTTCATATATACATCATTAAGTATCTGGTTCCTAGCTGGATTTCAAACATGTTCAGTTCAATATATATGTATATTTAGTTTGAATCCGACTTGGACATTAAGTTTTTTTTAATTCAAATAATGAATAAAAATTTGAAAAAACTCAACATCATTCGCCGTCTACTATAAGCAAAAAAAATTTATTTGATCTTGATTGGATGAATAAACGCGTATTTGATTAACGATTGAAAATTTGTACAAGATATGTAGTATAGTATAAGGAGAGTGTGAAGTAATAGAAGGAACTGAAATCATTAAGACAGTTCTAGCTCCTGAAAAATCTATTTTATCTGTGTTCTCTGATGTTATGGTCGGTTGGTTGGCAATCTGTGACTAACAAAATTAAGTTTTTGTTGTGCTAGAATCGTTTACTGTGTTAGTTTTTCCTGCACTGTCGTTATTTAGAATTATATTAAATAATTTTGTGTAAGTTATAGCAAAATATGATTTTTTATAAGTAAATTCACAAATTATTTGTTATTAAATGACTTGTTTCTTGATAATATTTAAAAGGCTTCTCCTAACCTTTAATTACAATTTATTGACTGATCTCTTTTCATGATACCGGCATAAAGTATAACTTATAATAATATAACATAATTTCATTTTGATTTTGAACTTTTATGAATTCTGCACCGTATAAACCTATCATATATAGAAATAGAGTAACAAATTGTTAATTAGTTGGGTACCAATGTTTAAGACTAAGTAGATTTCTTGAATTTTGTAGTAGATTATGTTAGGTGAATCTTATTAATTATTAAAGTTCGGAAGTCATAAAATATTGTCAAGTGATTAATAAGTAGATTTGTTGCAATTAATAATTTACAAACACCAAGATAACTCCGTGATTTTTACTTTTATATATTTTGCTAAAAATACAATCTAAATAAATAATATATTTAATAGCAGTTAAAAATTATAACATAACCTAAATGTACCAATAGTTATAAAACATTAAGTAAAATGGGCACATCAAATGAATGGTTTTCTTATAAAACAGGTTAATAGTTGGCCAAATATTATTCAACTTTGATTGCCTTCTTTTTGACATTTGTTACTCATAAACAGGTATCAACTGTAAAACAGGTGATTTCAAACACCTCAGAACATAAATAATGCATAAAATTTGTAAAATATAACCTAATTGGGTAAAAATATAGTCTTAATGACGTTCATTAACAAAAATTTTTTTAAAAAATTATTTGTTTTAATGTGTAGAACACAAATATCAACTATTTTCCCATGGAAAATATGGAAAGTTTTTTTCACATTTTAAATGTTAGTCTGTAATGGCATATATAGGGTGAACCAGTCGCACAGTAGCTACAGCGCACTGCACTACCTCAAAGTCAATTAATTTTAATACTATACTTAAAATGTAAATATTTAACTTTTGGTTATAATTTTATACAACATTACTATATACTTACATTAAAATATACCTACAAGTATCTAGTCAGGATTGATTTGGTTGTAATTTTCTACATCGGCAATAAGTCTAATTATTTACCAAAATTATAACCATATCTGTCCTGACTGGATACTTCGTAGGTATATTTTAATATAGGCATATAATAATGTTGTATAAAATTATAACCAAAGTTAAATATTTACATTTTAAGTTTAGAATTAATAAAATTGACTTTGACGTAGTTACTGCGCGGCAGGTTCAAGCTATACTTAAGAGGTATATTTTAATATAGGTATATAGTTGTATAAATATAATGTAAAATTACAACCAAATTCAGACGTTGTGTAGTGCGCTGTAGCTATGCGCGCCCAGTTCATGCTATAGGCCTACATTCTATTGCAAACTAACATTTAAAATATGAGAAAAGTAACTTTCCTTATTTTCCGCATTTTCCGCAGGAAAAAAGTTGATATTTGTGTTCTACACATTAAAACGAGTAATTAAAAAAAAATGTTTAACCAACGTCATTAAGACTATATTTTTATCCCTCATTGTAGCAACACATACTAAACAAAGTAATGTATAAGTAAAATTTTGTTTTATATTAGTATATAGACATATGGTATAATACATCTACATATATTTGATTAAGATTAATTTTTTTTTTGTAAAGAAATAATAAAGCGACTGAGGGTAACACAGGTTCATTGTGCAGTATACATATGTTTATACTTAATAGCAGACGAAATACTGCTATGTTGACATTATTTTATTAACTGAATAAATAAGATAGTTGAAAATGTTTTTATATACATGTCTCCCTAATTAGATCCAAAATATAAATAACTATCAATTATTCATATATGTCGTGTTTAATTTCAGAAATGCTATATATGTTATGTCAAGAAAGTTAATGCTGTAGTTTTTTTAGAACCAAGACTATCATAACCACCATACTTTCTAGTTATATTTAAACACATGCATATAATATTGTAGTCTAACAGCATGGTTATGTAACAATATTTATTTAAAGTTGCTTGATGTTTATTTAAGTTATACAGCAATTGAAATCACCAGTTTTTTCTCAAGAATATATGTGAAAAGACGAATGTACGAAGTTTATTAATATTTATTATTACCAAAATTAAATTACTGTGCCCAAACAAAACACTCCCAAATATTAGAATAGATATAAAAAATCTATTAAGTTGTACTCTTTTAAAAATATTTGCTATTAAGTTTAATTAAATATTGCCCTTGCCCTTAGTTTAATCTATTATTGTCTATTATCACATAAAACAAACCAATTTTTTGTACTACAAGAACAATATTTTATTTTATAATAATTATTTTATAACTTACCCATAATGTCTTGAGTTAGTGCAGGTTCTGTTACACAAAAGCATAAGTTCACAAACAATAATATTTAACACAGCAAACCATTGAATTTTTACTGTTGAACAAAATATAATGTACATATAATATACAGTAATGTACATTACTGTATAAACCCAAAATTTCTCAATATAACACCATATTATATTTTACTTATAATAAAAATATTGGAAAAAATCCCAATACTACAAACGTAACTAATATTAAAAGTTATCTAAGAATGTACCCTTATGATGTATATTTTGATGATCATGTCATCATCATCAGAGGGTTTTATTACAAAATTACGATCTAGAATACAATAATTTACACACTAGACTGACGCCAACTGTTCTCTGCGGTCTCTATATATACTCTGTCCCTCTCCTTCTTTGGCCAACAAACAGTTGACCATCCTTAACCATAAAGACCACGTCAGAAAAACTAAACTATAGTAATAAATATATAATACAAGTATAAACTACAGCTAATAACAATAAATAAAATTAAAATAATGCAACTAAAAAATGCATTATTTTAATTACTTTATATTTTTTTAAATGTTCTGTTATAGTTGATTACATTTCAATATTTAATTATAATTCTTGACCTTTATTATTACAATTTTGTTTTAGGTCGGTTAAAGATATCAGCTTCACTTTAAAGATTGGAATTATATATATCCAGTTGTGAGTTATGATGGATATTAGACCAAACCATACAATTTACATTAACAACCTAAATGAAAAAATAAAAAAAGAAGGTAAGTGTCTCAGGAGTTGATAAACATCATATTATGTATTATGTACTGTGTAACTTCATTAAAAATAAGAATTTATATGATGATGAGAAATGTATTCATAATATATTAATACACAAAAATAGAATCATTAAGCTATACAATATTATTAAAATAGAAATTTTTCTGTAAACAATAAGTAAATGACTGACAGACTTACCTAGTGGCAATAATTCAAAACTGCAATCTCTTGAAAATAAATAAGTAGACACATAAAAACACACTGCACTATTGAAATATTTCGATCACATAATGACCTTTATCAATCAAAAAAGAAAAGACTGAAATGAACCACAGATGGGTATAAATATCCAATGTCACAGATGCACAGATGATAGTTTATGATACAGTACTATACGTTATTTGTATAAACATTGATTAAATTAAACCAATTAAACCATGAAAGAACATGTCCATTTCATAGCGGACAAATGTGCAAATAGAATAAAAGCGTTGAAAGTTATAGCCAGCAGGGCATGGGGAGCAGATACATATATATTAAGGAATTTTTATTTGTCCTTTGTAAGATCAAAAATCATGTATTGTTGTGAAGTTTGGGGTGGAACAGCTGAAACTCATATTCGAAAATTACAAATATTACAGAACTCATCTCTGAGGATTTGTTTGGGTTGTCCAAAAACCACAAGTATACAGTCTATGGAAATTGAACTGTCAGTCATGCCCTTTGACTTATATATAAAAAACAGAATGTGGAAGAAACATTTTCAGATGAAGGCAATTTCACTTAACACTCTTTCTAACATTGCATTGGTAACTAACATCCGACAGTCACTGTTCTACCATCATAACAAACCCTGCGAATCATTAAACACAATGGAATCAGGAAAAATTCCAGTTGTTTTGGAACAACAACCCTGGCTTCGAATCCCAATAAAAACCAATCTTGAAATTCCTGGTTCACTCACAAAAGAAGATTCACCTCACCTACTAAAATCTGTCACTATGGAATTGATAAACACCACATATAACAACTTTGTAAAAATCTACACAGATGGTTCCGTTGATAAAGAGAACCATAGGGGAGGTGCAGCTTTTCATTGTCCAGAATTAAACGAGGATTACTATGTGCCCTGCGATTCCTCTTCAAGTATGAATGCTGAATTGATGGCCTTAAATGCTGCTTTGGTTTTTAGCAATACTATGGATGCACAGAACATCTGCATTCTCACCGATTCCAGGTCGGCCCTTCAAGTACAGCACACTACAGACTACCATTTTCGAACATCTGAAATAACTAAATTGTTAAAAAACTTAGAACAGAAAAATATTGTATTTCAATGGATCCCCAGTCATTGTGGTGTTCCTGGGAATGAGGAAGCTGACAGATCTGCCAAGGCGTCTTGCAACTTGTTTCCATCTCCTGAAAGTTGTTACTCCTTAACTAATTGCAAAGAGGCAGTTGATAAAGAATCTCACATCTGTTGGAGAAAGAAATGGAGAGAATGCAATACTGGGCGCGAATATTATTCATTACAAAAACAACCTAATGATCCAAAGATCTTCAAGTCATTATCACGTTCAGTGGCATCTTTTGCGGCACGAGCTCGTATGGGACACATTGTCACCAATACATATTTGAAAAGGTTTCATATTACTAACGACTCTATCTGTGGAGTGTGCAAGCAAGAAGAGGAAACATTAGAGCACATACTTTTGAAGTGTCCTGTAACAGCAGCAACAAGGAGTATCTTGATAAAGCAACTAGGACGGGAATGTACCCTGGACAGAATCTTGAAAGAAAGTTGTTTCTGGCCATTGGCAGAGTGTGTGTATAGGAGACATCGAGCCATCGAGGCCAACCTTGGAAGCTCGTAATAAGAAGTAAGAAGTAAGATTAAATTAAACCAGATATTAATATTAATAGTCTGTCAGAAGGCTATGAGGTTCTCTAGATTTGGTTTACCGCTGCTATGACAACTCCCATCTCCTCAATTCTGAAGGGTTGCAATCAGGGGGGAGGGCCTTAATTGTTTTTGTGTTATAACAATCATTGAAAAATATGATGTGCCTAGCCCTCCCTCTGATTGCAACCCTTCAGAATTGAGAAGAAGGGAGTTTAAAGTAAGTGTATGTATTACCATTATGTTTTGTTTTGTTTTATTAACATATTTTTTTTCAGAATTAAAAAAGTCACTCTATGCCATCTTTTCACAATTTGGACAAATAATGAATATTGTTGCTTTGAAAACATTAAAGATGAGAGGCCAAGCTTTTGTCATCTTTAAGGAAATTTCAAGTGCATCGAATGCTCTCCGATCTATGCAGGGATTTCCATTTTACGATAAGCCTATGGTGAGCTATATTAATGTTCATGATTCTTACATTGTAGTTTCTGTTATTCTGTGTTTGTCATATGTTTTTAATCCTTAATTAATTATATAATTAGATATCCTAATTATTAATTAATTTAAATTCATTTAAAGTTATATTCTTAATATTAATTTTTATTCAGTAATTTGTATAAATTGAACAATTTCTAGTATTAAATGTGTTGTTAGCACAGTATAAGACGTATGCCTATGAAGAAGTTGGTTGAGAAATTACATATGAAAAAATGTTTCAAATTTCACTAAACACACACATACTCAACACCAAATTCACTATACTTCATATATGCTGTTTGACATGATTGCCCTAATCTCATTGAATCGTCTCATATAAATTTGCCATTATGGGAAATTATAGATGCAATCTGAATAGATAAAAAGCATACATCTGAAACCCCTATGGAAGCTCTAATATAACAAGTTTTACATGTAACTAGTACATGAGAGTAGCCTACTATTTGAGTTTTGACAATGGAGTTATGAAACATGTCTACAAAGAAAGATATTTTAATGTCAAGAAAGGCAGAAAAATTTACTCAAATGTATTTGTTTTACATGTTGTTATATATGATAAGGTTTAAGCTGTTAATTATCTATTCTGCATTGCTATAACTTTTTCTATTTAATTTTATTGGTCCAGTCAACTTCTAAGATAGTGCAAAATTTTAGGCCACCTTCAAAACAAATGAGCGTTACATTATTTTTATATTACTTCATCGTATTGTACCACAGCTAGTTTTTTGTCTGGGGAATTCTATAATTTGTGGTAATGCATAATTTAATTACCATCTAAAATATTTTTAAAAGAAAATTTGTGTATCAACTTTAGAACAAAATAATATATTTAGTTAAATGCAACGGTCAAAGGTAGTTTATAAGTTATAAGGGTTTTTCAACCTTATTTGACATTTTCTGTTGCCAGTAATGTCATGTAATCTTTTAATGGCAGAGATTTTCAATGCTAAGACCTTCTTTAACTAGAGTATTTTAGTATAATGACACTAGATGTTTTGTTTTTTTTTCTGCGAAATTGTTATGTATAATTTTTTTAATTATAGGTTTGACTAAAGTAAAAAGTGTCTATATACTTTAATAAATTGTTGTATAAGAATTTTAATCGATATTTTTAATATAAACCAAAATCCATGTTTTACTATTATGATATAAACGACTGAATTTATGAATTATTAAATTATTATTTACAATTCTCTTTATAAAATATTTAGCCAATGTTTTATAAATACTCACATATCCAATAGGAACTTGATTGTCTAAGCCAGTGGTACCCAACCCCTAGACCATATAGCCTATGGGTAGAGTATTTTGCGTCTTGCTTATAAGAGGGTTCTAAAAGACTAGATCGCTTTTCAGAGCCACATCTGTAACAAATAAAATTTAATGTGCTATTAGGGCATTTTCAAAGTTTTCAAATTAGGGTATATGTGTCAACTTACGGTTATGTTTTTAACTTGAGTTAGTAAAATCTGTAAAACAAGTTAAAATGGAAAATATTTTTTTAAATGTAACAGATTCAGTTCGTAGATATTTATTTGTAGACATAGTTGAAATGTAGTATTATTTGTTTCAGAGAATTGATTATGCCAAGACAGATTCTGATGTAATATCTCAGATGAAAGGAACATTTACAGAAAGGCCTAAGAAACCAAAGAGAGTTATTGCTCCAGTAGAAGATCCAACTGAATCTAAGAAATCAAAACGGAAAGCAGCAAAAGAACAGGCCAGGATATTCCAAGCCCAACAACAACAACAGCAGCAGCTGCAACAACAACCGTCAACTCCAGTACAGCAACCTCCTCCTCCTATTCAACCAGGTCAGTTTTATTATTCATTTGTAGAACATTCCTGGAAATGTTTAGTTTATAGATTAATAGTTACTAGTCTTAGTTATTATTAAAAATATTTTTAATTTTTAATATAGATATGTATTTTATAGACACATATTTCAAAGAGTTTTCTGATTTTTTGTAATAGTTTGCAAAATTTCATATGAACCACTTATAATCTTAAATTTTTTAGATGCCTATTGCTGGCTTAGAATCTTGATTCAGCTTCTTAATCTTTTCTCAAATTTCTATAGTATTGATTAAGGTGTCATATATTTGTTATTGTATGAGGGGTTATTAAAAAAATAAGGTGACTTAAAACTTCACAGGCAATGTACATTGAATTTTTTCTTTTCTTTTATTGTGTTGGTACATATGTCCTGAAAAAATGTGACAGTTTCAACAATATAGCATATTTTGTTTGTTTTAAACAGGTACAAAATTGTTTGATATGTTCTGGTGTGCTTGACTATTTTCTGATATAAAAAAATTGATGAATGAATTTGCCTCAATTTTTTTGTAAACATGGAATTAAGTGTTACAAAACATTTGAAATGTTGACAGTGCCATATGGTTGGTCTGCTCTGAGTAAAACAAATGTTAATAAGTAGTTCAAGCTCTTTCAAGATGGCCGAGAAGGTGCCAATGATAAGCCTCGCTCTGAATGCTCTAGCTAATCAATAATAGATTAAAATGGTCAAGCAGTGAAGAAAATTGTTTTAGAAAATCGTCAGATCATTGTTAGAAAAGTGGCTGAGAATAATTTGGCTTGTGCCATACAATTTGTTCAGATGTTTTGGTTATGATAAAATCTGCCCAAAGTGTGCCAGCAGAGTTCATTTCAAAACTGCTTAGTTTTGGTCAGAAAAACCTCACATAATCATCACTAAAGATGTCAATGGTAATCCTGATTTGTTAAAAAGAGTTGTAATTAGTGACGAATTATGGGAATATAGTTGTGACATTAAAATCTAAGCCCAGCCCTGGAGAACCATGAGTAAAATAGAGCATGCCTACTTCGATCCAATGTCAAGGTATTGCTTACAGTTTCCTTCGGGAGTTTTTACCACAAGGTCTTACAGTCAATAAGAAATATTACCTTGAACTCTTTTGCTGTTTGTGAGGAGCAAACTTCAGGAATTGTGGAAAAATTCATGGTAATTTACTTTTGGACAAAAACAACATCACAATCATACCTCAGTCACCATATTCACCAGATTTGGCCTCCTGTGATTTTTTCCATTTCCAAAACTGAAGAGACCACAGAAAACACAGAGATTTGCAACAATTGAGGAGATAAAGACTGTGTCACTGGAAATTTAAAGTCTGTACCAAAAGTGCTTATCATAATTGCTTCGAGGATTGGAAAAAGTGATTAGGTTTCCTATTATATTAACCATGGTAAATTTAGATTTCCTATTGTATATAATTATGATATACAGTACTGTCTCGCTAATCCGGTCTCCGATGATCCGGACGTCCGGCTAATCCAGACGGCCCAAAATTTTTGTTTAGTTATAGTATTTTACAGTGCACAATCAGTCTGCCGTCCACAAAAATATTTATTTTTATACGTCTATATTTGTTATTTTTCAAAGGGGTTTTCCTACTGTAATAGACAAATAATATAATTTATTCATTAAAATATGAATTTACCATATTATTTGTTTCTTTTGGCTATTAAAGTAGGAAAAACGTCTTTGAAAAAATATATTCACATTAGATCTCCCAACACTACAAGCGACGTGACATCAGAGACATCTTGCGATAAACGAAAGATAAAGGACCGCTGACTAAACGGATAGACAGCCTATTCATCTGGCGTCAGGTCAGTTGTGTTATCGGACGGATGCCACCTTTACTGCTTCTCGCAAGATTTCTGCTCAGTTGTCATTTAATTCTAGTGAGATATTGATCTGTGTTTTTTATTTTCGTCTCGTTCAGTGTTCAGTGAAAATGGCGACTAAACGTAAGTCAGTGACAGTGACAATGAAATAAAAACTCTAAGCTTTATTTCGTATTGATGGAGATGAATCGCTTACTAAAATTGCAAAAGAGTTAGGCGTTGGAAAACAAACCGTTTCCGATTGGAGAAAAAGCGACAGGAAATTGAAGATTTGTTTGCAAAAATGGTTAGTGAAGACAGTTTAGGCAGCAGAAGCACTTTAAAAAAACCAAAAAATGAAATCTTAGATAATGCTTGGTATGTTTGGTTTTGCCAACAACGGGAACAGGGTATTCCATTATCGGGTGTAAATTTGCAAACGATCACACTGAACTGAATGAAAAGTTAAAAGGAGGCCCTAATTTTACTGTCAGTGTGGGTTGGCTATCACAGTGGAAGGAACGACACGGCATCCGTCAACTCTGAATAAGTGGTGAAATTTTGTCAGGTGACAGTGTTGCCAGTGAAAAATTCAAAGACAAATTTGGCAAGTTTCTCAGAGATGACAACTTACAACCTTGTCAGGTGTTCAACGCTGACGAAACCAGATTAAATTATAAAATGTTCCCAAAAAAAACTTTAGCTTCCAAATTAGATTCAGTAGCAAAAGGCCATAAAGTTAAGAAAGAATGTATGACTTTGCTGCCCTACAGTAATGCTTCTGGCGATCTAAAATTTCCACTTTTGGTGATAGGGAAATCCGCAAAGCCTAGGGTTTTTAAAAATGTAAATTTAAGTGTTCTACCGGCCCAATACAAGTTCCAAAAATCAGCATGGGTGAACAGTCAAATTTTTAATAACTGAAGTTTTATGAAAACTTTGTTCCAACAACAGAAAAGTTTTTAAAAGAGAAAAACTCCCTCGAAAAGCAGTTTTACTAATTGATAATACCCCATGCCACCCAAATGAAGAATTGCGTCATGGTGACATTTTTGTTAAATTTCTTCCTCCTAACATCACAGCTCTCATTCAGTTGATGGACCAAGGCATAAATAGAGGCGATAAAACGGTGATATAGAAAAAAGTTAATTTTATCGCTTTTGTAACAACAAGAAGCAGATCCAGCTACACAATTTATTGAAATTCTTAAAAAAGTGACTATAAAGGATGTCATTTATATGGCTGCAGAATTGTGGGAGAAAATTCAACTGTCTACACTCGAAAAGAGCTGGAAAAAATTGTGGCCTGAAATACCACAGGAAAGTGAAAAAACCGACAGTCAACCTACTAATGACGACGCGGAATTTGTTCAGATTTTTCAACAATTGGAGGGTTGGGCCGAGTTGAAAGACACTGATATTTCCGAGTGGATTATCAGTGAAAATGACATTGGTTATCAAGTGCTCAATCGTCGCAGTGTACACTGTAAATGCAGAAAATGACAGCTCGGAAGAGGAAGACTATACAGACGAACCGGTCAGCCCAACTCATGATGGGGCGGCTGCAATGCTGGAGGGGTTGATGACCTACTTTGAGAAACAAACTGATACGTCAACTGCGGAGCTACTGACCTTGAAACGCCTTCGAGACCGTACTGTGAAACGACATCATTCATAGTTAAAACAAAAGAACATTACAGACTTTTTTCACTAAGTTTTTTAAAGTTTATTTTTGTTTCAGTTTCATTTTTGTTTGAGTTTTTTGTGCGTTTATTCAGTATAGTGTAAATAACTTTATGTGAATACATTTACTCAACGAGAAAGATGCTGTGATATTTATTCATGTCTTACCTTTTCTGTTACAATTACAGGATTTTTTGCTAAATAAGCTATGAAATACTGTACTGTAAGCTATATTTAGGCCTCAATTTCACTAAAACTACAATTTCAATATGTTTCCCTGCCACACATATTATATGCATTTGTTTAGCTTTTTCCGTCTAATCCGGGCTTTCGTTGATCCGGACAGTGTCCGGTCCCATCAAGTCCGGATTAGTGAGACTGTACTGTAATTAGTAATGAATCTTGTAATGTCTGAATATTTGTAATATTGTTGTATTTTTTGTGTAATAGTTTATAAATTAGCCCTTTATTCCTTTAACCTAATTTTACACTACTTAACTAAGTGAATACGTAATTGCTTACTTGCTGATGCGTTTCAAAACGATCATTCCTTTTACGAAGCTAACCCTCTACTTCTACTTAAATATCTTACTAGCTGTTAACACTGTGATAATTTTATATATATTTTTAAAACAGATATTTTATTTATACAGGTATGGGGCCAACATCTGTACCTGAGCAACCACCAAATCAGATCCTCTTCCTAACTAATCTACCAGATGAGACAAGTCAAATGATGTTATCCATGCTGTTTAACCAGTGAGTTTTAATAATTTAATATTAGAATGTTTTAAAGATATTTTATTGTATTTGGGGAGTAGGGCTACATATTACAATAATTTTAATTATTTTATAAATGTATTATTTTAATTAATAAATCTTTGTTTAGAATTTTTCATTATCTTTCAAGATATGCTTTTAAAAAAAATATTAACCAATGTTATATCAAGTTTGGTTTAATTTACCAATTTCAACTTCTATAATTTGTTTCTGTATGCTTTGAAACAAATGTAGTTTAAATGTTATTAAATGTAGTTTTTTGAAAACAATATTTACTATAATATATAAGTATAATCAAATGATTAATCAAATTCATAATGATAGAACCTTATTATAAAAAACTAATTAGCACTGAGAGTTGAGGGTTGTCCGTTACAAGGCAAATAGCTATATTAATGTGGTTAAAGTGCAAATAAAATGAAAAAAATTGCAAATCTTAAAACACGTGTTTTATGTACGTAGAATAAGAATTAGTTACGCATTCTTTATTACTACTATAAGCTAAAATTTAGCAACAGCCTTGAACAAAATGTTTCTTGTGCTTTTTCTTAGTGTTCAGATTGAATAACAATATGATGCTGTTGGGACAGAAGTCATATTTCAAGCCAGTGACTTTTTGGTTAGGGGAGGATGTATATTTGTATATAAAACATATTGATGTTGTTCATAGAGAATTCACTATCTAAAGTCCTGTCTTTTTAATCTACTATTACTGGACCACATTGTATATAGTTTTGTATGCCTCCCAGGCCATCTTTCACAATGCCTCGTTCAAAATTGTACAAGCCTACTATCAGTTTCAATATTAACTTAATTCCTTTATATAAACAACATTTATTGTTGGTGTATGTCGGCTACAGAGCGTATTTTTACTCCAATAGTCTTACATTATTATTGATAACTTTGCCAAACACTAGACTTTAAATTGGATCTAGGGTTGTTCCTATAATACCCATAGTTCCTATTCCCCCTTGAGGACAGAGGCTCCTCAAGTCGAAAATTATATTGCCAGTGGTTTCTGCAACTCCATCAAACAGTTGATATTTCAGTCCTGAAAATTTGATCTTTTTATTTCCTGAACTTGCCAAATTTCTTTATTGAACAATATTTGTTTCCCTATGATTTTGTCCATATGGTTTGATATTTTAGCCATCAAATTCTGAGGTTAATATGGTGGCTATTGGAGAGCATTCTATTTAACTGTGGAGTAAAAATAGTTCCTATGTTCACAATATCATATTACTGACAGACTGTCACATGACATACTTCAATTAATTGTCAAACTGCTGCTGGAGAGAAACTACATACAGCTCTGTCAAACCATCTTTATGTGATATTCCTTATAATTACATAGAAAATGTTTTAAACAAAACTAATTTTTTTAAATTAAAATTTTCAAATATGTTTTTCATTTGTTTTTTTATACAATTAAATTGTATTGTGCTTTAAACTTGTTAATACATTTCTTGTAATAACTAACCATAAATTTTGTTCACAGGTTTCCTGGTTTCAAGGAAGTACGTCTTGTACCACACAGACATGATATTGCTTTTGTTGAGTTTGAAAATGAACTGCAATCAGCTGCTGCTAAGGTAGCACTGAACGGATTTAAAATAACGCCTACCCATGCAATGAAAATTTCTTTTGCAAAGAAATAAAGCAAAAGAAATCTTAAGGCCTGTAAACTGATTTCATTTACAAAATGTAAATTTCGATTTACAACCCTTTGAATTTAACACAGGATTTGTATTACACTTAATAAAACATACAATTTTACACATTTTTTTAACTTTCTTAAGTGTGTTATGTAATACTATTGTTACCTTTACAGTAGAATGAGTAGACACACCTTTGGCTTCGATAGAGAAGACGACTGTTTTAGATAAATGACCTTGCATTTGATTTCCTCCCTTCACAATAATTCAAAAATGTAATGGCCATGGAATTAATCATGGAAATCACATAAATGATTTTATTTTAAAAACTTGTTAAACACAAATGGTCTGATGTTTACAGTATATACCAAAAATAGCTGTAGGAAACAAACTAAAATATTATAGCTGTACTTGAGCAAAATTTAGAACAAAAATAACCAGCTTTTAAATGAAAAAATAGATCCAATAAAAACTAAAAAAGCTTTAATAATAGTTATATAAATAATTTGGAATATGGTGCCATAGTGAACATTTTTATAAAATATATATTAGATCATACATTGGAAATCTATAACCAATATTCAACTGAGAAACTCACTTTTATTTTACTTGCTGAGGTTTATAAATATGTTATCAAAATACACACACAAAACATATAGTTTCATAATACATTTATTTTGTGTGTTTATTAGGCCTTAATTTTGTGTTTGGGTAGCTTACTGGGTTTTCATAACATTTTAATACTTGACATTTTAAGAAAAGAAATCAAGAACTATCTTTTAAACACTTGATAGATTATTAATCAAATGTTTTTAAATTGTTTAAAGTACAAGTAATGCTTTAGAGAGTAAAATGTTTTTAATATTATTAAACACACTCAGCACAGTGGCGTTATTGTAAATCTCATCAAACTACTGTCTGTTTTTTCGTTAACTTCCACATATGACGGCAGTGGAATTATTGAAATGCTATGCAAGTTACATAGCTTGTTGTTGCATATAATTATCGTGTTTGTTGTTTTCATCTCAATAATTTTATTTCTACCATATACAGGTTTATTGGGGACATCAAAACAGTGTATTAGACATTAAAATATTGTTTTATTTATCGGAAAATAATAAAACTCAATAAAAAATAGATAATTTACATAAAAATCTAAAATACCTACTACTAAAATTAACCACGTTTAACTTGAGATGTTTGTGTCATGTGTTTCACAAAGCGATAGAATTCGATAATGTAAATGCAGACATAGATAATGCATGTTTCATCCGAGACTATTTATAGCCGAGATTAGCTGACATTTGTTTACTACAATCTTATGATGACACATTAGGTTTTCGGGCGTCCAAGCATTTTGTCAATGACTCATATTTACAGTAGTCTGTTCCCACCTCGAGTAGGTTCATTCACTCTAATAGGACAGTTATCGTTTATTCTTGCGTTAGTTCAGAATACTTAGTTTATTTTTATGGTCGTTGTTTTTACCAAATATTTTGCCGCATTAAGTGGTTAAAACTAAAAAAAAACCATTAAAATATAAAAGTTAAACCAAATTAAATCTGTTTATAAAAAACACTGAAGCATCAAAAAGTTAACTTAGATGGGCTTTTAAGTTAACTTAAAAACAACTCAGCCATAATGTTCTCCAAACTCTTCTGAAGCACTGATGTAAAAATCAAAACTTTATATAAACACTTATCGACACTAGAGAAGTTTTAAATAGATTGGGAGTGCGCGTGCCGGTATGCTAGCCGTGCTGAACGTATTAGTATTTTAATTATTTTGAACTTGGATATAATTCAAGTATACTAAAATTATCTGAAAAGTAACTTTTTCTAAGCAGTATGTTATTGACATTTTTCTAAACATTTATTGTTTAAATTATGCTCCTCTACAGGAAAATGTAGATGTCTGTGAGTTAATAAATAAGTGTAAACTAATAACAAAGACTTTCAATATACATAAGAACCTCTCTTAACTGGCATTGCATCAATTAGATCTCGGATTAACCAGTCTATCAATTAATATAAATTGACCCACACAAAAGTGATCTCTTTAGAACTCCTTTGTTCCTTGACAGTTATGGCAACATGAAAACAAGATTATTAAATTTACAAAACTATATTCAGTAAGTGGTGTAAAACTGCTAACATATTCAATGGGCGTCGGAACTTACTAAGGTAACCTACATACTGATTTTTTTCTTCAATGATAAAAGATTGATATTAAGTTCTAATTATAAGAAAAAAAATTTTTATTAACTCAAAATTGAATATTTGGGACGTTTTGGAGCATCACTCAATGGTTGGATAAGGCGATGTGATGAAAGTCTGATTAGGAAACCCCCAACTCAATGTACATTTTTGTAAAGTTCTTCACAAAAATTCATTTCAATAATTTTTTTTCCATACTAAATGAAAGAAGAAAGTCTATATTTTAATTTGTTGCCTTCATTATTCCTGTTGAAATATATTCAACAGTTTTTTAATAATCGGCCCTTAAAAATGAATAATAATTAACTTTAAATGGGATTAAACATTTTAGTACCTAGTACTTCGCTAAAATCCACTATGATGATTGCAGCACCTGACGATATTTCGCAGCAATAATTTACTTACACAAAAATTCAATTAACTCAAGAACAAGACAAAATTTTGAAGAACCATTGGTACCACGTCATTCTATGTTAAATACTGCTACAATATAGGTACATAACAGAAATTCAGATTTTTCATTTGAAATTTAAGAAAAATTGTAGACCAGACATTTGTTTTTGCGTGCCAATTACTCAAAGACTGTTCAACATATTTTTAAACTAAAAACAGTGGATGAAAGTATAGACTTTCCTCTATTGTTTAGTGTAAGAAACATATTGTTAGGTTGAATATTTACAGAGATATGGCTGTTTTAAACAAATGCTTGCAATGTCCAAACCTGAAAATGTAAAATATGGCTTTATTTTTGTCACTTTAAACACACAAAATTTCCTAAACCGTTCAAGATATCAAGCTCAAATTTGTATAAGTTGTTTCTTGTATGATTTCCCATCTTCAGATATATATATCGTGATATTTCACGTCCATTATTTTTCTGTTGCAAGTGGTGGAAAAAATAGTTTACAACTAATAATAATAACTTCATATATATATTTTTTTTTAAAAAAAAATTTGTTTTGTTTAAACTTTTATATAATTATAGAGATGAGAGACCATTAACGAAACAAGTTGTGAAAATTTAAGACCGTTATCTTCAACAATTTAGGTGTTATACGCTTTTAAAGTTGAAAAAACCAGACTACATTGCAACCAAATTCCATGATTAAGAGCTTTTCTAACACAGTCATATCTTTTCATAAATTCATAACAAGCTTTTTCTCATACTAAATGAAAGGAGAAGGTCTATATTTTTGTTCCTTGTCTTCATTATTGAAATATATCTAACACTTTTTTAATAACGAATAATATTCGACTTTTAGCTGGATACAGCCTTCTAGTACCTACTAGTTCAGTATAAATTGGCTAGGTGCTAGCACTGGTGGTATTCTGTAGCAATAATGTACTTACATGAACATCTAAATAACTCAAAAACTAGACTCAAAACCACAATACATGAATAATAACAACTAATATTATAAAGTTGTATAAGATTGATCGCCTACATTGTTTTGCTTACCAGGTCACCGAGATTAGAGAATATTTCAAATATTTTGTAAGTCACCTTAAGTTATAATGTCTGAAGATTATGCATAATTAAAGAGTTACATTTCCACCATAGAAATCGAAATGTACACTATAAATTATGTGATTATTATTCATCTGTTGTGATATTGGGTTTATTGTATATTGTTTTTAAAATGTCTGTATTAAGGTAATGAATATTTACCTGGATTATGGTAACTGGTATTCAGTAGCTTTTAACTGGATTAAGAGGGGGAGGGGTTTTGTATTGTTGGAACAGTGCTTTAGAAAGCAATTTCACCAACTAAATAAAAAAATTAAATTTTAGATCTAGGTTTTACTTCTTCATAAAAAAGGAAATTAGAAATAAATTAAACATAATGCTATTGATCTTTTAAATAATACAGTTATATAATACACATATATTTCTTTTTAAAGATAATTGTTAGTGATATACAAAGTAATACAGTTAATGTCATAACGTTATAATTATTTATAGACCATAAATGTTATTACATTGTTTCAAATAATACAAAAGATTATAATGGTAAAATAATGTTGTACAAATGCAACATACTTATTTAACAAGTCAATGTTTCAAGTATATTTATTAATAAAATATTGTTTTCCTGTTTGAAACTTATAATTTTATGTTTATAGTTAAATTGAATAGGTTTTAAACAACCAATTACAGACAAAACCTTGAACATCAATAGTTTTTAATAAATTTATTTCAAAACTAGTTGTTAAGTACAGGACTTAACCTATTCTTCAGTGACTCAAGTTATTTGCCAACTGTCGTCTGCTTCGCGCATCACCTAGAATCAGCTGTTGCACATTACACACAATTCTGTTCCACCGCTTACTCTATCTTTAATGCAGACTAATATCTGAGTGCTATTTGCTACAGAGAGATATTTCCTCTATGATCTAGTTCAGATCTATAATAGTTTCGATCTAGGTACCCACTGTTGTACATTTCCGTTTCGTCTAGTTTTTGTTCTTGTGTCTCAGTTTAGTGAGTATGGCCGCTTTCTCTAGTCAAGTATTTTAGCCGATTGAATCGAAGCTATAATTTCTCTTATATGTTAAACCGCATTATGAATTAGTTTCTTAAATGTCTTAGGACACTGTCTAATTTAGATTCATGATTTTAAACGTATTAAAATCTTGTAAAACTGCATTTCTTAACTGGGCTCAACTTCACATGTTAAACCGTATGGTTAGTGACATTGCACAAGTACATTAATTTGCAGTTAACAGCTGTATGAACATACATTAATACTTAAAGATGTTTCTATTGTGATCAATGATTGTGAAGTTATTTAAATCAAACTTAAATGAATTTTAGTTATATGCCACACTTCAAGGTAAACCTCGTTCATCTCTTCAAGAACCGCATGCAATTTAGTTGGTAAGTGGCTTATCATTAACTCATGAAACTAGTGCTATCTATTTAAATTATATTTGTGGTGCTAAATTTAAATTCAGTGTTTTAACATGTCAAGCAGACCTTGAACTGGTATATAAATATTCAAGGTGGTTCTCCGGGTTTAATTGTACAACCTCCTTATGAGTTCAACCTGCCCTCTTGTCTTGTTGGGAATTTCTACTCTTCTTTCTTAGTTTTTGCTAACGAGAGTATACACTAGTGTATTAAAAACTATTTGACATTCAAGGTGTTGCTCGTAATTGGACATTATAAAACCTATTTTATTTTATTTTACAATTTTCTATGACTAAGAGCACAGCAAAATTATTCTCACTTTTTAAATCTTTAATTAAAAAAAAATACTTTCATTGCAAATTATTAAATGTTATAATAGTAAAAATTGTCCTTAAAAATATTTAAACTTTATCCAAAAACAGGTAATTTTTCATTCTATGTGTCTGCTAATTCTGTTACTATTATCATTAGACAAAAAATGTTAACCTTTCATTCACTATATAACGTAACAAATTATAATGTATATTTACAAATCATGTCTATACAGTGTGTAATAAATGTTACAGTATACAATCTCTTCTACTCTGATCTGTTTGGTATAAAAAATGTCTTATTGCTGTGCAACTTACAATGAATGTTTCAACATTGTTCTTGTTGAAGTGTAATGAAAAATTTAGTTGTTTGTGTCCTTTGGTGCCATACTGAATAAAATTTAATTTTGCACTTAGACAAGATATTAGGATTAAATTTTTATTCAAACATTATATAGTCTTCAAAAATTCAGGAATTAGGTTTATCAACAAAATGATTTTCAGGAGGACTCTTAGCATTAAGAAAATGGTTCTACTTGATTTCAGCTGTGATTATGTTAAGCTGGAATAAATCTTATGATTTCTACAATTGCATTTTTTTTGTTTAGCCAACACTTGAAAGAAAATACACACTGATGTTGAGGCATATAAAAATAACTGAAATTTTTTAACTATAGTGAATATTATGAGTGTAATGTCACACCAAATCTAATTTTAGTATAAAATCACACAGAAATATTTGTTAATGTTAGTGATTTTGACCTAAAAAGGGAACAACTGCAACTAGAATAAGAGATTTTCTTTGTATAGTACGGACCATGTAACTGTGCACTTGGTTCTGAGAGATCGCATGAGATTTCTCGTATACTATCACTTCTCAAAACATTTTACATATTCAGAATGCTCTATACATCAACAGCGTCTGCAACGGATATGTCGACACATATTTCAAGATTGTTTGTTATTTGATACCGAAGATAATTTATCATCTAATTTATCTAATATCGATTATCCCATACAAGTCAGTGTTTTGACAGTCCTCATCATGTTTGTAGGAAAGTATTTATACTGTTCCTCTACCTCCCGTCTCACCTATTGCGATCTCTCAAAGCCAAGTGGTCTCCACTAAACTTCCTGGCTAACGACATAAAATACTTCAAGAAATTAGCTATTTTATTAATCACCTTGTATACTCTAGTATTAAGTAGCTATATATTAATCATCTGGATATTGATAAAAGAGCTTTGTAGACTATTTGTCATTCACAAAACCTTGAAAGAACATTGTAAAATGAAGCCTTATATTATGCAACCCAAACCTTATTGAAGTTATGAGATGTTAAGCTTGAAAGAAAGGATTCAATGTAAATCAAGTTTTGCTCAATTTATATAGAATTTGCAAATCTCAAAATGTTCGTAAAATTATGTTATGAAACTAATTTAGGATTTTCATTAGAGATCATATAGTGTTGAGAAAGAGAAAGTAAAAAATTCTGCTTTAATAAGTTAATGGGGGTGTTGCCTAAATTAAATTATATTTTCCTCAAAGAAACTATATATGATTGCCATAAACATTGTTAAGAAGCAGACTTTTGGTGCTGACAACTTTGGGACGAGCTTAAAAAATACATATATCTGAAATGTCCAAATATTATTCTTCTGCTAGCTCTAACGTTGATTATTATTCCTACAATCACAAGGTTAGTTTATATGACAAAAAAGTTTAAAACACTGCTAAATATAAATGTTGATTTGATGGAAGCCTAAAATTTATAATTTCTAAAGATAATTACTAGTAAAGGGCATAATTCTGCAATGTATTATTATTAGTAGAGCATAGATGTGGGAGTTAGTTCAAATCACATTTTGTTTAGTCAAAATTTACTTGTTCATCACATATTAAAATTATGTTCACTTTCACTTAGTTAATATTACAGTGGTAAAAATGTGCATACATAGGTTCCCTATTACTAAAAAATATAAACATTTCTTAGATGTAATACAAACATGCACACAAGTATCATTTCTTACATTGAAAACTCTCTAGAAAAGTTAACAATTTGTATAAAAATATATTATTTTTAATTATTCCAATTATATTTTAAAGATATTAAAACTTTTAAAAGCCATACAACACAGACGGGTAAGAAATCTGCAAATATTTTGGCGAGACCAATTTATAAAAAACACTTGAGTATTTTATATTATTGATCTTTATTTTTTATTAAAAATATCGACAAAGTTATAATATTATAAATATAATGAATAAACATCATAACATGAATAAATACAAATAGCATTCAATTTATACTAGAAAAAATATTTTAACAATAAATTAACCATTTGTTTAGTAAAACTGATAAAATAGTTGTTTGTAACTATATTTTTTGTGTACCTTGTACCTCTCAACATTAAAACGTAACATAAAACATGTTAGAACAAATATTAATACACATGTAGTTTTCACATGATTTTGTGAAATCTTGTGACACTCTGGAAATGTCACACGCTATTTTTATACAATTAAATATTAAATCTAAATTTGTATTAATCCCAATGATTTAACTAAAATAATTTAACAACTAGTAACAGACTAGCTGGGAACTGTTTAATGAGAGTAATATAGAACATGGAAGTTTCAGGAGAATCCCAACTCCATTAAATTTCAAATATGTTCTAAAATTATACATTTCGATTAATATGTACAGTACATCAAACGTAATAAAACATAAGTATAAGGAATTATGTTTGTCTACCTTACTTAGTATTGTTGAATCCTTGGTTTGCTGGCACAAATAACTCCAACAATTGTATATGCGTCAAAAGACTAAGGATTTGAGGCAAACAATAAAAATTTTTATAAAAAGCCTACCAGAAATACAAAATAATTTAGGTAAAACCTAGGTTCAAACAAGTAGAATATTCATGTTTTATATCAAATGAAAAGTAAATTCAGGTCTTTTTACATAATTAAAATATTATTCTAGTGTTAATATGTTAAGCAATATTCTAGAAATTTACACACAAAAATTAGATTAAGTAAAACTCAAGTTAGAAAATGAGTCCTCAACATGTTAGTAAAACAGTTTAGATTTACATAGATTTAACAAAATTATATAACCTATCTTATCATTAACATAACCAAAGTATGTTTAAAATTCAGAATAAAAAAAAACAATAATGCTAAATCACAAAGTTGGTTTCCTCTAATACAGGATTCCTTACAGTCAGATATGTAGATAGGTTATATCTATTTAGCAGCAATGTATTGGCAAAACTACTTTTATTAAAGTTGTTTACCTGTGATAAGCTTATCCCCATCATCAAAAAGTGTACCTGTAAAAAAGTAGAACTTATAGAAATTAATTTGGAAACATTCCCTGTTTTAAACTTTTGAGGATGTGTCATATCTAATTGGCATATGTTTCCTAGCCTGTCATTTGTGAATTCTTTGCACAGCAACACGCATTTAATGAAAAGTTCATACATAAATTCTGTTACATTAGCAGTATTATGTTAAAAAACTTTTACATTATAAACTTTTACATTTACTATTACATTAAAAAAAATTTTTATAATTTTTGATTCCAAACTTGAAACACAGGGGACCAAAAAAAAAATCAGAAATAATAATGGTGGATAAGCAGAGTAGGAGACTCTAGACTCATACACACAAAACTTAATTTTCATTTAATTTTTATAGTAAAATGAATTATGGAGTTGTTCGAAAGATGTAATCAAGATAGTAATAAATTCTGAAAACCCAAGACAAAATAATTTTAATATTTGAAAAACAAGTGCAAGATTCAATCTTAGCAGTTATGTACTAAATTAATATATAGATAAAAATAACTTGCTCAGTAAAAAATAATGAACTCAGAACTGTGTGTTTGTTTGTTTTGTGCATTGGCCTGTGTGTATATAAATAAATGGCTTGTGTGTTTGTGTGTGTAGTGGTGTGTGTGTGTGTAAGAGAGAGAGAGAGAGAGTGTGTGTGTGTTTGTGTGTGTGTGTGTGTGTGTGTGTGTGTGTGTGTGTGTGTGTGTGTGTGTGTGTGGTGTGTGTGTGTGAATACGACACAGACATTAAACATATCAAAAAAGTAACTGATTACTTTAAAATCAATCTTCCCACTCATCATCCCCATCATCTTCATCTTCGCTTGAATCACTGGATTCACTGTGGATAACTCTTAACCTTTCAGCTAATGCTCGTGCCAATGCTCCAGCTAAGCCGGTATTTGATCCTTCACTGCCTTGGTTTGGCTTAGCTATATGTTGAACCTAACATATTAAGTACATTATAACAAAAACTTATTATAACAGTAAATAATAACAGATAATAGTACATAGCCTACATACGAGGTCTGTTCAAAATATACGCGGACTGAGGTTATAAAAAAAATGTACTTTATTTAGAAGTTACACGTCTGGGTCTCCTTCAAAGTACTCTCCTCCCCAACGCACACACTTATCTCAACGGTGTTTCCACTTGTTAAAAAAAGTCCTGGTACGATTCTTTTGTGATGGCGTTCTGCTCCTTCGTCGCATTTGCCTTAAATTCTGAAATCGTTTCAAATCTTCTTCCTTTGAGGGGGTTTTTTGTTTTGGGAATAAGAAAAAGTCACAAGGAGCAAGGTCAGGTGAGTAGGGGGGGGGGGGAAGAACAGTGATCGAGTGTTTGGCCAAAAACTCACGAGTTCTGAGTGCTGAGTGAGTTGGAGCGTTGTTGTGATGGAAACACCAGTTATTAATTCTCCACAATTCTGGCCTTTTGCGTCGGACAACGTCCCTCAGACGTTTCAATATTTCAATGTAGGTAATCTGGTTGACTGTAGAACCTTTAGGGAGGTACTCGTAGTGAACAACACTCTTAGTATAAAAAAAAAAACTGTCAGCATCACCTTGACATTCGACCGAACTTGGCGAGCTTTTTTGGGTCTTGGGGACGTTTGACCCCATGATTCATCACCGCGATGATTCATCACCGGTTATAATTCTTGACAAAAAGTTCTCATCTTCATTTGAACGATCAAGCAGTTCCCGACAAACCCGGATTTTTCAGTCATCAGGCGTGGCACAAATTTCGTAGCAACACGGTGCATCTTCAATTGTTCGGTCAAAATCTCGTAACAAGATCCAACTGATATCTCACACTCTTCGAAAAGCTTCCTAATGGTCACACGTCGATTTTCGCGCACCGGGGTGTTGATTTTGTCAACGTGTGGGTCGTCAGTTGACGTTGAAGGATATCCAGGACGCTCATCGTCATCAATCGACTGTCAGCCACCCTTGAAACGTTCATGCCACTTGAAACATGCAGTACGCTTCATGGTAACATCGCCGTAGGCCGTGTTAAGCATGGTAAATGTTTCGGTTGCAGATTTCCCTAGTTTTACACAAAATTTCACAGCAATTCGTTTCTCCTTCAGGCTGTCCATTTTACAATCCGACAAACGAAAAAAACACTCTTTATTAAACTGCGTGTAACTCATCAACAAATAAAGATATCTGCGACTGTAATACCGCGTTTTAATCAGCTGATTTATACGAACCTAGTGACACGAAGCGGATTCTCCTGAAACTAACTTGAGCCACGAAATTCAAACAGTCCACGTATTTTTTGAACAGACCTCGTAACTGACAAAACATATATCAATTAAACACAACCGTATATAGGTTTGCTATATTCCATGTTTTAATTCTGTTAAAACTCGTGCCTTAACATGGTTCAATATATCGGCTCATGGTAGTTGTAAACTAATGTTATCATTTATTGCAAACCAATTTAGAATTACATCACATCCAAGCAACAAAACTGAATAACTGTTACTATGCCAGTTAAATCAAAAGTAAATCTGGGAATATCCTTTACCATAATAATAAATCAGTATTTCCTTAATAATTTACCAGGGTAGAGCACAAGTCGTAGCCAGAATTAGCTACTCACCGCTTAATTTAAAGAATAAGAATAATAAAATATATACTATATTACTAATTTTAAAAAAACAACCATGTGAATACGTAATCATTTACTTGCTGACGCGTTTCAAAACATTTGTTACTTTTTACGAATCTAAACCTCATTTACTTGGTTGATATAGCCCCATACTATATCTTGGTTTCCTGTAGTTTTAATACAAAATACACCCATTATCTCTCAATTTTCTTTTTGCGCAAGACACCTGAGTACTCATCAATTTATGTAAACTTTAGTTCTATTACATTATAATCAATAGAAACCTTCCCATAGCTTGGTGGAGAAAATTTTAAATATATAGACTCCTAACACTAAATTGGCTTACAGAAATACATCTACATTTACTTTTAAAAAAGTCAACTTTTATCTCCCTACCTAGGAATAGTTGCAATTTCCTATTCTTTTAGTTAGTGGTTAAACTTGTGACACAAATTTGAATATTAGATACGTAACTTACAGAAATCTAGTTGATTAACTATCTCTCTAATTTAAGTAAATAAAACCCTCTTAACCCCAAATAGAACATTTTATTAAAACCTTTAATCTAATCTCCAGAGAAAATTATTACCATTTTTTTTTTTGTAATAATTTTCTCTGAAGATGAATGCTTTGGAATTGAACTGTACATAAGGGTTTAAAGGTTTTATTTATTTTAATTAAAAAATTATGCTATAGTTGCTCTAAATTCTTATCTCATAGTAATTAACTCAAATTACATCATAGAATTTTTAATGCCTGTAAACCAAAACTGTTGTAGTATTAACACTAATATTTATCAAACTTTAATAAACTGTAATTTCAGTTTTAAATTCTAACTAAATTAAAATTAAATTGTTGAATATATTTAAGTTATTGCATAAAAATAAAACCTTGCTGGGACTTCAGTACGCTAAAACCGAAAACCAACCAATAAATCATTCCAATTGAACTGGAATAACAAAAATTTCGTTATTGAAATACTATTAAAACAAATTTAATAATAACCAAAATATATTTTAAAATAATGTGGAGAGAAAATCATTAAAAATATGAAATTAAATATAATAATTTATCACATAATATTATAGTTTTATATTAAAACTTACAGATCGTAGCTCAACGCCTTGGCGTATTTGATCTAGTAACTCTCCTCGTGAATCGGGTTTGTTTTTGTTTTCCAAATTTACATGCTGAAACAAATTCAAAACAAACCGGTAAAACTTAATTCATATAAAACAAATGTAATTGATTTAAAATTTAGTATAAATTTACTCTTGGAAGAACAATAACTGTAAGAGAGATAACTCTGCAAATAGACTGAAATTTTATATTTCATACAAATACTTGATTATAAATAATGGAAACTTGATAAATTGATAACACAATTTTATATACATAATAACTTGCATTCTCTATTATCATATTCCAAATATTAGAAACAAAATTAATATCCCTATAAACCTTTAATTCATGCACAAAATAAGAAGTTAAGAAGTTTACATAATTATTATTATTGTGAAATACTTTTTTTTATTTTACACATAATAAAAAAGGAATCACATCAATTTATACAATGTAAGAAAAAAACTGGTTTGTTTGTATTTGTAGGGTGTTTTCAATAGATATTTATTATATGGTTAGTATACTATATATTAGATTTATTTCTATGCTAGTTTCCCCTACAAAGTTGCCTTACTAATGTTACACTTGATATTTACAGTATGATACATAAATATATTTGATGTATCTAAATATTTTTCCTCTTCTCAATAGACTTTGTGATTTTGGAACAATAAAATATTTGGCTGTTTATCAATAGGGCCTAACTCGCCTTTACTTGTTTGTACTGACTTTCAGCTCTTTACAAGGACAATAACGATAGATTCGGACACAACCTGGGAAAAGTTCCTTATAATCTTCTCTAATCACTTCTTACAGACAATTCATACTAATTTTTTTTTAAAATTTACCAAAGTCAGTTATGTGATTGCCCTTCAGTTTTAGAAAAGAGTAAATAGTAATGTTTTATGTGACTTCTTATTAAATTTTTGTGATAATAATTGTTGTTACTTACACTTTTAGATTGTAATTGATCAATTTTTCATATTTACTTCAGATTAATAAAGCCCTGCGTCATTTAATGTAATTACTTCATATACAACTTTCATGCTTGATATAAGATTTTATTCTTACTCTTAAAAGGTGTAATCATCTTTAATTACAGGAAAACAACAAATATTACAACTAAATGGAAGATGAAGCAATATCAAGATAAAAATTGAAATAAAGTATAAAATAACTAAACCTCAAAATAATAAAATTTTATATTTTTAAAAATCTAATGATGGGGAAACAGTCTTTTATACAATAGCTCTCATAACAAAATTAAACATAATAGATCAAATAAAATGTAAAATTATCAAATATTTTATAAAAATTAATGACATTATTTAACATTAAAATTAATTATAACACATAATATTATTTGCTTACTTTTAGAGTTGCCCCTGAACGAATAGACTCCATCAGTTGAGATCTAACATCTGGAACTGTTGGTTGGTTAGAGGAAGGAAGAGGTGGTGGTGGTGGGAAAGATGCAGAATCAGAATTAAATAAAGGAACAGGAGGTAGTGGTGGAGGTGGAGGTGGTGGTGGAGGAGCAAATGAAGCTGACGGAGGAGGAGGAGGAGGTAGAGGAGCGTTAGTTCCTGTAAAACAAAAATCTGTTAATACAACAATAATAAATTATTCCCTGTTAATAAATTATTTATTGATCTTATGTTTCTATTAAACTTATAAAAATTTATTATAAGTAATGAAGAGAATAATGGTGAAAAACATTCTGGTCCAATAGCAAAATTCAAATTCATAAATACTAATAACTTTATTAAACCAATAAGAAAATGCAAAAACCAAAATGATGTTTGGAATATTTATTCAATAGAACGTCACACAAACATATGTCTAGAATAGATCAGATGGAGAAACTGACACATTTAAAAAAAGAAAACTCCCAGAGAAAATGACGACATCAGCCAGCTATGTTGACTTCCTTGGCACATATGACATGGTCAGCAGAAAAATCCTTATGAATAAACTTGCTGATATTAATGTAAGAGGAAATACGTTACGTTGCAAGGTGAGTAGAATACAAGGTCGTACCGTTCTAGATATCCTTCGAGGGTATGGAAGGGGTAAGAGCTCGATGACGTCGGCCAGTCCAAACTGTCAAAGCGTGGTCCGGCTACAATAGTACCTATGCTAGTTAGCTATTTTGTTTGTTTTTATGTTATAGCGAGTTTACTGTGTAGTGAAATGTTAAAATGGTATGTTGTGCTGTTAGGAGCTGTAATAATCACTACAACAATAAAAGTAGTCCTGAAAGATTAATATTTCAGGTTATCGCAGGTGCAAAGAGCCCTATTCCAACTTCTAGGCAGAAAAAAGATTATTTTACATCGGACATCTAGCATTGTAGCCTTCACTGCAATGAGTGTGGCGATAAGCTTGCTGCAACTAGTTGTGACATCCCTTAAGGGGATTCCTCTTGAGATATCCATTTTCGTACAGCCTTATAAAACGAAGTATCAGCCAAATGATGGAGACAACCTGGGTAGCAGCAGCTTCTGCCAAGAGATAAATAAGTGTTTGTTTTAAAATTGTAAATTTTACTTACACCTGATTGTGATAGTGAATTATAGTATTAGTGCTGTAACTTGTGTCACGTTATTAGACATTTAACTGGTTTAGATGACTTTTAAAGACATTAAAAATCTTCTATATGACTATTTCTATTTGAAACTATTTTTGTTTAATGCTACATAGGCTTAACAAGATCATCATATTTGTTCAGTTTTATCTGACTCTGTCTATTACTATGATTCTAAAGGCAAGTTTGTCGATGACTCAAGCCTTGACTTCTTAGTGAAGCTAAGCGAGGAAGATGCTAGTGAGGAAGACTGACTCTTTAATGACCTTTCAACAGGAAAACATAAACATATCCCAATATACAAGTTCTAAAAACAGAACTCTCAATTAACAAAATCATTGGTGTTGAAATAGAGCAGTTAGATTATAATGATGGCTTAGCATGTACAGATATGAATGTAAACAGTTATGAAAAAGTTTTGTTTTTGTTATATATTATAAAAATTTATGTAATTTTTCTCAGAAGACTAAAGTACATAAACGCACGTATATTATAGTTGCTAATTTTCTCCCCGTTATTATGTTATATGGTTTATTGTGTATGAACAATATTTACAAAATTTATCAACTTTTATAAGTACTCTAAAAATACCCAGTATACTGTTGACAAATTGTTCATATGGACCAAATTCATTGGATTACAAACCTCTTTCAAACAAAGTTCTTTCTTCAAAACATAATAGAAAACATTTATTCTTTCACTTTTGTAATACAATTAAAAACAAATCTATTTCTAGTATTACCTTAATTTTATCCCAATCACAGCTCATATTACTCCTTGCAACATGTTCTAAATCCTTAATGTTTACATTTGAATCAATTGCTTTTCTCTGATGATAATAGTAATTTTGTTTATGGACCATCATCTGAATTGATTTTTTAAATTAAAACATTATATTTAGTTTCAATAATAAATTGTTAAAGATCTTTATATTTTCTATAGGCAATGCTTTATTAAGATAATGAGCTTAAACAAAAAAATGCTAAACAAAAATTACCATCTTAATCTAAAATATTATCGGTGTTCCATAAAATTATTTTCAAGTTTATTGAAAAATACCATTTTATGAAATACTTTTATTTAAAATACCATTTTATTTACTAAGACTTTAATAATATACTCACAAATAAAATCTTTTAAAGAAATATGAGTTATTGAATTACAGTTAACTGTATTTATAAGGCTCACCTTCCTGTCCTCTCTGTGGTATTGTCCTAAGTGGTGGAAGAGGGGGTGGGGTTTGAGAAGGAGCAGGTGGTGCCGGTAAGGCTCCTATCCGAGGTGGTGGCGGAGGCGGAGCAGCTCTGCTTGCAATAGGAGTACTGCGGGCAGACATCGTGGGATGGGGAGACGGAGCTTCCTGTTTGACTGCTTCTAATCCACCATTCTTTTCAATAAAATCATAGATAAAGTCTCGGGTTTCTCGATCTTGCATATGTTTTTCAGACACCCCTGCCTGTTTTTAAACAATAAAAACTTTTACACACATAAATACACACGTACACGTGTACACACACACACACAAACACAAATATCAAATTTAATTACCATTTATGGAAAAAAATATATTCAATAAATTAGTTTTATTTATTTCTATTTTATATTTCTAGGTATAAGACTTGTCCATAACACCTTCTAAACCAATACTTCCAAAGCCCAACAAAGACTAATTTAAGATTCAGGGTCATCACACTCTCTCACTGAAATGTAGATTTCCCCCCTGCACATACATAAATCAAACAAGGTAATAATATCAAAATTAAATACCAAAGGCAATCTGCATTAGAGCCATACAGCACATTGCCGTTAGTGCCTACAAAATCTACAATATATCTTGAGGTCTTTCTCTTCTTTTATGTGATTATATTATAAAGACATGCAGAATTACTAAGATAAGTATGTCAGATAACATTCTAAACAAAAAACAAGTAACTTATAAAAAACATTTAAAGCCAATTTCTACTGAGGTCAAAAAACAATATTTTTTACTTGAGATACTTTTTATTTTATAATTACAATTCATATAAATATACATTTGGCAGAATAACAATATTAAGTTGCAAAATAGAAAACGAATTCTCTTGAAATTTTTCATTTTCCTCTCTATGGTGTTGAACTATTATTTTTGTTTGTTACTAAGTATTCACTTATTTTCCCTTCCTAATTTACTAAGCTGATTATGGTTATAAATTCTCATTCTATCTATCTCTTGTAATGCTTCATTATTGCAAGGAACCTTTCTCTTATAGTTTTATATACATCTGAAGGTAATAAACTTCTAGCTAGGGGAAGGTTGGTTCAGTGGCAAAGTGCTGGATTTCAAATATATAATTATTCAGTTTGAATTCGACTGCACCATCAACTTCTTAAAATTTAATTAATGAATAAATATTTGAAAAAAACAGTATTAACATCAATTGTCATTTACTACAGGCTAATAAAAATGTATTTGAACTCAATTGGTTGAATGGAAACATATTTTTAACAATTGAATTTTGTAAGAGATATATATATAAGGAGAGCAAGAGGTAATAGAGTGAACTGAAAAATCTTTTGTATACATATATAATATATTAAGGTGTAATTAAATATAATTGAGAATTATTTCAATTCACTTCTGATAAGAAACTATAACAAACTTGTTTAAGAGTGTGCTTTATGCTCTTCAAATTTAGGCATTTTAGACGTTAGAAGATCCATTTTTCAAAATGAGGCAGATTATTATTATTATTATTATTTTGAGGTTGATTAGGCACTTAATTTTCATCAACTCATCATTTTCAAACAGTTCTTCTCACAGTACCACTTTTAATAAAATTACCCCAGATTAAAAAAGTAAAATTCAATTCGGTTACAAACTCCATAGCTGTTGTCATCTGTGAAGTCCCGAACAACAACTGAGATAATGATTTGTCTATACTTACATTTCCACCTTTAAATGCATTAGTCCAATCAAACATGTGGGTTCTAGAAAGGGTATTATTATCAAACTGTGTAAAAAATAGTCAACATTTCTATTACTTCATTTTCCTTTTTAAGGTAAAGCTTAGTAAAAATTCACTACTCAAAATGTAATGGCCCCTCTTGCTCAAACATCTAGCACCAATTACATACGTCTAGGGTACCAATTAAGTTTTCCCACTCCTAACTCACTGGTCTTCAATACAAACTTTCAGATTATTATGTTGTAAATTGTTCTACAAACTATATCAGAAGAAACCATTCCAGATAACTGCTTTAAAAAGTATTTTTTTCCAAGAACTTAATTCCTTTAGGTCAAGAGTTATCTGTACTTACTTTGTGGAGGAAGGACTGCAGGCTTGGGTCATCACTGTTAGCCAGGTCATACTCAAAGCCTTTATTTGCGTCCCAACCAACATGAGAAATGTGGCGGAAATCTGACGGTTGACTAATATCTGCTTTTGAAAGTTTTTTCCCTTTGTCTTTCTTTTTCTTTGGTCCTCTAACATGATTTGCTAAAAGACAACATTTATCAAAATTAGGACAATCATCTACTTTTATTGTTTATTCAGTAATTTTTTCAGATAGTGTTTTATAACAAAAATCCCACTATATAACGCTATTCCAAATATAGCATTATTTGCTAATGTATTAACAAGCAGTGTCTTCGAATATGTACACAAGGGATATTTAAGGAGTTTTATTAATGAAAAATATTTCTTGTAGTTTATTTGTTAATGCTTGAGAAAATTAATGTTAATTCTTTATTTTTTTTTTACTGCAAAAATAAATGTATATAGAACATTGGGATAAGTATGAAAATTAAAGAACATGATAAGTAATTGCCACACTAAAATAAAAAAGTTAGCAACAATTTAATTTACACAATTACATTGTACAACAAAATGTAGTAATAAAAATATAAAATCTTGTGTACCCAAATTATTATACTTCATTTACATAAAAAGCTTTTGAAAAAGAATAGGGGTTTAGATTAAACAAATATAATGAGTGCAGGGTTGTAAATGTAAGCTAAATCTCTATCTAAGTCCTAAGAGTTTATCCATTACAATTACACCCCTCTGAGAAATGAGGAAGGGTATTTTTAAGTACGGAATACTGGGAGAGGTAATAGGAGATAGTACAATAATCTTAGGCAACTTTATAAGATTAAATCATATATGAATTATATTAAACCATAATACACAGTTCAATATATAAATTCCTTTTTGGATAACCTCTCCATATTGTAACATTTTTTTGTACTACTGCAAAACAGCCAATAAAATTAAATGAGGCAAACTAGTTATTAGTTTCAATAGCTGCCACGCGAGAGCAGCATGCTGCAGTGTCCGGTTTTATAATTAGCTGATTGCCACAAACCTCATTTCTCAAGCCTTTTTTAATATAAAAAAATAAGTTAAGCAAAGTCAAATAGAAAGAGTTGTAAAGGTAGGAGACAAGAAAGCCTGTTAAGCTGGTGACTACGAGGATATTTTCTGATCGATCTGACATCGACCAAAAGAAACCAGCAAAAATCCTACTTGAAGGTAACCTTACTTATTATATATATATATATATATATATATATATATATATATATATATATATATATATATATATATATATATATGAAGTTGCACTTAATGGTGGATAAAATTACTTACAATAGTAATATATAACTTCATAAAGTCAGTGCAACGGAAAAACAATGGATAACGTTAAATATCAAGAATATATATATATATATATATATATATATATATATATAAATCTTTGTGTTGTACATCTTTTAGTACATAAAAAAAGTGTTACTGATATTTTTCAGCAGACTGGGACTCACAGCATTGAACAATGCACTAGGGTGATACACATCTGCTGTACAATATCAGTAAGTAGTGGTTTTTTTGATAAGTGATACTAAATGTAGTAAATATCTTGTTTGGTACAGCCCAGTCTTGTCCACATTAAAAATGTTTTTTTAGCTGATAATCTTTATAATCACTTGTCAATGCAATATAGTACTCGTTCTCTAAATCCTGTTAACCTGCCCACTTTCACCACTAACACTTGGGAATGAAATTGCTATTCTGTCTTTACAGCCTAAAAACCTGCCCGCTTTGGCTTTAAATTCTTCACTGCAATTGAATTTATTAGGATTCAATGGTTTAGTTCTTCAATTAGGATTTGTAAGCAGATTCACAAAAATTACTACCCTGCATAAAGATATGTTTTGTTCAACCACTTTCAAGCACATCGCCCAGTCTAGGATGATTTTGGATTATTTTAACTTTTGAATTTAATGTTAAAATGTGTGGTCATAATATAATAACTAAAAACTTTTAAACTAAAAAGTAAAATACAAAACTATGAGACTATAGATGGTTAAGCGACTAAATCAAACCATTGTGTTGAACACTGAACTGCACTGCACTGCACAGAAGGATATGGTACCAGATGTTTACCTTATGTTTCCACATTGATAACTGACAAACTCTGTATAGATTAACTCTGTGTGCAAAGATATAGATGTTATGGAACCGCAATTACAAACATGTTTACATAAAAGGACAAATCAGATGTTGCCATTTCTGCCCAATAGAACTACTATATATTGTACATTCCTAACCATTTAAATCAAGAAGTACGTTCTAATTACATTATAAAAGAGTACTTCCTTTTGCTATAGTGTCTACTGTAGTTACACTGTGGGTGAATTATGAGATCTGACTAATTTTCTTTTTCTCTGAACACGATTCAAATAATCAAGACAGAACATATTCTAAAACTCAAATTAGCAAATCTTTTTTAATCAGATTATAATAAGACTTTCAAGAAAAGGAGGTTTTACTCAAATTTTCTACTTTCCTAACTTTGAATAAATCACTCAACGATGTATTGGGTAAGATTCAAGAAAGGAGAAATAATCAGTTTACTAGGATTGGTCCTGGGAATAGAGAAAAACTATGAAACCACTTAAGCAAGGTCTCTTACCTAAAGTAAATCTTTCCTTAGCTAAAGCAATCATTGCAAGTTTAAAGTAAAAACTGTGAATAATAATAAAAATATTCAAGCCGGTATTTAAATACCCCACAGTGTTTTATTATAGCAGAATTTAAATGGATTTGTATTACTTTTTTAGTGCACTCAAATAAAATTGTAGTATCTCAAAAACTATTGTAGATTAACTGATAAAATTTCTATATAATACAGAATATTCATCAATCTTTTAGTTAAAAAACAAAACTGAATTTTAAAAAATCACTCCCACCTATTTAAAACGTTTAGAAAGTGTATTTTCAACTAATTTCAGAATTATAACTATCAGAATGAATCTATTACCTATCAATATCACAAGCACTCTTACTAATATGCAAACTTTAGAAAAATCCTTCAGTTCTTTTCAATTTTCAATATTTGGTCAATACTTGGACCATATGTAACGAGTTGAGACCCGGCAAGCTGGCCTGAGCAACCGGGCGGGTCCACAGGTGGCGGATAGTGGGACGGCCTACAGAAATGTAGGTTACCTGTGAATAAGGATTCCGGAAGGTTTCTGAATATGCAGGCCTGGACCAAGGCTATGGTTCAAAGGTGAGGAATTATCCCTCCTCGTCAGTCAACCGGTTGGGGGCGGTAGAAATAACTGCTCTGACTGGGGAGACTGGGGTAGTTGGGAATTAAGTCCTCACAATGCTACTCTCACCTCCCAGGTGAACCAAGGGCAATGCGACAGTAAAGTATGGGCGGGAAACTACCCTAACGACACAGTTGTAAAAAAGAGAGTAAAGCAGGCTGTTCGCTTCATGAGCAACAGTTAATAATGTCCTGAACTTGGGGTGTGCTTCAAGGTCAGTGACTGAATACCCAATCCAAGGTGGAAGGCATCGTGCCGAAGGATGAATGGCTGCAGGGTATAAAATGCAGTTGCACACGATCCTCTTGAGGAACCAGACAAAACCTCATTGTATGTTGTCTTGCCAGGGCAGTGGGGGCTCTGCTCTGGTCGACCGTTATTTCCCTCATACTCGTGGGACGTTAATGGACCAAGTAAGTAAAAGAATTGATTTCGAGACTGCACAGACAGTGGGAGCCAATGAGACGGCAAACCGTGAGTCTGTAGCAGATGTGTCAACGGCAACCATCACTGGGGGTGCGGGGGCGGCTGTCAAGCTGCCGACTGCAGAAACCGGTGAAGTGGCTGTAGAGTTGAGCACGCTGTCTAGTCCTGGGGCTGCTCTGTGGACCCAGGCGACTGCAAATTAAGCAGAACAATGATCAAGATCCTCCAAGTGAACCTACAGCATAGCAGGGCGGCGAGTGCTGTCGTGTGTAGGATGCTGGACAGGGGAGAGGTGGACTTGGTTCTCATCCAGGAGCCATGGATTTCTGGAGGACGAATATGCGGGCTGGCGACATCTGGAGGTATGTTGTTGTACGATAAGGACTCCGGTGTTCCCAGGACGTGTATCCTGGTTAAGAGGGGGTTGAGTGCTTTTGTACTAACGGACTTCTGCTGCAAGGACTTAATAGCAGTGACGGTGGAGCTGCGGGCAGAGGGGAGGATGAAGAGGCTGAACCTTGCCACGGCATATCTCCCCTTTGACTACGCGGGGGCTCTACCAACACAAGAGCTGAAGAGGCTGGTCGAGCACTGCGGGGCTGTGGATGAGGAGCTGCTGGTGGGGATGGATGCTAACTCCCATCACACTTCGTGGGGAAGTACAGGTACCAACACTAGAGGTGAGGAACTTTTAGCTTATCTTAGCTCTAAGAATTTACTAGTCTTAAATCAGGGGGAAGAGCCGACATTTGTCACTAGGGCCAGACAGGAGGTCCTGGACATTACGGTGGCATCGAACCAGACGGCTAGGTATGTACTAAACTGGCATGTGTTGGATGAACCATCTTCTTCTGACCACAGACATATTAGGTATGATATCTCTCTAAATCCAGCCATGCTTCGGCCAACCAGGGATCCAAGAAGAACAGACTGGGACTCCTACAGGAGGGACCTGGGAGTTCGGATTGAGGAGGCTGGATTGGAGTATGGTGGGAGGAGAGAGCTAGAAGACTCTGCCGCATTGGTTGGCGAGGCTATAGCAGAATCCTTTACTGATAACTGCCCTCTTAGTGAGGGGAGAAAAGTAGGGGATCCGTCATGGTGGAACAAGAAGCTAGCCAAACTTCGGAAGACCACCAGGAGACTCTTTAATAGAGCAAAAAAGAACGGGGAGTGGGACCAGTATAGGAAAACACTAACCGAATACAACAGGGCAATTAGAGAAGACAATCAAGAGATTGACAAAACTCGGGAAGGGGCACGACTGCATAAAGTGCTCTCTAAGGACCCAGTTAACCCGGTGGGGATGCTAAGAACCCCACTGGGAAATATAACAAAAACTGCAGAGGAAACTGTGGAAAAATTAATCAGAACACATTTCCCTTCCAGTACTCTGAGGAAACTTGGGGGAGCAGACACTGAACCAGTTGCCAAACTCTCCACAAGACGTGGTAAGAGGGAGGACTGGGAAGTGGCAAGGAGGATAGTAACTCCACAAAGGGTAAGATGGGCTATTGGCACATTTAAACCCTACAAATCTCCAGGTCCAGATGGGACCTATCCTGTGCTGCTGCAGCAGGGAATGGATTTGCTGGTACTGGTACTTACTAAATTATACAGGCTAAGCATTGCTTTAGGGCATGTGCCGGCAGCCTGGAAAGCTAGTAAGGTGGTCTTTATACCTAAGCCCACCGGTAACCAATCGGAAGGGAAAGGATACAGACCTATTACACTCATGTCCTTTGTTCTTAAGGGACTTGAAAAACTGGTTGATAGGCATATTAGGGGGGGTGCTTTGGCCATAAAACCACTGCATTGGAACCAGTATGCTTATCAACCGGGGAAATCCTGCGAGGGAGCTCTCCATCAAGTGGTTGGTAGGATTGAGCAAATGATTGCCAAGAAAGGTTGTGCCATAGGTGCCTTCCTCGACATTGAAGGGGCTTTCAATAACCCCTCAGTGGAGACGATTGTAAGTGGTGCAAGACGTCATGGAGTGGATGCAACCACTTGTGGTTGGATAAGTTCCATGTTAACAAACAGAAGCATTTCTGTAGATGTGGCAGGGGAGGTCAGAAGGGCGGAGACAAGTCTGGGCTGTGCACAGGGGGTGGGGGGGGGGGGTTCTCTCTCCTCTGTTGTGGTGCCTAGTGGTTGACAACCTTATTGAACTCCTGAATGAACAAGGGTACTTCTGTCTAGGATATGCGGACGACATAGTTGTTCTGATCCTGGGCAGATTCCCTGATACAGTCCTTGAGGTAATCAGAAATCCTCTACGACTGATTGAAGAGTGGTGTAAAAAGGAGAACCTTAGGGTAAATCCAAAAAAGACTGCTCTCATTAACTTCACCAGACAGCGAAAAGATCTGACGACCAGGATGCCCCGCTTGTTTGGTGAATACCTTGAGTTTGTGGGGGAGGTGAAGTACCTGGGAGTTACTCTGGACAGGAAACTCACCTGGAACCCACATCTTGAGAGGACAGTTAACAGGGCCAAAAGGGCATTGATGACTGTGAGAAGAATAGTGGGTAAGAAATGGGGACTGAAGCCATCAATGATGCACTGGATGTATCTGAGGGTGATAAGACCTATGATTACCTATGGAGCTCTGGTGTGGTGGACAAAGGCCAACCATGCACAGACAAGAGCTAAACTGAGCTCTATCCAGAGATTGGCCTGTCTGTGCACACTGGGAGCGATGTCAACTACACCAGGTGCAGCAATGGAAGTAATGCTTAACCTCCCTCCCCTTGAGCTTGTCCTTAGGGGAGAGGCGAGGCTGGCGGCATGGATATTGCGCAACTCGAGCAACTGGGCTAATCTCCCAGATGTCTCGGGACATATGAGTATCGAGTGCGTGGTCAAAGAACCTGTCTTGGAAATGGGCAGTGACCACATTACTCGAATGTTTGCACCTGACCAGGTCCACCAAACTATGATGGAATGGTCAGGGACATTAACATCGGGAGCTCAGATCTGGTACACAGATGGCTCCAGGATGGACTTCGGCACTGGAGCGGGGGTGTATTGTAAAAACCCAAGGGTAGAACTAGTTTCTTCCTTGGGGAGGCATACCTCTGTCTTTCAGGCCGAAGTATATGCTATAAGAGCCTGTCCGGGAGAGATAGCACGAAGAGAAACACACGGGACCCGGATTGCTATTTTCTCCGACAGTCAGGCAGCAATTAAGGCACTAAACGGACACGTGATCACCTCGGCCATAGTCAGGGAGTGACTAATTAACCTACAAGCTCTGGCAAGGCACAATCAAATCAAGATAGGTTGGGTGCCAGGGCATAGGGGAATACTTGGAAATGAAGCCGCAGATGCGCTGGCCAGGAAGGGGTCTTCGACTCCCCTGATTGGACCGGAGCCTGCGGTAGGTATTTCCAAATCCATGGTCAAGATGACAGTGCGAAGGTGAATGGCTGAAAGACACTGTGAGCACTGAATCAGGGCCGAAGGGATGAGACACAGTGAGCTAACCCTTAGGAAACCTTCCTTGGGGCTGCAGAAGAGTCTCATCTATCTGTCTAGGCAGGAATTGAGGATAGCCACAGGTCTACTCACGGGACACTGTGGACTAAGGAAACATTTGCATAAAATGGGTATCTACAAAGATGAACCAGTGTGCAGATTATGCGGGCAGGAACTGGAGACTGCCACACACATTATTTACAGATGTGAAGTACTTGCTGAGAGGCGCTTCAACCTCTTTGGTGATGGAACGGCTTTGGTGGATGCTGAAGGTAAAACTCTAGTCAGGAAACTCCTAAACCTGGTAAGAGGGAAGGGGTTATTTGACTAGATCAGGGAGGTAAGTACAATATACCTTAAGGTAGCAGTGCTTCGGGCAATTCAAACCCGCTCCCAAGTTAAAAAAAAAAAAAAAAAAAAAACGAGTTGAGATATTACGATTTACTGAAATTCTATGAATCCTACATTCCATGATCCGAAGTGTGACACCATCATGAAGTTTCTAGGTCTGATGCTGGATGTACCTGGTGTAAGGTTAGCATCACTTGAAAGGTTAAAGTGTCTAGAATATAAACACTTTTTTAAAATGGATAACTAGGCTGGACCATTTTCCATGTTGAGATTACTCAAAAATTAAATATAAACTATAAATAATTCCAATGTAGATATTATTTTTTTAGTTTGACCCATCTTTAGTTAACATCATTTTTAATTTGGGTTAAACTATTTTATCAATAAATTATAAGGAAAAAATAATATTACTAGATTATATAAATCTTTGGTTACCTGTATTAGATATCTGAGAGTTACTGTGCGTATGATGTTGATTTGGTGAAATAATCCCATTAGTAGTGCGATGAGATGTAGGAAGACCTGGTAATTCTCTTTGACTCAGTTTTTGAGACTTTCGTTCTAAAAACATTAGTAATTAAAAATAATGTTAGTTTAATGGGGCAAACAATTTAAACAAAAATATATAAACAATGTTTTGATGAAAAAGAAATTAATCAATTCTAGTTCTTTGAATTTAAATTTTAATTACGAGATTAAAATAAATTGTATGCACATAATCAAGAAATTCATTTATAAAACTTTTCCATGTTTTACAATTCTACTGTTTAACTACTGTTATGAAAGAAATAATGTTGGGAATTAATAACATGGTTTAAAATAATTATTAAAATACTTTTAACAAAAAATCTCACCCCTTCTTTGTTTTTTTGTTTCTAATTTGTCAAGTAGAATACCGCGAAGCCAACCAGCTTCATCTTCACTAGCGAAATTAAAGGCTGCTATACAATCCTGTAACAGTGAAAATCAATATTACAAAAAGAATAATGTGGTTAAATTAATCGATATAAAAGAAGTATTATCAAAGAAAAATGCCAAATATATAAACAACTAACAATTTTATATTAACAATTTTATATTTTGCCAATTTTATTCTATTAGCTCTATCAAGAACAACTTCACATATTAAACTAAAGCCTTTCTATATCTAATTTCTTTGTACTAAATCTAGTTTGGTGGGAAACTGATTTGATTAGCTGATGGATTCCAAAAAAAAAAAATGATACTTCCATAGCTAATGCAAAATTTCACGTACCTTCAAAAATTTATTAACTTGCAATAAGCAATTTTGAAACATCTTAATATTGCCTTAGATATTTTATTTCTTTTACATTTTCTATTATATATATATATATATATATATATATATATATATATATATATATATATATATATATATATATATAGAGAGAGAGAGAGAGAGAGAGAGAGAGAGAGAGAGAGAGATTTTTTGGACTAGGAGACTGACAGACTTACCTTGGTAAGAGTCCACTCTGTAGTCTTGAAATAGAAACACATAAAAGCACTTAAACAATGATATATTTCAACCACACAGTGGTCTTTGTCAATCGAAGAGAAAACACAAAAAGAAATATGAGAGAATGAAATAAAATAATTGTAATCACAGATTGTGTAGAGTAGAAATCAGATATCACAGATTAAAGATATATATATATATATATATATATATATATATATATATATATATATATATATATATTGTTTCCATGAGCATATGAGTGATTATAGTTTATATAAGTCTGTCAGGGGAAAAGAAATAAGGCTATTTGAAATATAAAAAAAAAAAAAAATGGATTTATCTGATGTTGAGGTTAGGGGATTCTCTGGACTTGGTATACCACTGGTATGATAGTTCCCACCTTCTCAGTTCTGAGGGATTGCAATCAGGGGGAAGTGATTTAATTATTTTTGTGGTATAGCAATCATCAAAAGTTGTGATGTTGTGACTCGCAGCATGTTGAGCTCTTGGTCTATCCATATTCATAATTTTAACATCATGTCTGTGGCCATTCATTCTGATATTCAGACCATCCGTGGTCAGGCCTATGTACTGTGCTGAGCAAAGTTTACATTGTAGCTGGTATATGACATTTTTCGATGTACAATTATGATGACCCTGTATTTTGTAGACCATTTTTGTTGTTTGGCTGTTGAAACTATTTGCTGACCAACATCTCAACATGCTGCGAGTCACAACATCACAACTTTTGATGACTGCTATACCACGAAAATAATTAAATCACTCCCCCCTGATTGCAATCCCTCAGAACTGAGAAGGTGGGAACTATCATACCAGTGGTATACCAAGTCCAGAGAATCCCCTAACCTCAACATCAGATAAATCCATTCTTTTTTTTTCCAAATAGCCTTATCTCTTTTCCCCTGACAGAGACTTATATAAACTATAATCACTCATATGCTCATGGAAACAATATATATATCTTTAATCTGTGCATCTGTGACATCTGATTTCTACTCTACACTCTGTGATTACAATTATTTTATTTCATTCTCTCATATTTCTTTTTGTGTTTTCTCTTCGATTGACAAAGACCACTGTGTGGTTGAAATATATCATTGTTTAAGTGCTTTTGTCTGTTTCTATTTCAAGACTACAGAGTGGACTCTTACCAAGGTAAGTCTGTCAGTCTCCTAGTCCAAAAAATCTAAATAATCTTTACCAATCAAAACTAACCTAAATATATATATATATGAAGTTAATATATTACTATTGTAAGTAATTTTATCCACCATTAAGTGCAATTATTTTACCTTGTGTGGTAAAATGACGTCATACATGTTTCTTCATTGAGCTTAGTGTATAATGTTTTTGAATAGTACGTCATCTGCATATGTAGTCTGTAGGTTCATTAAATTGTTGTGTATGTTTTTATAAATGTGGTATTTTTCTAGTGAGTTTAGTTCTATTGGGTTATTATTTATTTCAAGTATGGTTAGGTTATTTTCGTAATTTGTTATTTCATGTTTATGTGATATTAGGTGTGCTGCTCTAAGAGTTATTTAACAATCATCTTATACAATAAAATGTTATTTGTGTATATATATTAGAACTTAGAAGTGACTAAAACAAAAAATGTAAGATACGTTTACAAGTATTGCTGTTTTTGAATATAGTTTGACAGAAATGGTGAATGTTTGACTTCCACACTCGTATAAAAATTTAATTCATTTGTACACAAAATATGCACTAAATATGTACACTTTCATCAATTAATCTCTATATAAATATACATAGTGTAAAAATGGTTTTATATATTTGTGAAAGTATGGTAAATTTTGAAACATAGTGTAACACAACGTGCTAAGTCGAGACAGAAATATCTGAATTCTTTCCTTATTTTTAGCTGATTACATCAGGGGGTCAAGCACAAACTATACATTGGTTTTGTTTGGCAGTTTGTGGTAGTCTATCTGAAAAGTGACACCCTGTTAGCCTAAGGGGTGTTCGGCTTGAAGACGAAACAAATTTGGAAACGAGACACAATATCCGGTAAAAACGAACATTAAAATGAACTAACCTTTCTAAACTAACTCAAGAATAAATGATAATTGTCAATAAGAGTGAATGAACCGACTACTGTAATAAGAGTCAATGATAAAATGCTTGGACCCCCAAAAATGTAGTGTGTCATCATAATATTGTAAACAATTGTCAGCTAATTACGCTGTAAAAAGTCTGGGACGTGACATAGACCCTTATCTATGCCTGCGATTACATTATCGATCCCAATCACATTTACAAAATACATCATACAACAACAACAAAAAAAACACCGAGGTAACTCGGGTTAATAAGTTGAGTGGTTAACTTCTGTAAACCTTACAAAAGAAAATATTTAAAAACAAATGTCTAATTATAACAATGAAACAAATTCATATTGTATAACTCACCTCTGCCTCAAATGTGTGGAGAAAATTTCGTGGAGCATTATACTCCATACTATTGTAAACCTCGTGTTCCCAGATTAATTGCTGGCGTGAAGGGCAATACAGTCGAAAGAAATATGACCGACGTAAATTATCTTTAACTAGACACAAAACTCCAGCATCTTTCTTGATCCATTCATTATGTTCCGCACCGATTGTTGTGTACAGCTGTACAATAGTTGTGGCCAGACTCTGCGCAAACACATACCTTTGTAAAGTCACAGTTAGTAATATCAAAGTTAATATGTAGTCTATTAGGACCTTCTTATCACGCAAGATAAACACACTTTGTATTAAATAGCAAAAAATAAATTAACTTTAACGTCAACAATAGCCTTAAATCAATGTGAGATGAATACCCATAGAGATAAAATTTCTAAAAAAAACATAAAAGGTGATTTATCTTTTAGAATATTAACTCAAATAAAATAGCTATTTATTAGAAACATAATGTGGTTAAATTTAACAATAAATACAAAAAAAAGAAAAAACCTTTTAACCACAAACTTTCTTTATTTTACCCTTATATACATTTTAGTTACCAAGTAACCATTTCAGAGGGATAACATACATAGACGCGTTTACTTGGTAACTGAAATGTACATAAGGGTAAAATAAAGACAGTTTGTGGTTAAGAGGTTTTTGTGTACTAATTATCAAATAAAATAAATTGTTACTTTTATATTCTGTTTTTTCAGTATTAAACCAAGTCAAGTATAACGCCAGGAGTTTAAGACTGTACAGTGTTCCTAGTTAAGGACACTATGTTATATCCTTCTTATCAAATATCTTTTCTTTGAAATATAAATTAATGCAACATAAATGTTAAATAGTCTTAAATTCCAATAAAGTGCCAGCTCTTGTGAGCTATTTCAATCAATCCCATTAACATTTACGCTATAGAACTCCCAGAGGTTTCAGTACTCACTGTTTACAATCGAGTATCTTTCTGAAACATGTGATCTAGGAATCAAATCTAATTGGTCATTCACCTGACTCTTGTCGCATATGCTTTTCAAAGTTTTTCATTTTTTAACTTTTTGTTAAGTCAGACTTGCCATGATACCGATGTGTGTTACCCCAATGCATAACCACTTTTCCTTTGTTCTACGTTAAACCCCATTTAAATGTGTCAAGAGTGCCTGCAATCGACAATAATTGCCTAGAATAACTGCAATTGTGTATTCTTTCATTAAATTGCATAATTAATAGTGTTTACCAAACTATTGTGTGACTGTAAAACAGGTTGTTGCTTTGACTGTCAGTGTTACAAGTGATTATTAACTTTTGTATTAGTGTTGCAGTGACATTCCTTTAGCTTCTACGAGTTTGGTAAGTTCACACATATATTTCCTGCAAATGTCAACAACTTTAGCAAGAAAATTAAACCTTTTGGATGTTATAAGTTAATAATTAAAAGTAAGGATGGGCCGATTATTAAAATTTTTGATTCTCAAATTTTGTTTTCAAATTTCTCGATTCTCAAGTCAATTCTTGATTCTATTAAGTTATATATGCCTACACGATATTCCCCAAAAATTAGTAAAGTTAACATATTTGTCATATGTTAAAGCCTTTTAAAAGTTCTGTTTTAATGTAATAGGTTATACAAAAGTTCAACCTTCATCTACAAGTAAGAATTTCTGAAAGCATGACATATCGGAAAAAATAATGATTTATTTGCAATTACAAATATGAACTTCAGTAGTAACCATTTCAGTTTTTATATATTTTTAGAAATTGGAACTGCTCTCTCTTAGTGTTTTGTTATCTATAAATCAGTGGCGGGCAGAGATAGGGAGAAAGAGAGAGAGAGAGAGAGAGAGAGAGAGAGAGAGAGAGTTAGACAACAGAGCAAAAAGCAAAAAGAGCAGTGACAAACAAATGTACCAAAAATGCTTCCGACTGTCTTGTTACGGGTTATTTTGAATCAGCATTTCCTTTAATCGTTTAATTTATCTGTAGCAACTAATACATAAAAAAGACATAGTTGATACCGCACACGTATTTCAACAGTTAAAAAAACAAGAATCGGAATCAGCACTTTAATCAATGGAGAATCGAGTATCGACGATTACTCGATACCATTAGAATCGAGAATCAGAATAGCCCATCCAGGTCAAACTATTTTAGTTTTAGGCTTAATTTTAGAAAAATAGAAAGTAAACTCCCAAATATATTTGGAACTTTGATAGTCCTGAATTACTGAAAATGACAGATAACTGGCATCATCAAAAATTAGCAGTAATGAAATGTAAAAAAAAGAATAGAAACCGATTCTGGTCAAGCAATTTATAATGGGTTCTCTGCTAGCAAAAAAATTTATAGAAAGTGCATGTTTTCAAAAGGTTAGTGTGATCAGAAAATGAAAAACTACTGTAAGTATCTACACCTACAAAATTAAATTTTTTAAAGTTTTTTAAAAATATTTTATCCTTTACATCATACTACATACCCATATTCCTTCAAAAAGGATGAATTTGTTTTTGGTTTATCCGATTTCTTATTAGTTCACACTCTCCCTATATATTTCTATGACTTGTTCAAATTTTCTTTCATTAACAAAATACTTTTTATTCATCCACTCAAGTTCAAATACACTTTTTTAAACTTGCAGTGGATGACACTTGATGTTAATACAGCTTTTTGAAATATTAATTAATTAATTAAATTTAAGTACTTAATTTTAATGATTAATTTTGTTTTCTATTTTGCCCCTTAATATTGTGTTTCTGCCTTCTGTATATACATATTTTTATTACTACAATAAAGACAAACCAGCTTAAAATAAAGATTTTCTTTGTTGATCTAAGTATGAATTGACTTAATTTCTTTTATATTACTTATTTTAGTCAAAAGAATCCACACATTTAAAGTTCTGCAAAATTGTAGAACCAACAATTAGACAATCTTTGGAAAGCATCTGTAGCAGTGGTTGCTTAATTCCAGGAAACACTCAACTACAAGTGTGATTTTTTTATACATTTGGTACTGTACTTTATGCCACAAGCTGGCATATTATATTTATAGTAGCTGCATGAGCTTACTTTATAAGTATTACAACCACTTTGCTATGACAGGAAAACTAACATTGTTAAAGTAAAAAAAAATGTCAAAAGAATAATGTCCCAGTCTGTTCCTCAATTAAGTGGAGAAAAAGTTATAATAAATACTCCTCATCACAAGCAGATTTTTTACTATCGAAACTATTATTGGATGGGCGATTATAATATTTTTAAATGGATATTTGAGAATGATTTATTTTTAAAAAAATTCTTGAATTTTGTAGTCCATTACGTTTGGTGAATTTATTAATCACTTAAACAATAGTTTATGACTATCCGAACTTTATATTTAGTAAATTTGTTAAAACTTACTGAGACAAAACGTTTTTGATCGCTATGTGCCGATCTTCATCAGTGTCTTCTGCTTGGAGATGTCGGGTCAAGCAGTGACTGTTTTAAAGGTAGGTTTTCGATAGAATCAAAGAGTATGTGTGATTTGTATTGTGTTTGTTCGTTAAAATGTTTGTATTTTGTGTTTTTGTGATAAATACACAGACATTTATCATAATTTAGAAATCCTACACATCAACAAAAAAGGACCACATCTCAACACACTAGAACAATATGAAATTTACAGATACACAAAAACACTAAATACAAACATATTAAACAAACAAACAATACAAATCACACTTACTCTTTGATTCTATCGAAAACCTACCTTTAAAACCGTCACCGCTTGACCAAACATCTCCAAGCAGAAGACACTGATGAAGATCGGCACATAGCGATCGAAAACGTTTTGTCTCAGTAAGTTTAAACAAATTTACTAAATATAAAGTTCGGATAGTCATAAACTATTGTTCAAGTGATTAATTTTAAAATATCTTCAAATAAACCTCATTTTGAGAATGATTTATTTTTTAAAATATCTTCAAATAAACCTCATTTTGAGAATGATTTATTTTTTAAAATATCTTCAAATAAACCTCATTGTTATTACTTAGTAACAATATAAATTATATAGCTTGCCTACCAAGGAAAAAAAAATTTTTAGTTTTTAAAAATAAAATTAAACAATAATTATCAAGAAGATAGTTGAACATTTCTTTAGTAGCTGTAATTTAAATGTTTTTTCCTACTTGACTAAATAATGATTAATCATGCCTGAACAACTATTAATCATGTCATTATTATAAACTTATGTCAGGTTTCTCTTCTCTTATATAATGTATAAGTGTTTAAAATTAATACTGAAAAACAATTTATAAAACATTATCAAGAATTCTACCTGGCATCGTGATCCAAGAAGGCGAAATACCCTGTCATTTTCTTCCTTTGATAGTAAACTTGATCCCCTGCTTTCTGACACTGATCCAGACTTCTTCACCCTAAACAAAATTGTAATTTTTAGTTTTACGATTATTATAATAAATAATTACAGCTTTCTTTGTACAACTATTTCATATCAAATAGTTTTTAATACTATTGGTACCATTTGGCAAAAAAACCACTACTTACTGATATTTTTCAGCAGACATGTTTAATACTAGGTCAGTACATTGGTCAATGCTGTGAGTCATGGACAAGACTGTTTCTCTGGAGTGTTGTTTAGCATTAGTGGTGTTCCCCAGTGTGATATTATTCATTGAGTAGTTGTTAATTATGTGTTCAAATATAGTATTAGATTATGAGTGTGTTTTGCAGTTTAGAATGTACTGTGAGTGATTTTTGTGGTGTTCGTATAGTTTTCTGAAGTGTTTAGTTTGTTGCTTTTTTTGATGTAGTGAAGAATTTTAGATTAGTGTCTATATTGGTGTATGTGTTGTAACGTCATTTTTGTATTACCGCCTAACTAGCCTAATTCGATTTGAAATAATTCTAATTCTTGCCGTGAGATAGCGACAGCTGACCGATAGTAAAACAGCTGTGCGGGCAAAGTGTGATATTTCTGGTATAGTTTTAAAATGAAATAAAAGGAGTCTTCGACAGAGACTTATAGAAAAAAGTCGAGAGAGAACACGTCTTCCTGGGGACCAACGGACTACATTCCGCAGCATGCTAGCTTCCCAAGGGAACCAGTGAGAGGTAACTCTCGAGTCATATTATCGACTCACAACAGGTAATCAACTCATTTAATGTTCCTTGTTATATTTGTTAGTGATTTATTTATTTATTCGAACGCACTTTCCACGGCCTCTGAAGAATTTCATGTCAGTTAATTCTACTCAATGTTATTTTAGAATTAATATCGATGATTTCCCGTATTATTAAATCCTTTGACGGCAGTGACGTTACAGTGTGTAGTCTGTTTTGTATGTGAATGGAGAAGTTTGATTTGGGTTGTGTTTTTATGTCTTTTTTGTGTCCCTTGTATTGTGTGGTGAAGTTTCTCCCTGTATGACCAACGAAGAAGCTGGGGCAGTTGTTAGCTGTGATCTTGTATACTCCTGCCCATCGTGTTTGTTCTGGAGTGTTTTTGTACTGTGTAGGTATTTTTTTAGTAGTGTGATGTTTTAAAGGCTATTTTGTATTTGAGTTTGTGGAGTGAGGAAGCTTATTTTTGTTATGTGCTATCATTATATTTTAATGTAATATGTATTTGTATTTGTGTGTTATTGTTGTGTTATGTGTTTTGTTTTGTGCACATTATTTTATCAGAGTGTGTTTGCATCCATTTCTATAGGCTATATATTTCATTGTGCTTAGTTCGTTTATTTTGTCTTCGTTGTTCACGGGTATGTTGATTAGTCTATGTATCATGGAGTGGAAGGGGGCATGTTTGTGTTATATGGGGTGATTGAATGTATTGTGTATAACTCAGTCGGTGGTGGTGGGTTGTTTGTATATTTTAAATGTGTTTATTATTGTGAGATCTAGGAAGTTAATACTGTTCTATTTTCAGTGTTAAGTTCATGTTATTGTGTAATTTGTGTAAGTATTTGTGTTTATCTGCTTTCTGTTGCCTTTGTACAGGATTAAGATTTCATCTACGTATCTGTACCAATAGGTTATTTCTTGTAAACGTAATTGTTAATTATGATGCAGTTTTGTTTGAGATTGTGTATGAATATTTCTGACCATATGCTTGAAATAGGGAATCCCATTAACAATCCTTTGTTTTGAGTGTAGTATTTGTTGTATGTGAAGTAATTCTGAGATGTTATCGTTTCTGTTAGAGTTATTATTTCTTTGGTAATGTCTGGTGTGATGTTTTCTATTAACATTTGTTTAATCATGTTTATTGTTTCTTTGATGGGTATGTTTGTGTATAAGTTGGTTATGTCGAAAGAAACAAGTGTGATGTTATGTGATATATTTATCAATATTATTATCCTAGAGAAATTAAACCTAAAAAATTAAATTTTTATAATCTGTTTATAAATATTATAAAAAAACAAACTCAGCTTTATAATATCAAACACACAATTTCTATAAACATATCATCAGTAGTTTATAACTAAACTCTCTCACATAAACAATATTCATACACTATCCATGACCTCCGAATTAAAATTAGACCAGTCTTTAAATTTCCTCTTAGTAATTGAAATAATGCAACGTGTACTTGTGGTACTGTGAATTTCTTATAAACCATCTGTATTGAAAATATTAACAAAATATCTCCTTAGGATAAGTTTAGCAGGAAAAAAGTGAACATTACCTCCACAACATAAACATTCAATTCCATCAATAACAATAACAATGTTGCTGAATTTAATATTTTGTTTAAGAAAATTGGGTAAATATACGAGGTCTGTTTGAATTTCGCGGCTCTAGTTAGTTTCAGGAGAATCCGCTTGATGTCACTATGTTAGTATAAATCAGCTGACTAAAACGCGGTATTTCAGTCGCAGATATCTTCATTTGTTGATGAGTTACACGCAGATTAGTAAAGAGTGTTTTTTTCGTTTGTCGGATTGTAAAATGGACAGCCTGATGGAGCAACAAATTGCTGTGAAATTTTGTGTAAAACTAGGAAAATCTGCAGCAGAAACATTTGCCATGCTTAACACTGCCTACGGCGATGTTGCCATAAAGCGTACTGCATGTCTCAAGTGGCATGAACGTTTCAAGGGTGGCCGACAGTCGATTGATGACGATGAGCGTCCTGGACGACCTTCAATGTCAACTGACGACCCACACGTTGACAAAATCAACACCCTGGTGCGCGAAAATCGACATCTGACCATTAGGGAGCTTTCCAAAGAGTGTGGGATATCAGTTGGATCTTGTTACGAGATTTTGACCGAAAAATTGAAGATGCACCGCGTCGCTGAGAAAAAAATGCCACGCCTGATGACCGACAACCAAAAAGCCAATCGCGTCCGGGTTTGTCGGGAACTGCTTGATCGTTCAAATGACGATGAGAATTTTTTATCAAGAATAATAACCGGTGATGAATCATGAGTGTATGGTTACGACATTGAAACGAAGGTCCAATCATCCCAATTAGTGAGTCAAATGTCCCCAAGACCCAAAACAGCTCGCCATGTTCGGTCGAATGTCAAAGTGAAGCTGACAGTTTTTTTTGATGCTAAGGGTGTTGTTCACTACGAGTACCTCCCTGAAGGCTCTACAGTCAACCAGAGTACCTACATTGAAGCACTGAAACGTCTGAGGGATGCCGTCCGACACAAAAGGCCAGAACTGTGGAGAAGTGATAACTGGTTTTTCCATCACAACGCTCCAGCTCACTCAGCACTCAGGAGTATTTGGCCAAACACTCGATCACTGTTCTTTCCCCCCCCCCTACTCCTTGCTCCTTGTGACTTTTTCTTATTCCCAAAACTCAAAAAACCAATTCGTTGCTCCTTCAGGCTGTTCATTTTACAAACCGACAAACAAAAAAAACACTCTTTACTAAACTGCGTGTAACTCATCAACAAATGAAAATATCTGCGACTGAAATACCGCGTTTTAATCAGCTGATTTATACGAACCTAGCGACACCAAGCAGATTCTCCTGAAACTAACTAGAGCCGCGAAATTCAAACAGTCTGCGTATTTTTTGAACAGACCTCGTATAGTCTTAATGATGATGGTTTTAAAATTCTTTTATTTTAATTACTTGTTTTATTGTGTAGAACACGACTATCAACTTTTTCTCTGTGGAAAATACAGAAAGTTAGCTTTTTTCACATTTTAAATGTTAGTCTGTAATGACATGTAGGCCTAAAGCGTAAACCGGGCGTGAATTAGCTACAGCGCAATGCACTACGTCTAGATTTGGTTCTAATTTTATACATTACTATATACCTATATTAAAATATAACTATAAAGTGTCCAGTCAAGATAGATTTGGTTGTAATTTTATGGTTAAATGTATAAAATTACAACCAAATCTATCCTGACTGGATACTTCATACTTATATTTCAATATAGATAGGATATATAAATTAACCTTCCCTGGCAAAAACAAAAATATTAGTTATCAATATAGCTTCAGGACGGGGGTGTGCATATTTACCAAAGTTTAGATTCCTAAAACACCAACTACAGTTGCGACGTCACTGTATCACTCCGCGGACATTGCACAACTTACTACTCCACACTGAATTTTTACCCAACTTTAAGTTGATCAAAAATAATTTTCCGTGTAAAATTTAAAACAATTCTTGTGCATATTGTCCTAAGACCAGTTTTAAAACAATTTTCGATAATTATTAAGATCAGCGACTACCGCTCAGGTCTGCAAACTTTTTTTCTGATCAATTTAACCTTGCTGAACACGAATCTGAAGCTTTTTTTACTGCAAACACATATTTACATTGAAAAAAACCCTAACCTGACCTGGCTTCGGTGCTTATTAATGCTCCGATTGGCAAAATGTTTTTCCTGACAGATTTGACCTTGCTGAACACGAATCTGAAGTTGTTTTTAATGGCAAACGCAAGTTAACCTAAGGAAAACAGGTCAGGTTGGATTGGGTTATTTTTTGCAGTAATTGTAGTAAAAAAAACTCAAGGTGAAATTGATCCGGAAAAAAATTTCATCAATCGGAGCGGTAGTCGCTGATCTTAATAGTTATCCAATTTTCTATTTTAATCTCAGGCAGGCCCAAATTCTCACAATCACCGCAACAGTAAGCAGAAAATGATAAGCATGCTCTTCTTCAGAGTATTTGGCCTTAAATAGACCTTAGCGACAAAAACGTCAAATTGCTAGCCTTAGGATATTAAAATAGCCTTAGGACATATTTAGGAATGTTCCATACTAATATCTTGGTGGTTTAGGAATCAAAACATTCAACAACTTTTTATTTCAATATCAATGACAGTGAAGTACATCAGCAAGTTTTAAACTATTGCAAGCTCATGTTAATATGAGTGTATAATAGTGTGAAAAAGAAAACAATGTAACATTATTACGTCTGTCATATTCGAGCTTATTCTAAATTATTTATCACGATCTGATAAATTAAAACCATTTATGATAAAAAATTTGCAGAACTGTACCTTTTTTGAAAATTTACTGTTTCGCCCATCTTTTTCACTTTTATTTATTTTTTAAACTCAAATGATCCAAATTACAATTAGGTTATAAATTACACAATACATTGGCCACCTCTACAGCTTTTAGCTTCCAACTGGTATAAAAGTTGAAAGTTTTTTTTAAGTATTTACAGAAGATAAATAAATATTTTCAGTAACTTAGCAGAAAATAAAACTAAAATAAAGAATCTCATTTAAATATTTAAACGTCATTACTATAACTCTTTCTAACCCTCTTGACAGCTGATATCACAACTTTACGTCTTTACAAGTCACGCCTACAAAAAAAATGTGAATGATCAAACATAGAAACGAGCAATAGACATCCAAACACATTTTTGTCACCAAAGAAAAACTATGTATAACTCTATTATGAGGCTGTGTCAAATGTAATTTTTCTACATATTTGTTAATTAAATTAGAACCGTTAACTTAGGCCTACATATACGTACAAAACTTAATAAGGCTTAAAACCTTTAGCTGTACCAATTAATATGAATTTGTATACTGTAAGAAAAATTCCATGTTTTACCACTGTCACAAAAATTCAAGGTAATACCCAAATAAATTCTGTCAACTCTGACTTATGTTCTGTTTCCCATATGTCACTCAATAAAACAATAAAAACAAGAAATTACTACAGGTAATAGCTGTCGGAAACCATAAATTATATTATTTTGAGCTGTTAGTTTCCATTTGAACATATATTAATATACATATAATATTCGATAATGTAACCCTACATAAGTAGTATTTCTTTTTCTCGTTGATTTTATTATGCATGACGATTAGTGAAAATTTTATTATTGACTATGGCAATTAACAAATTGCTAAATTTATGAATAGAGTAAGGTTATGAAAAACCTACCGACATAAAAAGTTTCATTACCCTAAAGAAGATGAAATATAGCAATTGAAATAGTTTGGACTGCAAGAATTTCGTAAATTATTTAAAATTTCAAGTTCTGGAAATCATTTATTTATTATGTTTGAAAATAAAGTTTCCATTTTCTGTATAAGAAAGACCGTTCTACGAGATATTGTTCCATTATCAACTCGGATCGAAGTACAAGTTAATTTTGAAAGATTTGCCGAAATTCAAGGACAGCAAAATCTACAAAAACAGTCATTCCTAACACATAATTTTTTATAACAGAGTACTGACGAAGGAAAAAACTTATTGCAAATAACAGTATAACCATTCGGTTGAAAGTTACTTGGCATGACGAAATTATTAGAATGGACAATTGGTGGAGTTTTATTATTGGGGATATGGCTTTCTTTAGTAACAAATAGCATGCAGTCAAAAGTTGTTACCGAGAACTTTCAAATAATTTTGTTTTTGCCTTTAATAGCGGTTGGAACTTTTGGAGTAAGTATTATTAAAAGAATGATATTTTGAAATGTAACCAATGTGAGAGACCAACTTTGTTTTACTTTGATTACAAGGTTAAGAAGTAATTTTCCCAAAATACTATTCATGGTATTTTACAGGTTGTTGTGGGTGATGGTCTTGGTAACCTATACCAACTTTTGAGGTTTATGTCAAATAAGAGACATTAACAAGATACCTTGTCAACCACTGTAAACCAGTTTTAGCTTAACAACAATTATAAAAAACACTTAACTCATGACCAGTTGGTAAATTTATTTTCTCAAACATGTTTGAGTTTATATGATAGGTTCAAGTCATCACCATCAGTGACTATAAACTACTGAGGTTTTAAACTAACAAAAATTATAATTATTGACATTCCAGATATAATTAATCATGGCAAAAACAATTATATCTGGTGATCAGACCAAAAACTTGAATCTTTGTAAAAAATGCAAAAATAACCATACAACAAAAATAAAACTTTATAAAATCAATGTTTTTTTATAAAACAGCACTGCATTACAATATATCTATAAAGTATCCAGTTAACATAATGTTTGTTTCTTTTTAAATTATGTATATCATTAGAAGAGGTTAAAAGCTTAATTTAAGGGTTAAAAGGGTATTTATTTCTGATTCCCACGTAATCGGTTTTAGCAAGAAAATTTTACTGGGTGATGTAGAAAGTCATTAGGAATACTAAAAAAATTATAAAAACTTTGCTCAAGCCTTAAAAATTGAAAATTCTGTAAAATAGCCTCAACGGGAGACATAAAATGTTGACTAGATGAACATCAAGTTTTATTATTTTTTCTGTTTGTGAAGATATCTTTATCACCATATATAAGTTTTTTTTTATAAGTCTGGAATACTATTAATTACAAAAATTATATTAAGGTTAAGTCTTTGTTTATACCATTGGAATGCCATTCAAATATTTCAATCAATATATTCTAGATTTATTTTTATGGCAATATCTTCAACTTTTTTTCAGATATTACTTGAAAAGCCATTCTACATAACAAACAAGTTATTGAAGTGTTTAACCATAAAAGTCTTTAAACTATTAAATAAATATTAACATATCCTTGCTTGACAAACATTGGCTATTGCTGTATGAATAAATGGTTGAAAAATTACCATCTGTGTTATATCACATGACTATAAAGCTATAATTAAAATATATTTACAAATTATCTGGTTATGATATATGTCTTTTAAAAAGAAATAAAAATTTTAATTAGGTAACATTCAGACGTTTTTTGATAACCAGATGTCCTCGATTTTACCCACAAAAAAATTTAACTGTATATGAAGAATGCTTCCCTATAGAAGAAAACATTATTTTAAACAACATAATAAACATGATATTGGTAACCTATATGTAAAATTTTGATAACCTATCTTCGTAAACACGGTTCTATATAAATTTAATGCTGAAGAATTGCTACCCAATATTATTTCAGATTAGTAAGAAGGTATATTGAAGCTATATACAGCTATAAAATAACCATTTAGGATATATTTGGTAATATAAAACAGGAAACAAGCTTTAGCAACACATGGTAACTTGTCACCAAGCGAAGTGGCAAAAAGTAAATTGTGGTGTAGGCTATGTTTGGCACTGCTGGATGGAACCAAAAGACAGAGACTCACCGCATGCATGAATTATGTTATAGATGAGTATCATAAACACCTAATCTACCCTAACTGAAAATTTTACTTGAAATTTTTATGGTTGAAAAATAGTAAAACCTTGATTTTATACTGTTGGCTATGGCTCTACCAATATTAAGATAGAGTATCAGCTTCGAAAATAAAATAATTGTTTTGAAACTTGGCAGCAAGTAAGTTTAAAAGTATTTTATTAGTTACGTAATTATTACTTATAATTAATTCATGTAGAAGTAGCCAATGTTTGTCAATGAGGTTGTGTTTATGTTCCAATATTTAAAGATACTTTTAAAGACTATTTTTATGGTTACTGAGATTTCAAATAATTTTTTGATTGTATAGAATGTATTTTTAAATAACATGTGAATAGCAAAAAAATAAAATAATCAAAGGTGGTGAACTGACAGTAAACCAAATATTTGTCTCATTTCTGGAAATTAATAGTTTTCATTAAATGTTCTCAGTTACAACAGTTATGTTTTACTGCTTTTCATTAAAGATAATTTTACTTCGTTTGACAATAGTGAATGATACATTATTTTTATCCACTTTTTATTAAGTTCGTTACTTTTCAAAATGATTTAGGAACTTCTGGTCTTATGCATCGTTTCTTTATGGATTTTGTTCTTGGATGTTTTTTTATATCTATTAGTCCTAGACACTTTGTAAATATACAGAGTTTCTTTCTTATTTAACCCGCATGGAGATGGTCACCTGATTACAGACATGTGGAACTTGTTCTATTGTATATGTATATACATGTATACAATACATGTATACACACACACACACACACACACACACACACACATATATATATATATATATATATATATATATATATATATATATTAGGTTAGTTCTAGTAGAGCTTAAAGCCACCACATATTTGGTTCAGACAACCTTTTAATTTGAAAAATATTTTAGTACATCCAAAATTACCAGATCCAAGTACTGAAAAACCGCCTAAACTTCCTCATAGCTCCTTTCCGTGCAATAGACCTAGATGCAAGACATGTCCAATACACATCCCAACAAATAGTTTCCATAGTCTAGCAACCAATGTGGACTTCAAGATTCAGGGTCATCGTACTTGTACATCCAGAAATGTAATATACCAGTTGCAATGTAAATTTTCCCCGGCACAGTACATAGGCCTTACCACGGATGGTCTGAGCATCAGAATGAATGGCCACAGACATGACGTCGGAACCATGAACATAGACAGGCCAACCGCTCAACATGCTGCTAGTCACAACATCATATCTCTCAATGATTGTTATACCACCAAAATAATTAGGGCCCTCCCTCCTGATAGCAATCCTTCAGAATTGAGAAGATGGGAGTTTTCATACCAATCGTACACCAAATCTAGAGAGCTTCCTAACCTCAACATCAGATAAAACTCCTTTTACATTCCCCCAAACTTATATCATTTTTAACAACTCCATTTACCTTCCTTCTGACAAACTGTTAATATCTAGTTTCAAATAATCAATATTTACACAAATCACATATAGCACTATATCATAAACAATAAATCTGTGAATCTGTGACATTTGGATATTTATACACATCTGTGGTTCACTTCAGTCTTTTCTTTTTCTCTTTTTTGATTGATGAAGATAATTTTTGATCGAAATATTTCAATAGTGTGTTAAGTTTTTATATGTGCCTATTTATTTATTTCCAAGAGATTGCAGTTTTGGACCATTGCCATTAGGTAAGTCTGTCAGTCTCCTATCTAGTCAAAAATTCCTATATATAAATGATAAGTATATATATATATATATATATATATATATATATATATATATATATATATGAAGTTAATATATTACTATGTAAGTAATTTTATCCACCATTAAGTGCAATAATTTTACCTTGAGTGATGAGGCACTTTTCGGTCAATTGACCATTGTCGAATCACTGATGTTATTCTGTTGTAGATGTTCGGTCTGTGAAGTTGGTGTTTGTTGACGTTACGCACACTTTTTCTTGATCTGTGTGTATGATATTTCTATATAGTATGTCTTCTGTATATGTTGTTTGTAGATTCATTAAATTGTTGTGTATGTTTTTATAAATGTGGTATTTTTCTAGTGAGTTTAGTTCTATTGGGTTGTTATTTATTTCAAGTATGGTTAGGTTATTTTCGTAATTTGTTATTTCGTGTTTATGGGATATTAGGTGTGCTGCAACATTTGATACTTTAGAATTTTTGTTTTTGAATGCTCTATAATGTTCTTCAAATCTTATTTTAAATGTTCTGGTTGTTTTTCCTATGTAAAAAGCGTTACAGTTGTTGCATGTGATTTTGTAAATTCCTGATAGGTTATGTTTTTCTGAATTTATAACCTATCAGGAATTTACAAAATCACATGCAACAACTGTAACGCTTTTTACATAGGAAAAACAACCAGAACATTTAAAATAAGATTTGAATAGAGCATTCTATTATAGAGCATTCAAAAACAAAAATTCTAAAGTATCAAATGTTGCAGCACACCTAATATCCCATAAACACGAAATAACAAATTACGAAAATAACCTAACCATACTTGAAATAAATAACAACCCAATAGAACTAAACTCACTAGAAAAATACCACATTTATAAAAACATACACAACAATTTAATGAATCTACAAACAACATATACAGAAGACATACTATATAGAAATATCATACACACAGATCAAGAAAAAGTGCGCATAACGTCAACAAACACCAACTTCACAGACCGAACATCTACAACAGAATAACATCAGTGATTCGACAATGGTCAATTGACCGAAAGGTGCCTCATCACTCAAGGTAAAATTATTGCACTTAATGGTGGATAAAATTACTTACATAGTAATATATTAACTTCATAAAGTCAGTGCAACGGAAAAACAATGGATAACGTTAAATATCAAGAATATATATATATATATATATATATATATATATATATATATATATATATATATATATATATATATCGCAATATGTATTCTTGTGTGTTAATAAAGAACTGAGTCAAAATACAAATACAAGAATTATAATTGAATTTACAAATCAAAGCTTTTCGTTGGCTAACAGTACCAACATCATCAGGAATATTAAACAATTAAAATTTAATTCCTGATGATTTTGGTACTGTTAGCCAACGAAAAGCTTTGAATTGTAAATTCAATTATAATTCTAGTATTTGTATTTTGACTTAGTTCTTTATATATATATATATATATATATATATCAGAGGTTGTCTAAAATAGAGTAATGTATTTGTATTTATAAAAGTTTGTAATACAATTGAAATATAACAACCTGAGCAATTTCAAAATTTTTATGACATAAATAAATGATTCTGATATTTTTTAAAAGAATTTAGGTTATAATTGATTTTTAGAATATTGACATAACATAATTGTATATACCATACCTATATGTTGGAAAAACTGACTGTTCAAACAAATAGAAATTGATTATTCTATGTTATTACAAAATAAAAATTAATGATATTTTCTATTTAAAAATAATAATAGAATTTACAAAAAATTATGATTTTTTAATGTGAAGTCCAAGAGTAATATTTAATTTATTATTTTTATATAAAGCTTTATGCAGCAACAGTAGTGCTATGGAGGGTATACAAATTTAATGACTGTCCAGAAGCAGCTGAAGAATTGCAGAAGGTAAGTAATAATTTTATGTACGTTGTTTACTATCATTTCAATATATGTGTTGCAATGAATTAACCCTACCAGCCCTACTCGGAGCTATAAATTACATTTTGATAGAAATAACCTCACAATGAAACTCTCCAGCTGACGAACTATGATCTGGAACTTGGAAAAAAAACAACTAGCAATCTTCTAGCCATGTGTGTTATTATCTTATTGTGGGTTTGATTGGTGTCGGAACTTATCACCTTTTTAGGGGCAGATGACAATGGATAATTAAAAAAAAAATGTGTTTAAACCTACTATGGTATTTTTTATGGTATTATTAAAAATATGCTATTGGGCAAAAATAAAATTTGATTAATCTATTGAAAAAAAGGATTTTATGAAATTGAAAAATTATGAACTATTATGCTATTTAGAATAAAAATTCAACCTTTTTTTGTTAAAAAAGTTATTAAATATAGGAGTCTTGATAATTCGAGGGAAAATGGGACTGAGACCCCCTTGAATTACCAAAAACTCGTATTACATGGAAAACGTTCCTGAGCATTAGAAAAGCTTCTAATGAACCCTAATACAGTAAAACCCCTCATATCCAGATCAGCCAGAACTGGATTTATTAATAGTGGGAATAAAGACCACTCCAGCTAATCATCAGTGCCCCCATTGTTTGATTGATTTGTTTGCTTCAAAAGAGTTTCATTATGTCACGCACAAGACTAGACATTTTGTGCAGGGATATTTGTTGACTGTCAAAACTTACAGTGTGAAAAAAAAGATATTCATGGCCCATTGACCCTCTGTTACCTAAACATAACTGATACCGGTATTCAAACACAACATAACAGCGAGCATGAGCGACAACAAAACAACAACAGGATGGGGAGAAAGAAAAATACTGTATTGATATAAACATTTCTTGGATGCCTGACTCATTTCTATTGCATGACCTATTAATATAAATATTTCTTGATTGCCCGATTGATTTTCTTAATGGCTATAAACATTTCTTGGATGCCTGACTCATTTCCTTTCAAATAGATCAAATATACTCAAATAGAAATAGGCCTGAATTTACGGAAGCTCGAAATATCGGGATTCGAGTTTTTGAGACTACTGTATTAGAAATGGTTGAAGTGACACCTATTAAAATATTAAAACATTATATTTCTTTAATCATACACTTGGAATAAATATACATTTTAATAAATTTGCAAAAATATTTAAACAATTATAAATCTTTGTATTATAGTGATTGAAGGTATATTAATAATATTGCTTTTATCAATTAACTGATTATACACTGCCAAAACCTGTATTCTTTATTACAAAATAACAATCCATTAAAAATATACACATACTGACATAAACATTGACAATTATTACATTTGCTTGTTATAATCATCTTGAATTCACTGATTAAACTATAATTAATTAATACGTATCTAAGTGAATACTTGAGAGCCCACTTGCTGACACGTTTCAAAACAATCGTTTCTTTTACGAAGCCAAGCCTCTACTCAAGGCTTAGCTTCGTAAAAAAAATGAAAATTTCGAAACACGTCAGCAAGTAATCTCATAAGTGTTCACTTAGTTATGTTTTAATTAATTATTATTACATATAAATTTACAGAAAAATACTTATAAAATAATTAATATTTATTTACTCGTGTATGAGTAGCTACACAAATTTTATTATGCAGTACCTGTATTTTGTCTGATGACAGTATTGTTGTAAGACATTTGCTTGAAATTGCATTTGATGTAATAAATTCTACTTTCATATTTACTTTAACATTTATATAACAATTATGAATTTACTATTATTTTAATTCAACATAAGTATATTCACACATTAAAAAATATTAATTTCAAGATCGTATCTAATATACAAATTGACAAGTTACATATATTTTAGTTTTAACTCAGTAATCACTACATAGATATTTAAATTACTTATCAAGCTACTTTTACTTTGTAACTACATAGATACTATACACAATTTTGTTAATTATTTTTGTATTAGTATTAACATTGATGAATTTTTGTATAAAAATTCTATTCTTTACTTATTTAATTATACTCATTATACTCAGTTGCCAAAATTTTGGAACATCCTATCATCACTTTGTTGTTTGTCCTAAACCACTTTCTAAATTCATGATACTATTTTAAAAACATTGGTAATGTTAGACATATCAAACCACTTGTAATCTAATTTCTGCAAGATTTATAAAATATTTAACACTTTTTTACTAACATGATATTATTATTTTGAAGCTTTATGTGATTACTCATGTGCTATTCAGATTTTAAAAATATTTGATTTTTTTGATTTGTACTAATGATTCTTTTTGTACTAATGAAACTAAATTTAATCTAAAAATAATTTTTAAAAATATAATAAATGAATTCACACAGACTTGCTAAATTTTAGACGATTATGGTCCCAGAAATCCATTTCATCTTGCAGGAGGATAGGCTTCTCAACTTTGCCATGTAACATTGTAAACGTTTGTCAATGTTATTTTAAACTGTTTATAAAATAATTTTATAACCAAGGTTCTAAATTTGATGATAAAAATCACACAGATTTTCATCAAGGCTTCTGTGGATTCAGCCACTGACATGACTACACCACCTATGAGGCAACCTAGAATAGAAGAAGTGAAAGTCTTACGGGTATTTTTTTGAGTTTTTATTCGATACCCTTGTCTCTATTTAATCGATACGATGTTCTTTTTCCATTTGTTCTACAACATCCAGGTTGTACCTGACACCCCCTCCATATCTACAACATACCAAAATACCAGCATGTTCAACAAAATGTGTGTTGACAAACAACCATTGTAGCTATTGAATCTGTACTTGATACTTTGTATATGAGATCATGTTCTGGACAATGATTTGAACTTGCTAGTATTTCTGGAACTTGGTTCTTAAAATGTTATCCATTGAACAAAAAAAAAATAAAATATTTACCAGTGATTTGATTGCATGAATAATGCAGACGACAACTTCTTGAAGAAAATGGTGCTGTCTTAATGAGATACAAACACCAGTCAGCAGTAAAATTCTTAACAATTACAATTAATAGCAGTTACTTATAAACGTAATTATAAAATTATATTTTATTTTCCCTATTAATTACAAAAATCGAAAATTATATATAAATATCCTTATGTCACAATAATTAGACTAATATAGAATTTTGAATAAGATATGACTCTTTATTTACATTAATTTTTTTATATAGGCTAATGTCATCACAGACAATTTTGTTTTTTTAACGCTCAACTTTTGGGAAAGAAATTAACAGACATTAAATAAAAATACCTTTCATTCTTATTAATACAGTATTTCCCACACATCTAATTCACTATACTTAATTACTTTTTTCAAGGGTTGAATTGACTTTTAAACATGTGATTTTTTTTGAACAATGTTTCGGCATCACAGATTTTTTTGGTCTGTTATATTTAACATGGGAAAAATGTTCTTTAGCCCTAATTTTAATATTTCTTTTAATTTGTTCTATATATTTAAGGGGACACATGCTACACTTCAAATATTAAATTTCTGGCTTGTCTTTGTTAGGTATAGTGTCTGTATAGTTATACATCAACTTCTTCAAGTTATTAGCAGTGACAATTGTCACATCCAACTTACTATTTTTTCACATGATTTTCTTACTTTATTTATAGTGGTGGATGGTGTGTTATTTTTACCCCCTCCCCCCCTTATGAAGTTACTTCTTATTTTTTATTAAGGTATGTCTAAGGTTTCTTATTGTCTTTTGTTTCATCTTCTTGTGAATGTCATCTATAAACATTTCACTATAACCACTGAATCTTGCTGCACTATAAATGCAATTAAGTTCTCTTTTATAATTTTCTTCTGACAAAGGTAAATTAATTAAACATTGCACCATAGAATTGGAATCAGCATTTTTATGTGAATATTGTATGAAATAAATAACTGGTGATAAATCTGTCCCTGTGTGTTGGTTTTCTGTATATGTTAAAACTTAAAGTATTGTTTATTCTGGATATTAAACAAGTCAAATGTCCTTTTGTTTTTTGTTTGGGCACACTTAGATAAAGTGTTACAACATCAAACAAAACATTAGATGAAACATATGTATCTTTAACCTTTTTAACAAATTTGTATGTGATATTGCCACTGACAGTGGGGAACCAACTGTTGGAGGAATGGTACCAAACACTTTACAGTTAGATATGTTTTAGAGTCAATTCCAGATACTATTGGTCACATTTTTCTTCCTTCTTTATGAACTTTTGGTAAACAATACAAACATGGTAATAACAGGTTTTTAAAGGTTAATTTGCTATTTAGGTCACTATCCACTAAACTTTTACAATTAAAAAAAAATTTGTCAACATTTCTAGTAAATTACACTATCTTATTTATGGTGGAATGCGATCTTACTCTAAGCATTTCCTCTATGATTTTTTTATATTCCCAATTTATCTATAACTACGATGGTGTTACTTTTATCTGCTTAACCATCTAAATATGTGAAGGATTTCTAAAGAACTACAACTATGATACCTTCGCAGGTAATTTTATGTATAGAAAAAAAAAAATCTGAATATGCCCTGCAGACTCTGTGGCTGCCAATACCCCTTCTTGCAGAGGTACATAGGGGATGAAATTGTATAAAATCTTTAAGGAAAGGTGTTGCATAATCATCTCTCATGTTTATCCTACGATGGACAAGGATCCTTTGGCTACATCTATACTGAAAGCCCTTAAGTAAGAGCTAAACACATTATACTATATTTATATTTACCCACAAACACAAAAAAATGCAATGATCTTAAGAAGTTTGATCTGTTAAATTATGATTGTTGAATCCTGCTGTTGCATATGAATTACTTACAACCAAGCATGATCAAATTTTTTTACTTTAATAAACTACACTTCAAAAAAGCTATATAAATATAGGTGTCAAGATGGTTTTTGTCTGGCATAGCTGTATATTGGCTTGAGACATCATGTTGGATCTTTGTTTAGTATGGATCTTATGCTTTAGTATTAGTATGCATATCTAAGTTTAGTATGCATCCAGCTTTAGCAGTGTGCAAGTTACTAAGTTTTTAAGTTGATTTCATTTTGTTAATGAGGAGGTGTATTTTATTTCTGTTAATTTCGACATTACATCTGAAACGTCAATCTCAAGGAATAAAATTGGCTATGATGGGTTGAACATTCTCAAAATAACCTTGAACACCTCAGTATTTGGCAATAAAGTCTTTCACATTAAAGTTACTTGTTGTAATTATCTAGAATTCATTGAAAAAATTATAAGTAATTATTTGAGTAACTAAATAAAAACTATTATTTTACTTGCTGACATGTTTCGAAACAATCAGAGAAACAGGTTATCTTTGCAAACCCAACGATTGTTTTGAAACACGTCAGCAAGTAAGTTGACCATTTTCACTTAGTTACTCAAAATAATGTCTTATGATTTTTTAATTTTATTGATCTGGTTTAATGCATTATTTATTTATTTAAAAATCTGAAATTTCTGTTTATTCAGCTTTAATGTTGGTAATCTTTTAAAAGCAAGTAAATCTGATGTACAAATCTTTTAACTTTATTAAATATAATTTAGAACATACTGTAACTGGAATTTTTAATTAAAGGTTCCAGTAACGTCAATACTGTCTAATTAACACCAGGGTTTTCTATACTTGTGTGGTCAAATTCTATGATTAGATAAAACTGTAGATATGTATTGGTTTTGGCCAGTTTGAAAATATGAATATTGTTTATAACACGATGAAATGCATACATATTTTAATACTTTTTGTCTGTTATTCAGGATAAACTAAATACATTTTTTTTGCTACAAATATTGTTAGCCATCTCAGGATATTCTGAATTTGTGTTAAGCTGGATCTTGAATGTTAATAGAATTCAAATGCATACGAATATATTTGTGTTTTTTAATTCCTGCATCTAGGGTTCCAAAAATAAATGCATAGAGCAGTTCAAACAACTACATACTATATTTATATGAGTATAATCAACTTTACTCCTCAAGAAAGAATAGGACTCCATTAACAGAATAATATATTTTTTTATAATAGTGAATTGACACTAAAGTCATTGTAATAAATATAATGGTGGAAATACTAACGAATAGCACAAGACAATTAATACTTTTAATAATGTATTTTGGTCTAAGTTTGGACCATGATATTAGGAAATAAATTTTTCGTATGGACCTTATCAGGACATTCATATTTGTCCTGATAAGAACCATATGAAAAAGTTATTTTCTGATGAGGTTGAAATTTTTACAAAATAAAGTATTAAAAGTATTTATAGTCTTGCGCCATTCATGAGTATTTCTACCATTAAATATTTTCCTTTAAAGCTGTCAGAAAATTCACAAAAGTAGTATCTTTACATGTAAAATACAGAAATTAATTTGAAAATGTTAACATGTTTTATCAGTGACAAAAATATAACTAGTCTGCTGGTTTATATTGGAGCTGAGTGTTATGAAAAGGCTTGCACTTTCTGGAAATAAATAAATACATTTATGCGTCAATGAATTTCAGTAATAAACTTGTCTCTGAAAAGACAGATTTTAATAAGAAGCCAAAAATTTGAAAATCTTTCACTTTAATAAGAAATTTTGTTTCAAGAAAACATATTTTGTTAACCAGAATTTGTTGATTCTGATAAAACTATGTTGGTAAAATAGTTTTGGTCTTTTGAGTTCCTTGATGGGAAAAGACAAGTGTATGTTTCACAAATCCAGTGTGGTTGCAACCTTAAATCTTTAAACTGAAAGAGTTTCGAACTGTTACAGCTTTTCCCTATGAAATTGTTGTTTTTTTTTTAATATTAAGAATTATTTTTAATAATATTACTAATTATTTGCAAAAGTTTTATTTATTTATAGATGCTATATCCTTTTTATTTATATCTTTATTTCAGGAAATACTGCTTGCAAAAGAAGACTTGAAGAAAAGAGGAATGTCATTTGATACCAGGGAATGAACTAAGTTGTTTCTTTTTATTTGTATGTAATATAATTAAGCAATAAATTTTACTCTTGTTTAAAATGTGCTCTCTAGTGTTTCTTTTTATTGTTAAGTCTTTGCATACAAAAATATTATGTAGTCTTCAGAATATATTGTGTAGTTCTCTACTTCATATGTAATAGTCAAGACAGAAACCTGATGCGGATAGCTTATGTGATTCCAGTTATCTGTCATGGTATATCAAATAGAAATATGTGTTACATTATTCAATATAACATTAATATTCGATATAACAATCATTAACAGGTTTTATCTGTGAGCGATGGCAGCATGTTATCCTTTATGCTGTTTTGTGAGCAGGTATGAGAGCCAGAGCTTCTAATAGCCCTTTACCAGCTGTAATATGAAGAAATGCCAGTTGATGTATCCAGTACATCAAATGAAGATTTAAGATTATTCAGTTGCTCCAACCATTTAAAACCATTTAGGCTTTAATTAATAGCAAATAACCTTTTATAGTACAAAAGTGCATTTTTTAATAAAATTGAAATTTGATTCAACAGTTAAGCTGTCAAACCTAACAGGAAACAATTGCTCTGGAATTTGAAGTTTGAAAAATATTCATCTTTCAAGCCATTACAAAAGCCTAAGTTTATCACTTTGGCAACAATTCTAGGTAACAGACCAAGAAGCTAAAAGATCATCAATGAACCCTACTGGGCATTTTTAGAAAAAGTAATGTTACTAGTACCATGAAAGAGTTTTGTATCTTGCTAAAAAAATGCATAAAATCCAATTTCATGTATTTCCCAAATAAATAGATCTATTTATTTAAACAATTCTTAAGCCTTTTAATATAAACTATGTGACTAATATGTGCCATCTCTTGCACGATAATTGGGTTGATGCCTAATTTATATAAGTATCAAAAGAGATTTTTAAAATTATAAAATAAAATTGTAAAAATTTTTAATGATAAATTTTAAAAAATGGCAGGGTAAACTATAAAATAAAAAATTTCAGTGCCAAGAATGGATTAAGGGTAAGGTCGAACAACTCGTGTAGTAAATGTTTTAAACATACACACAATATTTTCCATATATTTTATGGATATTTTGGTCTTGTTCCATTTCAAATATATATACATTCCTCAACAAATAACTTCTATTATTATTTATAAATAATGATAGAAGTGTTATAACTTTTATTTTTTCTAGTCTTTCTGCAGAAGTTTTCCTAAACCATTTAAAGTAGAGCTTAGAGTGGAATACTACAAGACAATGTCTTCTTACTTCCTTTTGTAAGAAAAAACTGGATAAATATTGCATATAATAAACCATTATATGTGTATATAATGAGTCTCAAAATATATGTATATATATATATATATATATATATATATATATATATATATATATATATATATATATATATATTTTTAGGTTAGTTTTGGTTGGTAAAGATTATTTATATGTATATGAGTCTCAAAATAAGCTTGAAAGTGAGAGCATGTAAATATCGTATTTGCACGTTGAGTCGACTAAATCTGCCTCAAAGTAGCAGATTTTGCATAAAATACAAAATCTTTAAATATTATTTCAATTTTTAAAATAAATCAGCTGGAAGTTGTGTAACAGTAGCAAAACCAGAGGTTTCAAGGCCGCTCATCAGGCTTGTGTAAACAAACAGTGGACCAGCAAATCGACGGGCTTAATTTGTAAAAAAAAGGTTTTTAGTATAAGGGAATAATTTTATTTTTATTCAAAATTAAAATAAAATAGTTTTTATTATTTAAAGCAAATTAAATAAAAAATTGTACCCCCCCCCCAGATTATTGTAAAGTGGGTCATAGTGTGAATTGACTTTTTTTAAAAACTTTAATTAATTTTATCTACTTATACTTACAGAGACTCGCAATATTTAAGTTTGCATCTTTTGAAAATGTTCTCTGACAAAGCTGGGTTTAATGCATTCTGGTATTTTATATTTACTGATTTGATTGAAACCATAAATATTTTTTTAAAAATTAAATTTAAAACATACTTTTGGCAATCACTTACACTCACGTGGCGTGTTAAAACATTTAATAATTAATTACACTAGTTCAATTTTAAATCTTGAAACAAATCTATACGTAACAATGCCACCGATCACATTGCCCGTTTTTAATTAATTTGGACAATTACATTATTTAAAAGTTTTATAAAAATTTTTACGATTGCTAGCCCATTTGCTTCTCTCTCTAAGTCATGTTGCAAGAGAGTGCTTTGTCAATTTCCTACAGAAACTCAACAATTGAATTCGCAAATGCCCATACCATTGTGCTCAGAAACTTTGTGAGAATTTCCTGCTAGCTTTGTCGATGAAACATTTTCACAAAACAAAAATTGGTTTTAAGCAAAGCTGGTTATACATTAACTAAACAAATATATCATGTAACATACTGAATTGCAATCAGAAATTTATACGGTATGCTACAAAATAAAATTATATATGAAAAAACCACCAGAAACCATAAGCAAGCCAAAAACATAAAACAAATAGTTCCAGGACATTATAAACAATATAATAATACAATAATGGAAATAAAATATTATATATTAACAATTTTTCTGAATACAATTGTAATTAATAAATTGTTAATAGATTGCCACAAAATTATAAAAGTGTCAAATGCAAGACTTACAGTGCCGATAACGTATAACTACCGAATGAAAAAACATGGAATCACCATTCAAATTTCTAATAAATTCTAAAAGTGTGAAACGGACCATGCCGCTATAAAATATTAAATTCTAAAGTGACAGCTATATCAAAAGTGTAAAAACAAGCACAAATTCTGGAATGAGAAGGTACAGAGTTTAATTAGATTGCAAGTTCAAAATGTAACTTACAAGTAGTCTGGTCAAAGTAGGGGATGCCTGATCGAAAAATACGGAAAAATTCTCATGATAAGGTTCAGTTTTTAAAGGAGTATGGATAAAGATCTCTCACGGGAAACTTCAAATTGCCGGTCCATGTCTAAAATTCAAAATTTGCCAAAGATGGAAGTGGAGAAGGTCTGTCTACGAGCATCCGTGATTTGAAATTGAAATTTTTATAATGTAATAACTTAAAAACAATTTTAAAGGCGGTTTTAAAACCAATCACTACCAAGTGCAGCTAGAATCCATCCTCAGAGAACATCGGAGAAGTTTCAACTTAAGACCATGAAAAAGAGGAGTACCACAGTGATAATTTTGGAGCAAGTCAGAATTTTAATGCAATATAACTATTTCTTAAATTTTGAAAAATGATTAATTTCATATTTGCTTAACTAACATTTTTATAACTAATTGATGATTAATAATTAAAAAATATATAAGCACATGACTTTCTTTAGAATCATAAAGTCAAGAAATAACATTTAATAAATAAATAACTGGTTAAGAGATTGTTGTAAAAAAGAGGTAAATAAGTATCCAATAAAAAATTAATTTAAAGTATATTTTTGAAAGAACAGTAACCATCAAATAGAAATACAATTTGTGGTATTAAAATAAGAGAAATTCATATATAGAATGCCAGTTTTAAGTTTCAAAATTAATTATTTAAGTTATCACAAGCCAGTTAAAACAGGAAATTTTTCAAGTCATTTGTAACATAAATTACTTAAATTCAGCCAAAGCAATTGAAAGAAATAGAATGAAAATTCTTAAATAAAATCAATAATTATTTAGCAGTTACTTAAGTTCATATAAACAAATTTTGTGTCCATATAAAATATATTAAGCAACCAAGATACACGTAATATAAAACTGAAATCAGTATGAAATTGTTTTTTTGTAAAAATTAGATTGTAAAAGAGTAATCCTTGAGATTTATGTTTGGGCGCACAAATATAAATTGTAATAAAATCATCAGGAAGTAATGTCGCCTAATACTTCTAGAAATATATAATTATGGACACAAAATTGAATTGTATAAATTATTCTCATGTTATATTTAAATATGCATGTCACTTCATGTGCCAGCATTCTAAAGACATTAGGTTTTATTTAAATTAACTAGCAACATGTCATAATTATGAAAGATAATTGTGTTATTAACATAGTAAATTTTTAGTAAAGTTATTATAAATCTTTATAATATACAGGGTGCGGTAGAAAAGTAATGAGACTGGCCACTGCGCTGCGCCCCAGTCGATCGCAGTGCGGTCTCCACCGGCAGACATGATGGTGGGGATCTGAGCTAACAATAGAACCGGTTCGCAGTCGCGTTGTAGCTCTGGTGCAGTGAGGGTCGACCTTTGCGTATACATTGCTTGCGTGCCCGTGACACTTGTGAAAACACTGAAGGTGGATCGCTCGATAGAACAGCGGTGTGCAATCAAATTTTGCTTTCGCTTGGGCAAAACTGCTTCAGAAACTTTTGCTATGATTACGGTGGACATTCCGTAATCACGGAGGACTTTTGCGACAAATCGTGGACATTCCAGTACGACCCGGAGACGAAAGCCCAGAGCTCGGAGTGGCACACATCGGCATTCCCGCGGCCGAAGAAATTAAGAATGTTAAGTCCCGTGTCAAGACAATGCTCATTGTGTTTTTCGACAAGCGGGGTTAATTCACAAAGAGTTTCTCCCTCAGGGAAAAACTGTTAATGCCGAATTGTACAAAGAAGTCCTTCAGTGATTGCACAAAGCCGTCAAACGGAAGCAACAGGACATTGTTCAACGCTGGCGTCTCCACCACGACAACGCTCCGGCGCACTCCGGAGCATTCCTCGTGATTTCTTCCTATTCCCGAAGGTAAATAGATGCCTGAAGGGTCATCGTTTTGACGGTATTTCGGACATCCAACGTGCTGTCACGAAGGCATTAACAGGGATAACTCCAGCGGACTACAGTGGAGCCTATGAAGCTTGGAAAACGCGCTGGCAAAGATGTGTCGACGCCCAAGGCAACTACTTCGAAGAATATTAACGTTTTGTACAAATCGGACCAATAAATTTGTTTTTCTAGATTGAGTCTCATTACTTATCTACCACACCCTGTATTACGAAGAGAAGATTTTATTTTTATATATTAATTTTATTGAATTATTTGCTAAATTTATTTAATTATTCCAACCATCAAAAAAGAGCAGAAGTCAAAAGTTCAAATGAAGTTAGAATAAAGATTTTTCAAGTAGTATTTCTGCAATAGCAAATTAGTAACTAAATGTTACAAGTGAACAATAATTACTAAATAGATTATTACAGGCAGAAGACACTGATGAAGATCGGCACATAGCGATAGAAAACGTTCTGTCTCAGTAAGTTTTAACAAATTTACAAAATTTAAAGTTCGGTTAGTCATAAACTATTGTTTAAGTGATTAAGATTATTACATAGTTATGATTGAAGATTTTGGTTTGTTTTTACATAAAGTCCAGAAATTTATCCACTGGCAGATGACCCTCGACGCACCACAGGTACAAGGATTGGTAAAACGGGTGGGATCATATTTTGAAAGTGGTTGAACTGGTGCATTTCAGACCTACAGTATCCATCATCACCATGTCCAAGTAATGTGAAAAACGCATATTTAGAGTTATTTATAGTGTAGGCTACACATGTTGGGGGGTATGTTCGGCGAATGGCTCGATTGTCCGTGGTAGTGTGTCTAACGCACATATTTTTCCTTTAAATTCCTTTTACAAAATAAGAGTGCACATTATAGACGAATAGGCATAATTGTAATGACAAAAACCAGAAATATTGGGTTTACCTATTTTTCAAGACAGATGGGCTCTTTACTTGGCTTGAGCAGTAGGTAGCTAGTGTTTATCAGTTAACTGATTTTTATTTACAGTGAGTTAAAAGGCAGAACGATATGTTCATTGTATACGACAAAATTTAAACTTTTTAGTAATAAAACATGCAGAATAAAATGGCTATCTGGATGCATTGCGGAAATTCGATATACCAGCAACAAATGTCCGGGAGTGGAAAAAACAAAAAGAAAAATTACGACTTGTGGCAAGAAAACAATATATTTAAATGTAGAAGCACAGGTAGTCGAGTTTATACAAGAAAAATGCAGCTTTTGCAGTGACTGTGGAAATGATAGAAATTCAAGCAAGGCGAATAATACATAATTTTGTGCAAGTCTTGGTTGGTGTGCAAGGTTTCTTTATAGACATGGTCTTTCGATTCGAAAGTAAACTAATTTAGCTCAAGGTTTACCTGATGAATATGAAAATAAAATAATTTAGTTTCATCGATTTATCTTACAAGTGAGGAGGAGGAATAATTTTGAATTGTCTCAAATTGGAAAAGCTGATCAATGTTCCATATTTTGGGATATCTCGAAAGCTACTTCAGTTGAACAAAAGAGAGTCAAGTCGATACTTATCAGATCAACAGGATGCGAGAAGCAACAATGCATGGTTGTGCTTTCAAATATCTCTGATGGGCACAAGTTACCTCCATACTTTGTTCTTAAATAGAATACTTTACCTAGTGAAAAGCTTCCACAAAGTGTTATAGTTCGTGTCCAAGAGAAAGGATGGATGGAGGAAAAAATTAAGTTTTAGACTGGATTGAAACTGTGTGGAAATGAAAACCAGGTGATTTATTGAAGAAAAAAAGTCTATTAGTGTTGGATAATTTCAAAGCGCATTTGACTAAAACCATAAAGGAAAAGCAGGCAGATATGAAAACAGATTCGGCAGTAATTCCAGGCTGATTAACATCCGTATTTCAGCCTCTGGATGTGTTGGTTAATAAACCTTTCAAAGACAGTTTTTAGAAAACTGTACACCCAGTGGATGTGTGATGGTGAACATACATATACTCCGTCTGGGAAAATTAGACGACCTTTCTTTTCACTTACTTTGGAAGGGATTTTTAAAGCCTGTAAGTTAAATATGAAATAGTCGTGAGGAGCTTCTAAAAATTGGAATTTCCAATGTAATTGATGTTTCGGAGGACTGCATGCTCTGTGATAATGAAGATTCTCAAGAGAAGGAAAAAATTCCACCACCATCGGAAAGATGATGATGAAGTTTTAACAAATTTACAAAATTTAAAGTTTGGATGGTCCTAAACTATTGTTTAAGTGATTGAAAAATAGGAGTTTTAATGAACCCTAATACTGTAGATAAAAAAAAATGCACTTGATAGGAACATTTCTTGGAAGCCCGACTCATTTCCTTTGCATACCATTTTTATATAAACATATTTTGGAAGCTTGACTCATTTCCTTTGCATACCGTATATCTATAAACATTTCTTGGAAGCCCGACTTGTAGTAAAAGGTAAAATCAGGCTGTATTTTTATAACTTTAAATGCGTATAATTCCTAAACTGTTAATGATATCAAGGTCAAATTTTCTCAAGTTGTTTCTTTAATGATTTCCCATCTTCAGATGTATAAATAACTATTTTCTTGAAATATAGTTATTTTGGAAAAAAATTTGTTTCAAGTTTTTAAGCTTTTATACATCATTAAAAACGAAAAGTCATTAAAGAAACAAGTTGTGGAAATTAAAGGCCGATATCTTTAGCAGCTCAGGTGCTATATGCTTTTAAAGTCATAAAAACAAATAAACTACATTCCAAGGCTTTTTTAAAATAGTCATACCTTTTCAAACATTCATTAGGACAAGCTTTTCCTTATACCAAGGGAGATAAGAAGGTCTATATTTTCTTTCATTGACTACAGTTTTGAAGTATATTTTACAGTTTTAAAGTAAATCGCTAAAAAAAATGACTAATGAAGGACTTTATGCTGCATACAGCATTCTTATACCTAGTAGTTCAGCATAAATCCGCTAGGTGACAGCACCTGACGATATTTTGTAGTAATAAATTATACATAAAAATGATAACACAAGAACTGGACTAAATATTGAAAAACTATTGGGACCACATCATTCTACATTAAAATGCTGCTACAATCTATTTATATAACAGAACATACGATTTGTCATCGAAATTTAGGAAAAATTAAAGGTTCTTCACAGTTTGCAAGAGTCGAAAATGAGTTGTTTTCTCGGGCCAATTACTCAAAGACTGTTCAAGATATTTTTAAACTAAAAACAGCGGATGAAAATATAGACTTTCATCTTTCGTTTTGTATAAGAAACATCTTGTTGAGCTTAATAATTACAGAGATATGGCTGTTTTCAAAAAAGGCTTGTATCGTGCAAACATGCTTCATTGAAATATATTTGTATCACTTTAAACGCATATAATTCATACACCCTTTAAAGTATCAATCTCAAATTTTTACAAGTTGCTTCTCCAATGATTTCCCATCTTCTGATTCACATATAACAGTTATTTCTTGAAATGTAAGTAATTTGGAGGTGTATTTTTATTTAATGTTAGGACATACAAGAATCAAATTTGAACTTAATGAATGAAAATCTAGATACACAAGTAAATGGGTATCATAAATATTAAATATTAAAAAAAAGAAAATAAAACACCAATTTCATTTTCCAAAAATGTTAGAGAATATAAATAGTTATATAATTATTATAATGATGATGGAACTAAAAAAAAAGTAAAACAATTTGGTGACTAGGTAATGCGCAACGAAGCTTAATTTAAAAGTTCTTAGTACCTACTTATCTTTAAAATGTGATTATATTAAACTGTTCCTCACTATATGGTATTTACTAAAATAAATCTAGAATCCATTACAATCATTATTTATAATCTCATCATAATTTTTTTATGGCAGTATCAATTTTTTAAGTGATATATCCTGGCTTTATTTTGTAACATGCTATTTTCATTACAATAAAACTTGTATTATTATTGTTTAGTTAATGGTTTATATAAACAGAATATGAATTCTACCAGAAATGAAACACATAAAAATATAAACCACTCTGGCATATTCTTCAGGTTAGATTTAATAGTTCATATAAAAATTGAACAATAATATATGTTCAATTTACCAATATAAATATATATTTAGGAATTATTTTACCATCATGAGAAGTTTGAGACTTCTTAATCCAGACAGTAAGATGCCTAACAAAGTTAAAGAAAAAGTCTCTCTCTGGCACTGGAATTACTTTGTCAGCAATCTTCACAAACCTTCACACAACCACAAAACTAGTCTTTGGGCTGTATTAGCACAGTAATCTGTAGCCTGTGTGGAGAAGTCTACTTCAAGAAAATTTATACTCAAAATACATATAAGTTTATTATGCACAACTTGAATTTTATATTTCTGAGTATTTTCAAAAATGTTTCTTACAATGTTGACTAGCCTGCGTTATGCATCACTAGACCAAGGGCCATTTCTTGAAAATTGAGATAACTGCACATTTTGTTAGAGAAACATTGAAACTATAGTATAAAAATTCCACACACTATTCTAGCATCAAATTGTTATGAATAAAATTAAAAATCAAGTGACAATCTTATAATCTAACATTGAGTAAATAAATTTTGAAAGGCAATAACTTAAAAACCACTTTTGGCACTTGGTTTAATGATGCACAACACAGTCCATTTAATAGTCATATTATAAACCATTTTCATTTACCTATTTGATTTAAATTACATACTAAATTCATTAACAACCTTAGTGAAAATACATTTTGCTTATAATACATTCAAATAACTCGTTATATTTTAAAAATAAATAATCCTATTTAAATTTGTATATATTTCAAAGAAGTTCATAGGTATCAAAATATGCTGAATTTCTTGTCATCCAATGAGGATTGAATTCTATCCACCTGCCCTAACATATAATAAATCTTGTAATATAATTAAGTCAATAATGAAAGATTTCATTGTATCTGAGTGATATTTTCATTTTTATGATTCTTTGAAGACCATTAACGAAACAGGTCTCCTATATAAAATCTGTTTAAAAAATCTTACAAATAATATTTATTTCTTAAAATTGTTGTGAAATTTTTTAGTATAATGTAAAACACACAGTTTCTTAGATTGAATTTTATTTAAAACATCTCATCAAATATTCTAATTCATGAATTATACGGATAAGGGAATAATAACAAACCCAGTGATAAGTGAAAAAAAAAACACCTAAAGTATGTATAATTTAAAATATATGCAAACTTGTAGAAAAGTTACTAATGGTTTTTTTTATAAAATCTAATAAAGTTAATAGTTAGTAAAAATTTAATTAAAAAATGAACTCAATGAAGATTAACAATTGTTAGCTATCAATCATTTAAAATACTCAAGATTAAATTTTATGTCATTTTGAAATCTATTCAAGTAACAAGTAGATACACATTTTAAAATATCAATTTATAGTGTTTTTTTCCATTTCTGTCTGCCTCTTGAAGAGTTTTGCTTATTTTCATGCTATATTCCTTGTTTGTAAGTAAAACTTGTCTTTTAAAAATTAGTTTGAATAGTATTTGTTTTAATTTTAAACATGAAGTGTTACATTTTATTCTTCCATACAAATGAATAACTTTCTTTAGATACATAGTTTTTATATTTGTTGATTCCACGTGAGCTACTAAATTTCACTAAACACTTGTAAATATTTTCAAGTGTTTAGTGAGACATAATTTTTTTTTTAAAATAAAAGTTATTTAACTGAGTTATTTTTAAAAATTATTTAACAAGCAATATAAATAGTTACAATAAAGTTATATAAAAGTAAAATAATTATAATTAAAAAGATTAATATTGCCCTCAAATTTTTTGACAAAAAATTTAACACTGTCTCTGGGTTTTCCAGTAGTTATTACTTGAGCTACTACTTGTTCCATTATATGGTTTTATCATCGCAAAATACATTAACAAATTAATGTTACTTACCTTGCAAGTTTTGTGTGATATAATAGGCCAGTTGCATTAAATTTGTTCTGGCTGTTGCAGTGTGCGAATTTCCTCATCACAACATCAATATATAGAACTTATATATAGAAGACTTCAAGCTCACAGTTTTGTGAATATTTTTTTTATTGAAATATTTGTGCTATATATATATATATATATATATATATATATATATATATATATATATATATATATATATATATATATAATGATTATCTGGATATAAAGTTTTTAAAACTTTATTTTATTCAATTTTTAGACAAACTGATTGATTACCATTATTCATGGATTCCAGATTTTTTGCCTTAGCTTTATTTGGAATTTTGATCCAATTAAGTTTTCAAAAGGTAAGTAAAGAACTGATTTTTAAATAAATTCAAAAGTACATGATATTTTATAGAACTAACCTATTATCTGATACAGCAGGGGTATATGTTATGGAACTAATATTTGAACAAATAATAATGTATTATGTAGTTTGTGAGATGTTTGTTAAGCTTTTCTTTATGCACGAAAACGCTTGAACATATGTTGTTATGTTACACTTGCCTATAGTAACACATACTCTTTGATTATTGAGGCTGGGTGTTTCATGAGGTGTGCCCAATTGTTAATTCATGACCATAACTGACCTCTTGGTTGTTTTAGGTTAGGGTGGAGGTGGGGTAGGATAAGGATATTAGACATATGTTAAAAGAGTATTGGGGTTATACTGACAAAAAGTGTATGAGGGTACTAATGTAATAGGGTGTTAAGTAAGTGTGTTGGGTGTAGTTTGAAATGTTTGTATATTTTATATTGTTCGGCTATGTAGTGATTATTTTTGTTTTGCTTGTGTAGAATTTGAAGGTTTGATGTTATGTTTATGTAGTTGTGTTACAAAATTACTTATAAATTTACTTACAATTTTAAATTACTTACAAATTAAAATGGTTCTGTAGTTATTTTCAAAAATATATTTAACCAGAAATGGTTATTTTGTGTCAAAATTTCAGATTTTATGTAAATTTATGATTTTGTATTAATAATTTCAGGAGACTGTGAGGCTAAGTATTTTCTATGAAAGCTATTGTCCTGATTCCATACAATTTGTTGAGACACAACTTGGACCAGCATGGAAGAAGTTTGGTAATGCGTTACATCTGGATTTAGTACCATATGGCAAGGCAAATGTAATTAAAAATTATTAAATATTTACTAATATTCTATAAACAAAAACTTCTTTATAATATAAGTAAATTATTCTCACAAACACTTGTATCAAATAAAAGAAATTACCAGTTCATCTTATATTATTAAAGTAACATACATTTTAAAAAAGTTGTATTTATTTGAAAATGTCTTTACTTACTTCACTCAAAATACGTTGACCTAGAGTAATCAAAAAATAAGGTCTCCTATATTCTTTAATGTACAAAAAAACCATATATTTTCTATAGTATTTAAATCATTTTAAAGTCAAACACAGTAATAGTTTGTGATATGCTACCCCGTGTTACACGATTCCAAGTTACGCAGAAACTGTCATGTTCTGGAAGAAAATGGCTAAAAGAACTTTTATAGTGGATGAAGAGAAAATATCCAGAAGAAATATTTCCTGGTTTTAAGGCTGCTAAAAACCTATTGACAGTGATGGTTGGCGCAAATACAGCTAGTGACTGTAAGTTACAAAGTCTTATAGTTTATCACTGAAAAAATCCAAGGGCATTAAAAAATATTTCTAAAGTTAGTTTGCCCGTGATTTGGATGACAAATCGGAAGGCTTGGGTAAGGAGAAGTTGTCAATTTTGCCAAACAACTGAATATAGAAGTGGATAATCATGACATTCAAGAATGGCTGGATTCATACAACTAGGAAATGATAATTGATGAGCTCATAGAAAAACATGAGCAAGAGCAAGGCCTTAAAAAAGCAGATTTTTTAGACCCACTTGAAGCAGGAGATGAAATGAAGGCTAGAAACTTGACAAGAGGCCTTAGTTTAATTGTGCATGGTCTACAAATTTTGGAAAACCAAGACCCCAACGATGAGCCTTTTTTGCCACAAAACAAATTAGTGAACTACAAGCAAATTCTGTGAAGAAGAAAAAATCTTCAATTCATCACACGAATTTACTAGATTTTGTTATGCCTTCTTTGCCAAAATAACTTCTTTTTACTTACTTCTTTGCAGTATGTATGTATAAAATTTAACTTTTTATTGTATTATGTATTTAAGATTTTAATACATAGACATTTTTCTTCTAAACTTTTAGTTTATTTAGTCTTTGGTCCCAATTAAACAAGATTCCTAAGTGATTGTTTGTAAAATTACACCCTGACTTACGCGAATTCTACTTACACGGTTAGGCCTTGGCCCCACCTATCACGTAAGTACGGGGTATTACTGTATATATTCATTTTTCTACATATTCCCGATTCTGATCAATGCATTTTTGCAGCTGCTGTAACAGTTGCTGTATGTTCATGTCATAGCAAATTACTGCCATGTTCTTTAGGAAACATTGAGCACTAACTTTTATCTTGTCGTCAGACCTGAATCACTTCCCACCTAAATATTATTTTAAATGTTTTAAACATGCCTATAGTAGCACTTAAATTGCTTGTTGAGGTCGGCCGTTTCGGGAGATGTGTCCCTTTGTCAATTCAGACCGTAACTGATCTCAAGGTTTATGTAGGTTAGGGTGGTGGTGGGATATTTTGGTGGTGTGGGTGTATTTTGTGTGTATTAGGGGTTATGATGTCAAAAAGTGCGTGTGAGTTGTAATGTAATTGTGTATTGAGTATGATTACTAGTAGCTCAAGTGAAGATGGAATCAACAAATGTTGGTATTATTTTAAATCAGTGGGTGGTAAGTTTGATTTATAGAATGAGTGGGTTGATAAGAAGTTAAGTTTTTTATTTAAATCGTTCCAGCTACGGTTTGACAGTGGGGATGAGCATTTTCTTAGGGATTGCTTAACCCTTACTCAAAGTAACTCTTCTCTCGTTCTTAATTACCCATTAAAGTTTTTTCAATGATCCACATTATTTGCCAGTATTTATTGTAGCCCCAGCAGGCATTTATTACCAATATCAGTTTTTAATCCTGAAATAGAGATAACATGACTTTGTAATGAATGATAGACTGAGTGTTTTCAAGGAAGGATTCCCCCACTTGTGTGGTTGTCTGGTCACAGGTGTGAAGTGGAATTCCCAGGTTGTATCATCACATGTCTTAATGAAGTCAGAAAAGTTGTTCATTCTATCAGCATAGTAAGAATGAAATTTGTAGGAAGAATCAACTCTACATTTGAGAGCTCTTATTAGAATTTGTAGCACCCATCTTTTGCACATATCTTCTGAAACTGCAATTTTTTTGTTAAAATCCAGTAAATGTTAATTTAAGAAATCTGAGAAACTAAATCAGAAAACTCATTCAGAGTGATTTGTTAATCTTTACATATTGTTTGCTCAAATTTTGCAATTGCCTCATATTGCATATAAAATATGTATTGTAGTGAAATATCTCTCTCTCTCTCTCTCTCTCTCTCTCTCTCTCTCTCTGTGTGCATAGATGCGTTTTTTTATGACAATCAGCCAACTTTTCTATTTAGCCAATGAAGAATATAAAAACTATTTCCAATGTTGACAAAATTAAGGTAAAAACATAAAACTCCCTGGTCAGGGATAAAGGCATGGATAAAATTCACACATCTACCAATTATCCTACATAAGAATATGTAAGAATGATGTTATATAATGATGAATAATATTAACATTTGAAACTAAAATGTACAAAAGAGATTATTCATAAAATTGACATATTAAATATACTTGAAATTTTTTGTATTATTGTTTCCAAGTTTTATATATTTTTTTTCCCATTATTAATTGTGAATTATAATTTTTTTTTTAAAAAGGGTTAGAATTTTCTTATGAACAAGTTTTTCAATTAATTAATTCTACCACTGTGAAATATTTATGCTCTGACCATATTTTGTTCATTTTGAAAAATTTATCCTGTATTAGTTATCAAAAATCTATCCTATATTCATTAATAATAGATTCTTACTGTTGAATATTTTACAGCAAACACGTAGTCATGGTCACTGGCACTTTACTTGCCAGCATGGGGAAAAGGAGTGCATTGGCAACATTCTTCATGCTTGCAGTATCTACAAACTGGTCACATCTTCTCAACATAAGGAATTCACAAAAATGCTAAACCTAATCAAATGTTTAATGAATAAAGAGGATCAAGAAAAATCAGCAAAACAGGTACTTCGATTAAAATTACTTAATGTATTCTTATTGTTTATAAGAAATATTTGAAAATAATAAGAATATCAGTGCTTTCTTGATAAACCATAAAAAGTATACTCAGTAATATCAAAAGTAAGATATTCAACAAAAACGTCGACTTTTTTGCAAACAAAATTCACCTGGATCACCATTTTACTTTAGCATTAGCAGACCTAAATTGGTTTCACTTTAACCCATTAGTTACCCATTTAACTCATTAATTTAGGTAGCTATTGTTACACAGGCAGTTCTGCATTACAGGACAGTTGGCAAGATTTGATTTTAATTTGGGAATTTTGTAGATATTTGTTAAAATGGTGTAAAATCATTATTTGCAGGGATAAATGTACAACTTTTGTTTTGCTTTGTAGAATAATGCTGTTGTTTCACATGATTAAATACATATTGAATATTTAATTATTATTTTGTATTATTAAACGATACGTATGTTTAAATTTAATTTCAAATTAAAGGTATTTTTTCTATATTTTCATATAATAAACATCCACTCATTATATATTTTATAAAAGTACAACTAAAATCCTACACAAAAATAAAATTTTATCTGTCTGCGAATAAAAATTTTTAAAAAACATGATCATATGATGTGATTGGGTTATGCACAGGTGCACACTAACCTACGATATTGTAAAAATACACCAGTTATACATTAGCCAAATAAGCAAAATAAATATCCTATTTTAGTTAAAACATGTGAGGAGGATATGCCAGTATGGGACCATCAGCAGCTTATGTGCTCGTAGCAACACTTGCTGTTTGTTTAAATGATAATAGCTCTTACAAAAGATGTATCATATTGCCAACTGAGACTATGAATTATATAACACTTTTCAAGACCCAGTTCCACTAATAGACAGAATTATTTTCTAATAGCACCAGAGAAATCAATAGGGGTAAATTGAACTTTGATAACAGTCAACATATTGTAGAAGGTATTTACATAAGACTTAAATATTTATATATTTCACTAATTAATTAATTTATATTTATTTAATAAGACCGAAATCTTGTTGCTGTTTATGACGAGCTGGTTGTAAACAGACATGCAAACAGGCAGATCTTTTGCCGAAAGATATAAAGAACACAAAAGCACAATGCACACTACTATTGAATCCACTTTCTCAAATCGCCTCATGGACACTAAACACTCATGCAAAAGTATGGAAAATAACATGAGCATCCTCCATACATGTAACAAAGGCCATAAATTAAACACACTAGAACAGTATGAAATATATAGACATAGCAACACAAATAGAAATGACATCTTAAATGAAGAAACACGGCACAGCACTTCGATCACATCACTTCTAACTCTTCGATCACATCACTTCTAACTTTCAAAATAATGGCACTGCGGAAGTACAACTCTTCGATCACATCACTTCTAACTTTCAAAATAATGGCACTGCGGAAGTACAACTGCAGTATTCCTAGCAGCAAAAATACGAGGCTGAAGAAGTCGTAAGACGAAAACGTTTCCTCCAAGTGTAAGTTAATTTAACAACTTTTAGTTAACAAAAAATCTGGTCGCAAGTAATAGCAAAAGTGTAATAAGAATTAATAAGACCATAATACTGCAATAACTGCTAGATAATGGAACCTATGATATTTAAAAAGTAAATAAATTGATTATTATACACTCATAGTATCTTTTTATATTTCAAGATACAAATCAATCATTATTTATAATAAAAAACTTGTAATTTTTGTACATATGCCAAATAACAGAAAATTTAATTTTGTGAAACAGCATTTCATAAACAATATTTATTATTTGGTTAGTTTATTTTTAAAATTTTATATAATGTTATTTTAAACCAAACTACTTAGGATTTAATTCATGTACAAACACTAACAATAAATACATTGCATTTTTCAGTGTTGTCAGAAAAGTAAAGTCAACTATACACCAATAAAAAAGTGCGAAAAAAGTATACAAGGAGAACGGCTGTTAGCTAAATATGGATCTAGAACACACAGTTTTACGCCTAAAATTACGTGGGTTCCAACTGTAGTATTTAATGATGTAAGTATTTATCTATTTGATTTAAAGATTAGAAACTAAGAAGTGATTACACAAAGGAACTTTAGGAAGATTAATTTTAAAGTTAATAATGTGAGAGTGAATGTGTGTTTGGGAGGGGAGTGGAAGGTTGTATAAATGTTGACAAATACACTTTGTGCAGGTTCAAGTCTACTTTCAATATCAATTATGGTTCATTATTGACCTGATTCAATCATTAATTTCATCGTTTGTAAATTTGAAGTACAATTATCTAGTGTAAAAGATACAAAGATATAAATTTTTAAAGGTTAAATATTCTTAAGGCTTATAACTGTTTATACTCGTAGTTTTGTGTAAAATATATATGCTTTGTTGACAACCTATATACAGTTTGTTTTATCTTTTTCAGGTATATAATCAAGAAGATCAAGATAAAGCAATGGATGATTTAGATTCAGTCATCTGTAAATACATTCCAAATAACAATCATTGTAAAAATACAATATTTTGATTGTACTGATTTCTTTTTTGCTCTTTTGATAGTAAATTTTTTTAGCTCTTATTAATTTGCATGTTTATTCTTTGTTCACCCAAACAATTTTTTTGTACATATTTGTATTTTCTAAGCTATTAAAATTGTTATCTTTGTATTTAGTAATGTAATAAACTTAGTTTAATAATTTCAAAATGCTTCAGAAGATATGGTGATTATGAGAAAGACTGCATAGTTAACAAAGTGAAAACAACCTTAACAAGAAATTAAAGCAAGGTTGTAAAAACAAGGAAGATAAATCACTACAGTAATTAAAGTAAAAATAGATTTACAATATAGTACAAAATAAAAAGCAATCAACTACCTAAATTTTACGTATAATTTATTGTGCTTATAAGTCATTAAAGATGACCATTTACTTCTTGTACAACTTTAAATTTATTAGAAGAATTATGCTAAATTTTATTATCATAACAAAAGTAGGATTGTAAAATATATTCATGTACAATAGGTTATAAAATTAATTGTTTTCCCAATGTTAAGTTTAATATTGTGGTTAATCAATCATTTCAAATCATTACTTCCCACTTGTGACTAATCTTATTCAGATTATACGTTTAAGCACTACTAATCATTATTCAGCTTTTATATAGAAAGGTACTAGCTCCTAATAAATAGCATTGTGTTTTTATTTGGTAAGTAAACATTCTCATCAATTTCTTTTAATTAAATAAATATACAATAATGGCAGAGTGGGAAACCCTGAAAGTGCTAGAAGGTTCAATGCAAAAAATAGGGTTGCTATAAAAGTAGAGTATAATAATGAACATTGGAAAAAGACAAAGTTATATTGAAATTTTGTTAAGGTTAAAAGATTAATTTTAGCCCAGGTTCTGTTAAGAACACACTGTTTTTATTGCTTTTTCAATACTCTGACTAATAGCTGTACAGCAGAGGTTGATGAATAAATAGCTATAAAACTACCGTTTTTGTTTTGCCTAGACTTCTTTATCTTATATAAAATTATGAGTGGGAAACAATAGATGCCATTCCATAATAATAATAATAATTTTTTATACAGGAAACTTTCACAAAACATGCGCTCACATTTGTATACCTTTTCACTGTTACATAGTGAATTTTCTCCTAAATTGTTGTCAGTGGCTGATCTGATGTGCTTAAATTTCTCAAAAACATGAAATTGTAGTGATGAAATTGTATAACTCTTTTTAGTAAAACAACCTAATTATTATTAGTGCTCTCCCAAGTTGCTACTCCTTCTCAGAAATGAAAGAGAATCAAAAAGTTGGAGCTCAAAAAAATGGAGAGAAATAATGAAATAATCAACAAAAAGTGCCAATTTGAAAAATCCAAAAAAATTCGTTAGTCATCAAAGCATTATCTGTTAAAATGTTGAAACTTAATAATATGCTAACTTATACATACTTTTAATTAAAGTGAAATGTTTTTAAAATGTATTAACAAAATATCCATTCCATCATCCATGTTGAAAATAGCTGAACACAATAAGTGGGTCTAAGATGTAATATTGTATCAAAATAATACAATAAAGAGTCAAAATAAGCAGAATAAGATTCTAAATATCATGGACAACAAACTCCATGAGAAAGTATGATGAGGCATAAAGGTGAAAAAACCAATCCATAAATATGAAGATGAAAAGCTCTTACTATTCTAAAACTAGAAATGTGAATTAACTCAGGCAATATACAAGGCATATTGGGTCGAACATATTTGAACAAACAAAAATTAAATGTGCTCTTAAATCTACTTGGATTAAAAGAACAACATATTTTAATTTCTGTTCCCTAAGTTATGTTAAAAACAATATATTTTAGCATAAAGCCAAGGGTTTATTATTATTTTTAATACTGCCAAAATATTTGTTTACATGTGATTTATAAGAAACCTCAAATTTCTTGCAATATTGTTTTGCTGAAATATTAAAAAAAAAAAACAAGGTACAAAATAGCATTTAAAACCTGCCACAAACAACACAACATAAAATATAATAATTCACTTTAACATTAATTTATGACTATCCGAACTTTAAATTGTATAAATTTATAAAAACTTATTCGCTCTGTAAAGCGATCAAAAACATTCTGTTTCAGTAAGTTTTTACAAAATTTAAAGTTCAGATAGTCATAAACTAATGATAAAGTAATGAATTAAGATTCACCGAACTTAATGGACTACAAAACTCAAGAATAAAATATAAACAAGAAAGATAAACTCAAATTATCAGCTGTACAAATTAAACTTTACAGACTGTAACAATATTTGACAAACAAGCACAGCTTTCAACAAAGATTTAAAGAAAACATAGATAGGCTCTATTAAATATGACACTGAGTCATGTTTTGCTAACCACATAATAGAAACAGGCTACATGTTCATGGACGCCAGCCTTAATGTAAAAATTCTCCATATCAACAAAAAACCACAACTTAAAACACTAAAATTTAAAGATGTACAAAAACATAAAATAAAAACGTATTAAATGAGCAAACCTAATACACTTCAGTAAGTTCTTTTAAATTTACTCTAATTATAACTTCGGAAACTCATTAATTTGTTAAGTACAAACATTAGAAAATATTTTTTTTCAATTCTCTCAAAGGACAATATAAATTATATTTTAAGATGATAATACTGAAAATCAAATATATTGCATAGAATGAAATTTTCTTGGTGTGGAATCAGTATTTTTTAAAATAAATTTCTCCTTTATAACTTATATTTATGCAAACTTTCATTTTCTTTGATTGTGTACATCTTTAAGAAGAGACTATCATTCTAAATGATAATCCCAATTTTTTGCTTTACTTGTAAGAAATTAATACTTTTGGTTTTTAACACCAGTAATTTTTTATCAATGTTCAACCATTAATATCTACAATATTTTTGAGGAAATTTTTCAAGTAACTTCTTTATAATTAACTTCATCGTTTTTGTTTATTGTTAACTATCGCCAACATTCTTATCTTGTGTACCAAGACTTGACAAACCACTGTGTTGATAATATACACTCCCATGGCCTCTCATAATTTGTGCTTATTATCTCACTTAATTCTTCTTTTACGATTAAAACATTGCTTTTTTGTGCACCATCTATTAACTCATTATAAACTGTTTAGAATGTTGTCCATTTTAGTGCAGTATTGACTAATGCAACCATTAGCACATGGTAGCACACATTGATTTAACATTTGTTAGTACCCATACCTTCTTCTGCATCAAAAGTATTCCACTATCAATATATTGCCTGCTCACCATGATATCTGCTGTAAATGGTGAAGGTCTTAAACCCATATAAATGTCCTTAGTACTATTATAGTAATAGATAGTAAAATAACCCTAGTGAAATATACTGAAGTATATTTGATTGTTTTGTGATATAGAATCCATTATTACATTACAAATCCTCTAATCCTGCTTTTATATGTGAAATATTTTAAATAATTTCTATTGTAATTTTTAGTTTGAATTTCCTGTGTTGACTTCATTTCCTAAACTATTGGGATATAAATTTTGCTGTTTAATTAGAAGTAAATTAGAGAAATTTTAGCTTGCTAATTTTCAGAAAGTAATTTTGATTAAAGAAGTTAGAATGTTTTTACTGAATTTTTATTCACGGTATTCCTTCTTTCATTTTAAAGAATAAAACAATTTTATTTCAATAATTATGTATTTCAAAGGAAGTGACAAACAACTTTATTACATGTGTAATTAACAATTTGCAGAAGATAGAATTTAAGTCAATTTATGAAGTTTTTCATGCATTTACCTAAGTTATAATTTTGGCAAATCATTAATTAGTATAATAAAAACATTTTGTTAAAAAACCATAACTTACTTAAAAAAGAACATATAATTTTTACTTACTAAAAAGTCAAAAATAATTTTCTGATAACAAAAACATAATTTACCATGAGCTTGTTATTCCCACAAAATTTTGTAGTTGGTGCCCAATTTTATCATTATACTTGGACTCATATTTAAAATAATGAATGTAACAAATAAAGGGATTTTACATGATGTTTTACATGAATCAGCTCCTTGACATGCCTTGCATTCAATCATTTCTTCCATACACTTATTTTATAGATACAGTAATTTTGGAAATTTATTAAATTTGTGATACAAAAAGTATAAGAAGATATGATCTCTTAAATTTATAAGCATCTACAGTAATCACATTCCATGTAAATCATTCAAAAAAGGTTGAATTGTCCTCAATCTGTATATCTGAATGAAAAATATACAATCACATATATTCTATGATCTTTGCCGAAAACAAATATCAATTATTGTCCCACATACTATCATAATATACAATACATGAAATTTTTGTTTCATGAGAAGACTCTATGGTTCGCTATAATTAGTCATGGGAAATCAAACAATCAAAAGGTTGACTGTTCAAAGAAATGTTTTGAATAGATTTGATGGATTAGCATTGTGGCACCGACTTCAAAATATTTTGGGTAAAAAGCTTATGATAAATTATGTTTTCGGTACTGGAATTTTTTTTACTTTTTAGTAAGTAAAAATTATATACATATTTTTTTAAAGTCAGTTCTGTTAAAAAAAATATATTTCTCATTTTTAAAGGTATGATCTTTAATTGGTATTTACATTATTATCAAATTTTGTTTCATGCCGTTGATTATGATGGCAAAATTGTCACTATTTATCCACACAAATTTCCAATGTGTATATCCCTCTAATTATATTGCTTGATCGTTGTTCAAATAAATGATACCTTGAAGAATATGATAAACATATCTGTTTGTCAGACTAATACATTGAGTAATTTATGTTTGAAATTCCCTTGATGAATTTCCTAAAATCTCAATGTGGATAAGAACCTACATAGTATTTCTTATCTTACAATTTTTCTTTTTCATTTCATTTTAAAAACGTGTTAACAATCATGTAATGTAATATCTCAGGTAAATGTCCAATAATTCTATCTCTAATAATTATTAGAAAAAAAACATGTTGTACACATAAAATATGAATAAAAAAATTAAGTTAAAATTGATAGTAAAGTTATATTTAATCAAATTATCTCTTGACATTTATAGAAGTAATAGAATTTTCACCTGAGGATTATCGAATATCTTGATTATGATAAATGAGCTAAATCGGATTTTGAGTGTATTTATTTTGACTTATCTTATTTGAGTTATATCATGTTATATATCAATATGGGTAGACAATTGTAAAAGGCACTTTCATGAGGAAAATTTGTTCATTAGTATCCAATGATGCTTGTTCTAAGCAGCTTTATCAAGCAAGAAATAAAAAAAAACATTTGTTTTATTCTTATTTTTTTCTATGTTATTTTTAAGTGTGGTAGAATACCACATAAAATAAATGCTGTGATTGTTTATTTTGCTTATAAATTATCTTATAATCCATAATCCTTTTTAAACAATTTTCCTTCCAAAATTTTTTTTTTCAATACCATATTATTGTTTCCAAATTAGACGGATTGGGTTGTAACTATAATGGGACCAACAGGAAGGTTTACTCTTTCATTTGCATCACTTTGCAAAGGTTAAATACCTACGAAGTTATCCTGGAACAAACTGAAAAAAACATACAGATCAAATACAGAATCTCCTCCTTTTTTGAAGTTGGTTAAAAATGCTAAAGTTTGGCAATCTTTATGGGAATAAAATCCATGTGAAAAAGTACAAATACAGTAGTTATAATGATAGGATACATTTGTTGTCATGCAAGAGCTTTGATTTTTATTTTTTAATTGCAAGGTTTGTCCATTTGTCAGAACACATGATTTCAGGCAAAACTCATTTTCATGATTACTTGAAACATTTTCAGTTTATAGATGTTAATCAACAACTAAATTGATCTATTCTGTTTTGAAGCCTGTTTATATATATATATATATATATATATATATATATATATATATATATATATATATAGAGAGAGAGAGAGAGAGAGAGAGAGGTCTATGTGTCCAGTTTTAAAATGATGTAAAGATAGAAACACTACTTATAGCTAGTCTACAAAGTACTTGCAAGTGATTTTTTGTGGTTGCTAGAGGATTACGTTAATATATTGCAATCATAACCAATTATTTTTTATTTCATACTTATTTCCAAAACATCAATCAGTTTTTTTATGCTATAAATTTATAGCAACACATGTGCACGTGTTTAAGTCTATACTTCGCATTGGCCAAATGTGTGTGTCAAGGTATATATAGTACAACCTTGCTAGTCTGGCCTTTGGTCGTCCAGACCCCTCTGTAATGTACTGTGAGTAAAACCAACAATTACAGGAGTTTTAAAGAGTTTATTTAACATTTAAACACTCACTAAAACACTTCTATATATTTTACAACTTGCCTATAGTAGCACTTACTTATATTTGTTGAAGACGGTCGTTTTGGGAGATATTGAAACGGCCGTCCTCAACAAATATAAGTAAGTGCTACTATAGGCAAGTTGTAAAATATTTACAAGAGTTTTAGTGAAAACTAGTTCACATGAAGATGTATTCAACTAATATATACATTCAAAAATTATTTTAATAAAGAGTTGCATTATATTTTTTTGTTATTCTCATGACTTATAATTAAAGTATCTACATAATCCAAATTTTTTTCCTGAACCCTTCCTTTTTTAGTTAAGTTTTATAAGCACGGTATTTATGCATTACAGAATTTAATTTTCCTACTCATACAAAAATTAATACACATAATAGTTCTAGATGCAATTACACTTTTATTTTTACCTTACTGTGCTGTTGAGATAATAAATATATGTAATTTATTTGCTGTTTACTTCCAATGCATAGTTAACTGAGTAAAAGGTGCAATATTTTAATGCCTTAATTACTGTACTTCAATTTTTAGATTTTGTTCTGATGAAGTACATTAACTAATTTACTCATTTTAATATTTAACATATATTACTGTTTATCTTATTAACACAATTTATTAGTATTGATCAACAAAGCTAAAAGTAAATCAGCTTGCACAACAGTTAATTTTAGTAAAGCAGCTTGTACAAAAGTTAATATTATTCAGGTGCTTTTACATCTTTAAAATTCTATTTTAAATAATAGCCTCTCGGTGGTTCAGTTTTTTCCTATATCCTCTATATCACATTAAGCCGGACAAGTATATATAAAATGTAAAGGTATAAATTATATATACTGTATCATTTACACTTTAATGTATTAAACAAGAATCTTAAAGCTTTCAGTTTTTGTGTTGTACATCTTGAGGTGTTTATAGAAATTAGACTTGTTTCTGTAATTAAAAACAACTGTAACAAGAATCTTAATCGGTATAGTTGCGAGTTGACTTTCAAGAGCTTTTAATTATTTTCTGAAGACTCTCAGAAGTCATCTAAGAAGGTTGAAAATGGAAAAACATAATTAATAGCTTGTGAAAGTCAATCGGCAAATATACCAAGTAAGATTCTTGTTTTTAAGTACATTAAAGAGTAAGTGATATATACAGTATATATATATATATATATATATATATATATATATATATATATATATATAAAACTAAGTCAAAATACAAATACAAGAATTATAATTGAATTTACAATTCAAAGCTTTTCGTTGGCTAATTTAATTGTTTAATATTCCTGATGATGTTAGTACTGTTAGCCAACGAAAAGCTTTGAATTGTAAATTCAATTATAATTCTTGTATTTGTATTTTGACTTAGTTCTTTATTAATACACAAGAATACATATTGCGATATATATATATATATATATATATATATATATATATATATATATATGAAGTTAATATATTACTATGTAAGTAATTTTATCCACCATTAAGTGCAATAATTTTACCTTGAGGGATGAGGCACCTTTCGGTCGTTGACCATTGTCGAATCACTGATGTCTGGACATCAGTGATTCGACAATGGTCAACGACCGAAAGGTGCCTCATCACTCAAGGTAAAATTATTGCACTTAATGGTGGATAAAATTACTTACATAGTAATATATTAACTTCATAAAGTCAGTGCAACGGAAAAACAATGGATAATGTTAAATATCAAGAATATATATATATATATATATATATATATATATATATATATATACGTTATCCATTGTTTTTCCGTTGCATACATATAAACTTCATATATATATATATATATATATATATATATATATTGAAGCGACTGGCGCTTAGCTAAAATGAGAAGAAAGCGAGGTTCGAGAAAGATCCGAAATAATACAATAGAGATGTTCAGTAACAATAATAAGCTGCGGCAAAGTGCCTTACTTCAATCGCTGAGTACGCAATTACGAAGGTTTGAAAGCCATAATGGGCTCCGTACAAGCACATTTAATAACAGATTAATTCGCACTGAATTTACACATAAATGAATTATAAGTACTTAAGCTTATGCAGCACTTACCCTCGTGAAGCAAGAAAGGGCAAAATTGAAGTGGTCGTAGATCTCGTAGCTGTAGAAGTCCTGGGTACCCAGTTTGTAGGAATCCTAGCCAGGCGAGGTCCAACTAGAACTTAAACGAGGAGTCAATAAGCTGCATTTAAAATCCTAAAGTCATTTATAACTATGGCGCGTAACGGCACAAAGGATCTTACAAAACGGCGATTGTAAAATAAAGTCAATAATCCGCAAATAACGTATATAATAACGCGTTCACACGAACACACATTAAGACGAACAGTTTTAACACTTGTACGAGGTTTTCACGGTCAAAAAACGGCACTTTGCACATGTGGTGCAACTTTACGCAACGAGGTACTTTACTAAGGCTTGTTAACCGTACGAAGGTTCAGAGACAACGGGCGACTAACTTACGGAAATGCGAGCTAAGGGAGGGGGATCAGAGAAGCCACAGAAAATCAATACTCAAATCCATACATCGATTGGCAGATCAGACATCACGTGACCATTACTGTACAGGCCAGCTGAGCGTTTGAATATAGGCCGCGGTAACACGTTCAAACTTCGAGCGCTGACTCGAACATACCGCCCACCAAAACGAATGTTTTTAATCCGCCAGGTGGGTAGTGGGCGAAGAACTATTAAAGCACCGGAAACCGAGGGTGCCGAAGAAAATAGCAGGGGGAAACGAAGGAAAAACAAGAGAAACAAAAAAGGGGCAAGAGTGCCGAAGAAACCAAAGGTGAAACTCAATGCTGCAGCGGAAAACCAACAAGCTTGTGGACAGGTCGCTTCAGCTGGCCGTGCGAGGTTTGGACAGTAGCTACACGGGATACTTGGTCGTGTCCAGGATGTAGATGTATGATCCGACCCATAGGCCAATGAAGGGGGCTCGGATGCTCTCCAGTGATGAAGACGAGTTGATCCTCCTGAAGCGGTGAGGAGTTCTTGTGCCACTTGCGGCGTTGAATCTGCGAATGCAGGTACTGAGTAGACCAAGTCTTCCAGAAACGGTTGGTCATTTGCTGAATCATGGACCAACGAGATTTAAGAGGCGTTTCGGGGTAACATCTCTCAGGAAGTGCAAGGAGCGGTCGTCCAATAAGAAAATGTCCGGGAGTGAGGAAAGACGATCCTTCGCTGGGGTCAGGCGAAACCTCGAAAATAGGTCGACTGTTAAGAATAGCCTCTATCCGGGTAAACAACGTAGACAATTCCTCAGGGTTTAATACCGTATTACCAATCGTGCGGTGCATAAGTCCTTTAGCGGATTTGACGGCAGCCTCCCAGAGTCCGCCGAAATGTGGTGCGGCTGGAGGGTTAAAGTGCCATTCAATGCGTTGGTCGGCGAGTTTGCGCTTGATAAGCGATTTCGAGTGGTCAAGCAGTTGATAGACCTCACTCAGGCGGTTCGCGGCTCCAACAAAATTCGTGCCGTTGTCAGAATAAATATCAGAGGGTAGCCCTCGTCTTGACGTGAAACGGTGTAAAGCTGCGAGAAAGGCATCGGTGGATAGGTCGGATACCATCTCCAAGTGCACAGCCTTAGTAGCCATGCAGACAAATAGACAAAGATAAGATTTTAAAAGCTTCGAGGTACGCAAATGATTTGCCTTTGTGTCGAAGGGTCCAGCGAAATCAATTCCCACCCTGCAGAAAGGCGGCGATGGAGTGACTCTAGATGATGGTAAAGCAGCCATCATAGGTGGACGAGGCTTAGATTGCAGACGGAAACACCGCATGCACGCATGAATGCGTTGTCGAAGTAAGGAGCGTAACGCAATAATCCAAAATTCGCCGTTAATCAGCGCTTGAGTGGTGCGCGGTCCGGCATGTAAGGCTAACTTGTGGTAATGATCGCAGATCAAGTTGACGTACTGATGATGTTTAGGAAGCAGAAGGGGGTGCTTAGATTCATACGACATCTCAGAATGATTAAGTCTTCCGCCCACCCTGAGTAAGCCCTGGGCGTCGACAAATGGCGTTAGGCTGCGGAGCGGATCGATGATTTGAGCGCCACGACGGAGCCGTTGCAATGTTGCGCTGAAGGCCAGCTCTTGTATGAGCTTGACGCAGAGATCTCTGGCGTTACTTAACTCCTGCACTGAGGGCGTAGTAAATGAAGTTTTACTCAAGGCGACTTTGGCCTTGTAGCGGGTGTTATGACCGTGGTTAGTAGTCTGGCCTTTACGACGGCAATTATTCACAAACCGCAGGACGTAAGCGAAAACATGGTGAAGAGTAATTAAGTTACAATGTCGTTCTATAGTTGTCAATAGTCGATTAGGCTCTTGAACGGCCGTACATAGCAGTCTAGGTTCAGATTTATGTTCGGTCTGGTCCGGGTTAAGGCCGGTCGGCTTAGACAAATGCCACGCAGTAGGACATTGTAGCGCCCATGGTGGGCCGTGCCACCACAGCGGATGTTCAGCAAGCTGGTTAGGTAGACACCCACGGGAAGCAACGTCCGCGGGGTTATCAGCAGTCGAGACATGGAACCAACGGTCCATGGAGGTATTTGAAACGATTTCAGTGACGCGGTTGGCAGCAAAAGTCATCAATAAATAAGGCGGGGTGTTGATCCAATACAACACAATTTCAGAATCGGTGAAGAAAAACGTCTCGGAGTCAGACACAAAATTCAAAACGGGCTGAACGGACTTGTAGAGTTTGGCTAGCAAGACTGCGCCACAAAGCTCCATGCGAGGTATGGTGATCGGTTTAACTGGAGCTACCCTGCTCTTAGCCTTCAGAATGCTAACGGTAACGACTCCATTCCATTCGGTTCTCAAATATATAGCTGCTGCGTATCCAGCTTCAGAAGCATCGCAAAACCCTAACAGGTGATGCTTGGCAGCTCGTGTGCCAACGTGTCGAGGTATTTGGATAGAAGACAAACTGGCGAATTGAACAATGAAGCTGTCCCATTGATTTAGAAGCGCGGTTGGCAAAGGTTCATCCCATGATAACCTTTCGAGCCACAAACGTTTGAGAAAGCATTTGATCCAGAAAGTAATAGGCGTTAAGAAGCCAAGCGGGTCGAAAGTCCGAGCGACATAAGATAGTATGGTGCGTTTCGTAGGCACCGAAACGAAATTCTGACTCTGGTAGGAGAACGAGTCCGAGGTAGGATTCCATTGCAGTCCCAGTATTTTGATGGCTGTAGAATCGTCCTGGAACAGTAGCGGGTTCTCCAGATGAGCGGAAGGTAGCGTTGACAATAGTGCAGGATCACTTGATGACCATTTCCTGAGTTCCAGGCCGGCGAGTGCGAAAATGTTAATGAACTGCTGTATCAATTCCTTGGCATCTTCGGGTGTATCGGCGCCAGTAACAACATCATCAACATAAGTCTGCTGAAGTATTGCTTGCGACGCGGCAGGGTATCGGCTACCTTCGTCCTTTACGAGTTGTTCAAGCGTCCGCAACGCTAAATACGCAGACGGGGTTAGTCCGTACGTGACAGTAGCTAACTCGTATTCCACAAGCGGAGATTGAGGCGTCGGTCGGTATAGTATGTGCTGGTGACAGCGATCAGCTGGGCGCACGGCAATTTGTCGGTACATCATTTTAAGATCAGCACAAACGGCGTGAACATACAGGCGAAAGGAAATGATGACGTTAGACAGGTCCTTCTGAAGTTTAGGACCGGAAAGCAATTGCTGATTTAAAGAATTCGCGTTACAATCAGGCGAGGATGCGTTGAATACTACTCGTAACTTAGTAGTAGAACTGGTGGTCTTAAAAACACAATGATGCGGGATCAAATAGTTAGAAGTATTAAGCGCGGGGTACATATGACCCAGAGTCATATATTCTGTCATGAATTGATGATATTGCCGAGCTACCTCCGGCTGACGACTTAAACGTCGTTCTAAAGCATGATAACTAGCGAGGACAACGTTGCGGTTTGACTTAAGTGCTACAGCGTCAGGTTTGAAGGGGAGGGCGACAACATATCTCCCGACTTCATCGCGTTCAGTAGTTGTAGTAAACAGGCTTTCACAAAGCTGTTCGTCAGGGCTCAAAGATTTAGCCTCAGTTACTTCTTCGACTTCCCAAAACCGTCGAATATTGTCATCAATAGACTGTAGCGAGGTAATGAACACTCTAGGTTGATGGGGCATACTATACGGTATGGATCCCATAATGACCCAACCTAAACGAGTGTTAAGCGCGGAGGGCTGGCCATGAATGATAGTGCAAGGCCCATTAGTGAGTATTTGGGTGAAAACATCTGCCCCTAGTATAATGTCAACACCGGCAGGCGAGTCGAAATGAGGGTCAGCTAAAGGTAGATGCTGGTATTGAGCACTTATTTGAGAGGCTAACCTAGTAGCAGGCAGCGGGTCAGTAATGTGGTTAAGCACGGCGGCTTCAGTAGTTAGCATTACACCAGGGTCATGCCTCGAGAATAAAATCAACGTAACGTACTCGTGGATACGTGTGGTCTTGGCGGCGACACCAATCAAAGACATATTTGAACTCCGAGTAGGTAGGCTCAACAGGACGCTTGCTTTCTTAGTAATGGCAGATATCTGACTGCCGGGGTCAATAATAGCTCTAAAGGAACGAGGTTGACCGTAATGGTCTTGGATGACGATTTGTGCGGTGCCTAACAGGGCGAGAGATTCCTGAATATTACATGACAGCGAACGAGGTTGAGCTTGAGTATCGGTTGCTGGCCTCGGGTGTCGCGGTGTGACTAGTCACTGTTGTGACGGCGGGTTGTTATGTAACAAAGTATGGTGTGCCTCGTTGCACTGCTTGCAGCGTTGGCTGGACTTACATTTAGCTTGGAAATGTGAGCCAAGACAATTGAAGCACAGTTGTAGTTTCATGATGGCATCCTGGCGTGCCGCAGAAGGCAGTTCGAGAAAGGATTGACAGTCAATGATGCGATGTCCTTCTCCGCAATAATAACACATGCCTGCGTGTGTCGTAGAAACATGGGATTGATTCATGTGAAGCGGTGGTAATCGGTGACGGAATACTGACATCCTAGGAGTGTTCATAACAGGAGGTATATTTACGGGGCGCGGCCCGTTGAATGGCCGTGTAGGGCCTGACGCAGCACGTCTAGGCTCGTATACATATTGCGTAGCCTTAGGTGTAATAGAATTGTCGGGCGAAACCGAAGGCTGGACAATTGTACTATGTGCCGTGTTAAGGTTAGGTTCCAGTCGGTCAAAATTTAAATCACGGGCCCCTTGCGAATCAGACTCATTCACTGACGACACCAGTATGCGGGGTTGTTGAGCAGCTCTCGCGTTAGTAGAAGCGGCGGCAGGCGGTTGATCCAACAACTCTAGAGCCCTGGCCTGTTCCGTTATAAAATCATTCAACAGTTTGTACGTAGGCATACGATTTGTGCCTAGCCTCGTTTCAAAATTTAATCTAGTCTGGGGGTCCAAGTTATTAATGGACATCTGAAAAAGCAGGAAATCAGCCAAATCATCTAGTTGGATAACCTTCAACGCACACACAGCGTTTGAATGCGCGGTCAAGAAGCGGTTTAATTCAGTTTGCGAAGCATTCTTAATTTGTTTAAAGTCTTGAATAATTTTAAAATAGTGGTCAGCCAAACGGCGTGGGTTAGCGTACCGATTGCGCAAAGCTCGATATGCAATGCTGTAATTTTGTTCAGATATTATCAAGCCTGTGACAATTGCTAAAGCGTCGCCTTTAAGTACAGATTTCAGATATTGGAATTTCTGTATATTACTAAGACTGTCGTTGCAATGGACCATTGAATCGTACATTGTTATAAAGTCCGTCCAGTCACTGTTGTTTCCTGAAAAAATAGGCAACGCAAGACTAGGGAGGTTAGGTGAACCTACAGCTGATTTGACGGGCGAGGTTGATGTCACCTCTGCCTTGATAAGGTTAGGGTATTTTGCTAACATGGGCAAATACACGTCCTGAAATTGTCTTTTGATATTAAACGCACTTTCAGCTAAACTTGCCACCTGGGTGGCGAACGTTTGTTCTAATATCTCATAAGTATCCACGAAATTGGCCTGAATGCGTCTTATTTCTCGAGCGATGCCTTCCGGCATCTCTTTATCGTCAAGAAGGGTTTGTACTTGTTCCAAATCATTTAATATATTTTTTAATTTAGCGAGGTAATATTCAGTATTAATTGCCATCATAAATAATTTAATAAAGTTCACAAATAAAACGCACCACAAATTAATTTCACAAATTTTTTAAATAGCGGTAAGTGGACTGTATAGTTTAATAAACGTAAAATATTTCCTCATCACAAAGCAAATCAAAATCAAGTGACGTATACCTATGACGTCACGTATGACTAACTTCCCGCGCGTGTAACTCGCACAAAGGAAATCAGAAATCAAAGGTTGCGCAACACTTGGTAAGATTGCATGAATCATATAAATCAAATGAATTTGAATTTAATCTATCCGGCCCGAGGGACCAAATGAAGCGACTGGCGCTTAGCTAAAATGAGAAGAAAGCGAGGTTCGAGAAAGATCCGAAATAATACAATAGAGATGTTCAGTAACAATAATAAGCTGCGGCAAAGTGCCTTACTTCAATCGCTGAGTACGCAATTACGAAGGTTTGAAAGCCATAATGGGCTCCGTACAAGCACATTTAATAACAGATTAATTCGCACTGAATTTACACATAAATGAATTATAAGTACTTAAGCTTATGCAGCACTTACCCTCGTGAAGCAAGAAAGGGCAAAATTGAAGTGGTCGTAGATCTCGTAGCTGTAGAAGTCCTGGGTACCCAGTTTGTAGGAATCCTAGCCAGGCGAGGTCCAACTAGAACTTAAACGAGGAGTCAATAAGCTGCATTTAAAATCCTAAAGTCATTTATAACTATGGCGCGTAACGGCACAAAGGATCTTACAAAACGGCGATTGTAAAATAAAGTCAATAATCCGCAAATAACGTATATAATAACGCGTTCACACGAACACACATTAAGACGAACAGTTTTAACACTTGTACGAGGTTTTCACGGTCAAAAAACGGCACTTTGCACATGTGGTGCAACTTTACGCAACGAGGTACTTTACTAAGGCTTGTTAACCGTACGAAGGTTCAGAGACAACGGGCGACTAACTTACGGAAATGCGAGCTAAGGGAGGGGGATCAGAGAAGCCACAGAAAATCAATACTCAAATCCATACATCGATTGGCAGATCAGACATCACGTGACCATTACTGTACAGGCCAGCTGAGCGTTTGAATATAGGCCGCGGTAACACGTTCAAACTTCGAGCGCTGACTCGAACATATATATATATATATATATATATATATATATATATATATATATATATATATAGGTTTATATACTGGTATATATTGGTTTTCTCTTTCTTGACTGAAGAAGATCATGTTGATCGAAATATTTCAAATAAAAGTGTATTAAGTGTTTTATATGTGTTTTATATGTGCTTATTTCCAAGAGATTGCAGTTTTGGACTATTGCCTTTAGGTAAGTCTGTCAGTCTCCTATCAAGTCCAAAAAATTCCTATATATATATATATATATATATATATATATATATTAATTCACATTGTCCATTATTTTTCCACTGCCCTGACTTTATGAAGTTATTATTATTATTACTTGTAAATATTTTTTCCACCACTAAGTGCAATAATTTTACCTTATGTGATGAGGCACCTTTCAATCACTTAACCATTGTCGAATCACTGTCAGCAGTAATAACAATAACTTCATATATATATATATATATCGCAATATGTATTCTTGTGTATTAATAAAGAACTAAGTCAAAATACAAATACAAGAATTATAATTGAATTTACAATTCAAAGCTTTTCGTTGGCTAACAGTACCAACATCATCGTCGGGATGAACATTATAGACTGCAGAATGAACGGATGTACTCCAGATAGTAATTATTCATCATATTTTTCCATCCGTGAAGGAATACGTATCAGCATATATATATTTAAATGTTTATATGTAACTAAACACTTGTAAATATTTACAAACTTGCCTGTAGTAGAACTTACTTATATTTGTTGAAGACGGCCGTTTCGGGAGATGTGTCCCATTGTCAACTGGGACCATAACACTACTGTCCCTCAACAAATACAAGTAAGTCCTACTATAAGCAAGTTTGTAAATATTTACAAGTGTTCAATGAAAACTAGTAGCTCACATGAAGATGGAATCAACAAATATGTTTATTGTTACTTGGATAATTCAAAACAAAAGACCTAACTAAAAATTTAAATTACAAAATTTACATATTTTAAATAAAGTTTTGGATTTTGAAAACATTTGAACTAAAAACTATAGACTATATATTTATTGTAAACTCTATTTTCACAAATCATAAACTTATGAAGCTCATTTATTAAACAGTGGTAATCATACCGATCATGAAAACCATTGATCTACAATTGGTGGTGCCTGCATGAAAATTTACAAAATATCCTAATCTTTTTAATCATTATCTTTATATTGTAAAGTCAATTAAACATAATAATATATTAATCACTTTATCAATTGTTAAGGTGATTAATTAAGATTCACCGAACGTAATGGACTACAGAATTCTTGAATAATAATATACATAATAAAAATCTTTGTTCACTATTTACATGCCACTCCCACAAGTCAAAGCAAGCGAGGGTACAAAGTATCAGTTCTCTTGGGGATTAAACATAAAAATAATAGGTAATCTTTTCTTTTTTTTATAGCCTATATCTTTTTTGTTTGAAACAATTAGCGTTAATACTGTTACAAGCAAAGTCACTCAGTAGTGGCAGTAACAGCGAAAGCTTTTCAATGATAATAATATAGAAGGAAAAAAGTACATTTTTCTGTCTCTGTAATAATTAGCAAAGAAATTCAGTCTGTATGCATTAACCATTGTGTATTGCAAGATGGTGAAGATCTTGCTACACCATCTCAGAGAGATTGTTATATATGTAGAATGAGTTTATAAAGTTTTCAAAATAATATTTTTATTACCTTTTTAGAAACACTTACTATCACTATTCATGGATTCCAGATTTTATGTCTTAATCTTCTTTTCAATTCTGGTCCAACAAAGTTTTCAAAAAGTAAGTAATTAGTTTATTTTAAAATTATAAGTAAATTTACCTAATAATTTATTTATAGGAGCATTCTATTATTTGATAGAAATAGAAATACAAACTAATATTTATAAAATAATAATTTATAAATCTAATTTAGATGAGATGAGATCTATGTAAAAACTTTTTAAATTTTAAAACTGTAGGTCAAGTCAATGACTCTTATATGATTTTATCTATTATTGATATTCGATCTGTTTTAAAATATTTCTTTATGTCCATTTCTTTTAGTCAAAAAATTTTAAAATAAACTAAAACCAATAAAGAAAAATAATTAATACTTGATGCAACAATCTAAAAAATAAGACATTTGATATAAAAAGCCTACTCCCGACAGATTCACATCTTGAGAAATCTAATAGCTCTGAACATATTTGACAAACAAAAAATAACTGCTTGAAAACATAGTTTAAGAAATAATTCCTTATATATTAATCACTTTAACATTATTGATTCACAAGATTCACCGAATATAATGGACTACAAAATTCAAGATCTTATATATTCTTGGAAAAAAACATAAATATTATTTAATAGAAATTTGAAGTCTAGAAAATTTTGTGAATCATTTAAGTCTTTTTCTATAATATTTGTGTTCTCGTAAATAAGACAAACTCTTATATACTCTTTAGCCTTGAATACTGAGGTTCTATAATGAAGGCTGGCAACTATAATGAAGGCTGGCAACTATAATGAAAAAAATAATAACAAGAAAGATATTTATCCCTATCAATGCCATTATAAATAAGTAAGATGCTGAATTCCTTGCAGTAATAGATCTTGGACTAAATAATTGCCATAATACAAATATTTATTAAGAAACGTTTTCCTATCGACAAATTGGATAACATCTTACAGAGATGCAGTTAAAGAAATACATCCCAGAGATAGGTTAGAACAGTGTAGTGGTTCCAACTCACTGTTGCATAGTTTGTATTAGAGTGTAGATGAAACAGTCAGTCCATCATCAAGAACATTCTCTTTATGAAATCTTGAGTATTTTCTGCTATGATACACTAACACAAATAAAATTGTTACTGTTTAGAAATAATCAGTATAAAAGCCATCAGTATAACATACAAAATTGTCCTGTTACATCCTACATGACTGTTTTCTAGCAAGAGCTAGAAACTCTATTCTGATAATATATCTAATAACATTTGTAATACATACTTACCCTAAATGATTTACAGTTGTACCAAAAAATATAAATGGTGATGATGAGGTAATAGAGCACATCCTTTTGTAATATTCTACATTCAATCAGACAATGGACATTTTTTAATCTTCTACTCCCAGAATATTATGAAAACATTTTGGAAGACTTTCTGTGTCAATTCAACCATTAGCTCATTTAATTTCTTCCTTCATCATATCTGAAAACTAGATCAAGTAGGAAAATTCAAGACCTTAACCAAATCTCTTGAAATCTTGCCTGAGTCACAAGAGTAGGTGGTGATCATATGTTAATGCTGTATCAATTGATTTTTACTGCAGTGACAATAGATATAATTTCCAAGAAGTTGATTTAGTATTAATCTAAGAAAATAGTTCATGTAAAATGAACTTATACACAATTTCAAATTATAAATGAAATAGTACTATAGTTCTTTTCATAACATCTGATTAACTGAAATATAGTTATTTTGTATAAAAAATGTTATTCTTAGCAGAATTATTAATTTTTATTTATAATTTCAGGACACTGTCAAGATAAGTCTTTTCTATGAAAGCTATTGTCCTTATTCCATAAAATTTGTTGAGACACAACTTGGACCAGCATGGAAGAAGTTTGGTAATGCGTTACAGCTGGATTTAGTACCATATGGCAAGGCAAATGTAATTAAAAATTATTAAATATTTACTAATATTCTATAAACAAAAACTTCTTTATAATATAAGTAAATTATTCTCACAAACACTTGTATCAAATATAAAAAAATACCAGTTCATCTTATATTATTAAAGTAACATACATTTTAAAAAAGTTGTATTTATTTGAAAATATTTTTACTTACTTCATTCAAAATACGTTGACCTAGAGTAATCCAAAAATAAGGTTTCCTATATTCTTTAATGTACAAAAAACCATATATTTTCTATAGTATTTAAATCATTTTAAAGTCAAACACAGTAATAGTTTGTGATATGCTACCCCGTGTTACACGATTCCAACTTGGTCCAGCTTGGAAGAAATTTGGTAATGCATTAAATCTGGATTTAGTGCCATACGGCAAGGCAAATGTAATTTTAAATTATTAAATATTTATTAATATAAAGCGAAACATTTCATTACAATGTCTATAAATTCACCTGTGAATTAATATTTCACAAAGACCTGCACCATGTACTAAAAATAAAGAACCAGTATATCTTATATTAATACAACAACAAATGCAATTTAAACAAGAGATATTTATTTTAAATTATTTGCATTTATTTATTTAATTCAAAAGACTTTGTACTATGGTATTGCCAAAAATAAAGTCTTCTGTACATCTTCTCTGACAGAAAACCTTTATTTTCTATCCTATTCACATAATTTTAAGGACTGAACATTTATAATTTTAAAAAAAATTTAATCACCATTTTGTTTCATGCATTTTTCTATTAATCACAGAAAAAATATTTAGAAAATTCATATCCCCTAAGTTTCCAATATGGCAACTGTTGAAATAAAGTAACACCAGTCACAAGGGACTTATAATTTTTAATCCTTAAAAGTACAAATGTGAGATTATACTTTAATGAGATAGTCATAATATTTTTACTGATTGACTTTCTACCCATGTTAGACATAAGCATTGATATTGTACTCGTATGTGATAAAATATTATATGTTGACAAATTTAATTAATTCTACTAAACATAATATGAATTATATTTTCTAGAAGGACATTATTGTTACAGAAAATATTGGAAATGATAAATTGATCAATTATTAAAAATTTTAAATTAAACATTTCATCATATAACAATTTCCATTGAAGGTAATTATGTACACCACAAATATCTTGAAAACTATCTTCCTCGTTGCTGGAGGTACTGTAATATTGTGTTTATTCTTTGGCTCGCCCCAATATATGGGACATCATGAAACAAAGGAATAACCACTCAATATCAGTATCCTTGAAAATTAACTTGTATTCTCTACAGAAAGTTGAAATTGGGTTCTTTAGTTACACTTAGATTACACAAAATTTTTCCATATCTTGTACAAATTCATCGTGAAACAAATTTTTTTAATGTAAAAAAGTCTGTGGGACTACCAAAACTCTCTAAAAGAATTCATCTAATACTCCTATCCTACCCCATCTTAGCCAAACCCAAACCTAAAACAACCAAGATGTCAGTTACAGTCTGGGTTGACAAAGGAATACGTCTCTCGAAACGTCTGGTCTCAATAACAAAAAAATAATGTGTCCCTATAGGCAATAGTAGTATATTAATAAATGTTAAAGTTGTTTAGCGTAAAACTAGTATCTCAAGTGAAGATGGAATTAAATAATATTAATATTTGAAACTAAAATGTACAAAAGAGATTATTCATAAAATTGAAATATTAAATATACTTGAAATTTTTTGTGTTATTGTTTTCAAGTTTTATATATCTTTTTTAGAAAAATATTAGTTGTGATTTATAAATTTTTAAAACAAAGGTTAAAATTTTACTATAAATAAGTTTTTCAATTAATTAATTGTATCACTGTGAGACAGTAATTTTATGTTCTGACAATATATTTTTTTTAATCACTTAAACAATATTTTTAAATAAATAAAACCTCTAAACCACAAATAAATGTTATTTGTGGTTTAGAGGTTTTATTTATTTAAAAATAAACATTATGCCGCAGTTGGTTCATACAGTTACGCTTAAACAATAGTTTATGACTATCCAAACTTTGATTGGACTATAAAATTCAAGAATATTTTTTTATTTTGTATTTGTGGTTTAGAGGTTTTATTTATTTAAAAATAAACATTATGCCGCAGTTGGTTCATACAGTTACGCTTAAACAATAGTTTATGACTATCCAAACTTTGATTGGACTATAAAATTCAAGAATATTTTTTTATTTTGAAATATTTATCCTGTATTAGTTATCAAAAATCTATCCTATATTCATTAATAATAGATTCTTACTGTTGAATATTTCACAGCAAACACGTAGTCATGGTCACTGGCACTTTACTTGCCAGCATGGGGAAAAGGAGTGCATTGGCAACATTCTTCATGCCTGCAGTATCTACAAACTGGTCACATCTTCTCAACATAAAGAATTCACAAAAATGCTAAACCTAATCAAATGTTTAATGAATAAAGCGGATCAAGAAAAATCAGCAAAACAGGTACTTCGATTAGAATTACTTTATGTATTATTGCTTACAAATAATATTTAAAAATAGTAAGCCTAAAAATTCTTTGTTATTACTTACATAAAAAATAAAATAAGCATCTTTTAAAATTATTTACTTTTAATATACATACATGCATATACTGTAATTATAACATTGTGAATGTTTTTAAACTTCAAAATGGGAAATGGGTGTATTTTCTTAGTTAAATGTTCCAAGTGAACTTACTTGATTAAAACATAAAACTGCTCTTTAAGAACACAACAGAATTACAAGAAGCTATAACATACTTTCCAAATATTGCCGATGAAGATTGATTTTTTATATCTGTTTTTAAAATGTCTTAGTTTTTAGTGTTACCAAACATTACAAAACTATTACTCCTTTCCCAGTATCTTTATAATTCTTTTATAATTTAAACAATATTGTAAGTGTGTTGTCAGAGTGTTAGGTAAAACCCATTAAACCAGGTATTTTGCTTGTATTGAAATTTTAATTGAATTAGAGCATTTACAAATAGAAATGAATTTGGAATTATTGATCATAATATTTTTTTTAAGAATCTGCTAGGTTTTTATTTAGGAAAAACCATAAAAACATGCAAACATTAGTCAGAAGATTAAAAGAAATAAAAAGTAAATGAGGGGAGAAAAAAATTGTAAATGGGAATAAATACCAAAGCAGGAGAGCAATTTAAATTACTATGATCCTAAGCTGCATAATATTATAAAGAAACTACATCAACATAAAATGCACACAATTCTTGAAAGATGTGGCGATAAATAAAGCAAAATCATCCATAAGGTCTGGAAAACAGAAAATACTCCTATGACTGAATCAGCACCCTTGATTCATCCAAAATATAAAAAAGAAAAGTTATTTATTTAATTAAATTAACTCTCATAAAATTAAAACTTGTTGACCCTGTCCTAATATCTAAAACCAAAGCTTCAAGTGAATATCTATTGGTAGTCAGAACAAATTATTCATTGAGTTTGAAAATTACTATGACTCAACTAACTACACAATCTTAATCTAAATTTTAATCAGGCCACCTTGTTAACTTAAGTAAACAAATTGAAGACCGTTGAGAATGCTATTGCACACTATGAACAGGTGAAATTTAGACAGAATACTATATCTTTGAAAAAGAAACTAAAACAGGATGGTGAACTTTTATCTTTTACCATTTTTAATCTCAAAACTGAAAACTTCATCCTTGAATGGTTATGGAACTGCCACATTAAAGAGTAATCAATTGTCTTGCTTTTGCAGGTATCCAGTGATTTTTTAGACTTTGGATTCTGAATTCAAAATAATAAATCGACTCTGAACACAAGCTGCAAAGGCCTTCATAAATAATTACAATTAAACCGTGATGAATGTTAAAAAGAGGATAGACTCAAATCTATAGCCGAGTAGTTTAGTGGTTAGAGTGCTAAAAATGTTACGGTTCTTGGTTCGATTCCCAGTTGTGATAAGATTCTTATGTTGTTTTTCAATCCCCAGGATGACTCAGCCTAGGAGGATCTAGGGTCAAGTAAAGCAGCACTCTGTCTAACCAAACCCATATTAATACTATAAAATAAGGCATTATTATAAGTTTATTTTTGTTTTAATAGATATCATGTAGTATTTAAAAGTAAGGACTTACATTTAATATTAATAAGGCAGAAATGACCACAAACATTTATAAACATTCAGTTCTTGCAGAGCTTAAGTTCCAATGATATATCATTACAGGGTCTATATATTTCAGAATGGCTTACATTCAACAATAAATTTTGATAAAGATTTAAAAATATCTTGATTATAAAAATGATTCCCCAAAAAAAATATAGGTTGTATCCAAGAAGGGGAAAAAGATAATCATAAATTTACAAACATTAAAAAAAATTACATGTACCCTTGAGAAAATCAGAATATCCATACAGCGAGATTAAATATACAGATTTACAAAGTAAATCCTTAACAACATTTTAGATTTTATTAAAATTTTGTTTTCCAAGTATGTAATGACCAAGTATCAACTCATTAATGATTATTAAGAATGGGATTTCAGAAAACTTCTTTCAAGAAGGCCTAAGAAGTTACCCTGAGTAGAAGAAAATAAATAGTTTCATTGAAATCAAATAAAGTCTTATTTTAGTTATGTAAATTAGTACAAGAAACTGGTCCTTAGTTTTTACTCTTTTTATGGTATCATAGTCTGTTATTATCTGAGAAACAGATTTATAAAAAGAGTTATATACTTTAACTTACACCTTTGGCATCACTTTGGAAAAAAACCACAACTTATTGATATTTTTCAGCAGATGTGTTTCGCACTGTCAGTGCATTGTTCAATGATGTCAGTCGTTTGTCTGTGCTCACAGCATTGAAAAATGCTCTGACCTAGTGCGAAACACGTTTGGGGAAAAATATCAGTAAGTAGTGGTTTTTTTGACCAAGTGATACCAAAAGTGTAATTTATAAGAAAAACTTCAAGATGTACAACAAAAATAGTAAATACTGTAACTATAACAATATACAAATATTGTCTACACTAGCACTTACTTTTTCTTCAATTTTGCAGTCCATTACATTCAGTGAATTTTAATTAATCACTTTAACATTAGTTTATGACTATCCGAAATTAAAATTTTTAAATTTGTAAAAACGTATTGAGACAGAACATTTTCGATTGCTATGTGTCGATCTTCACCAGTGTTTTCTCCTGAGAAACTAATGTGTCATAAAGTAAAGTTAAAGTGATTAACTTACTTTTTGTCTAAATGAGATTATTTTGGGGGATGTGTCCATTGCTAACTCAGACTGAAATTTATACAATATATTTCAAAAGCCAGCTTCCAGCTCCAGTATTATATACAATTTATTTCTTCTAATAGTTACATAGTTATCAATTATAATCTGTGTAAATTCAACTTTTTATTACAGCAAAACCTTTGTGATAATGTTAGATAATGGAGACTATAGTTATTTTATTTAAAAACTAAATACATTGGTTGTACTGAACACTATGAAATACGCAAAACATTTTAATTTTATCTTAAACTACTTATTAATCTCTATATCCTAAACAGATTTTTAATTTTAATACAAATGTCAATATGAAAACAATTTATATAATTTTGTTGTATAATTTTTCATGGCTAATATTAGAACACAGTTGCTATACTTTTCAGTTTTATATTATGTTAATTTAAACAACTACTACTTAGGATCTGACTCATGTACTTACACAAAAATAAATACATTGCTTTTTAGTGTTGTCAAAAATATAAAATCAACTACATACCAATAAGAAAGTGTGAAGAAAGTAAACGAGGTGAGCGACTGTTAGCTAAATATGGTTCTAGAACACACAGTTTTACGCCTACAATTAAGTGGATTCCAACTGTAGTATTTAATGATGTAAGTATTTATTTATTTAGTTTGAATATTAGAAATCAGGCAATAACTGAACAAAGAGATTTTGGAAAAATTAATATCACTTTTTTTCTATGAATATAATATATTGTCTTTGTGTGTGTGTGTGTGTGTGTGTGTGTGTTTGTAGGTGATGTGTTGTATGGATGAGTAGAAGGGCATGTGTATATGAACAAATACACTTGTGCAATCTTGCTGTTATTGATGTGGTTCAATGGTTAATTTCATTTTTTATAAACTTAAAAATACAGTGTTTTCAAAATTAACTGACACATCTAAAAGACAAGTAAAACCTACACGAATTATAGAAGATTTGTTTATTATTATCATCTGAATGTATATAAAATGTCATTTTATTTATATTAAAAGATTTTATTTTAAAAATAATGTTAATATTTGTTGATTCCATCTACTAGTTATCACTAAACACTTTTAAATGTTTATAAACTTGCCTATAGTTGCACTAACTTATATTTGTTGAGGATGGCCGTTTCGGTACATGTGTTCCATTGTCAACTCAGGACGATAGGCAAGATTATAAACATTTAAAAGTGTTTTATTAAAAATAATGTCAATAGAGTCCTTGATATTGTTGCATACAGTCTAATGAAGGTGTTCAAAGAAGTTGTTTATTATTCAGTGAATCATTTTGTGTGAAATGGGTTGAATTTCCTGTCTCAGTATGACAACAGTGTACCTTGAATCACATTGGGTTACGTCATGTGACAGAGCAGATGACATCTTGCAATGAAATCAAATAACCAGTGAGGATCTTCCTCAAAATTCCATTATATGCCAGGGCCTTTTGTCCCACATGTTCAAACCAAACATTGTCCTTATTATCAAATTCATCTAATTTGGGGCTAAAGAATTTAAAAATCTAACAATACTGAAAGGAGTTCTTAGTCACTGCACCACTGTCTTGTTTTAAGAATTATGGGCCTCAAATGCCTAAATCTGTGATTCTACATCAGACAGTCATCTTATGGCAATGTGAAGGTCATTCCTAAAACTGACAAGAATTCTTCTCTGCCCAGTATCTTTAATTTTCCTCATTCACTTTATCATCACTTAACAACATAAAAGATCAATCTGAGACACAGACCTATATGGTTTTCTTGTCCCTCTTTAAATTTGTTTGCTGGCATTAATTTGTTAGGAGACATTTTGATTTTAATGTGAAGAATTCTTCATTAACTACAGAAATTCATTGCTGTATTCTTCGTAATACAGCAATGTGTTTGTGTGCCGAGTAGTGAGGAGATATGCTATTGGACTCTCTTACCACATATGCTTGAGTCACATAAATGTTTCAACAATGAAAGTGTAATGCTCACCAGTACAGCTCATGATGGTAACTGAAAATGGCATTTTACCCCTCTCCAATGTGATAATCCTCACCTCTGTAACACCTCTACACTCAAATATATCAGAGTTATTTTTGTCGCACTCTGTGCAAATATTTAGTATGAAAAAGGTGAAAATATACACTTTTAGATATTAAAATTATTAAGGCTTATAATTATTTATAGGTTTAAATATAATGTATAAACTTGAAAATTGTTTTAACCTTATAAATGAACTCTTAAAAACTTTTTCAGGTATATAATGAAGACGATGACGATAAAGCAATAAGCGACTTAGATTCAGTCATCTGTAAATACATTCCAAATAACAAACATTGCAAAAATGTAATATTTTGATAGTACCAATTACATAATGTGAAGTAACAATGTAATAAATAAATAATGTAATAAATGTATATAATAAATTATAATTCACAATATAGTTTGGTCTTATATCACTTTAGTACTATACAAAGATTTTGAGTTATATATAGTTTTAAACATAAATATATCCATGATTTTTATTTTATCCATGGCAATTGATGAATCTTTCAACAACAATTTTTTTTAATGACTTTAAGAGGTAAAATTGTAACGTATTAAATAAAAATATTTACAGTCGTTATAAACATACAGGCTTACTATATTAATTAAAATGACTTTTTAACAATAAATAATGACTTTTTAATTGATTAAACATGTTTGACATTATGATTAGAATTTTAACTTAATGTTTTCAATGTTGGTACTCTGTTTTAAAATTTGCAAGTTAAAACTAGTGAAATAATAAAAAAAAAAAATACTTTAGAGGATGCATTGTTTGAACTTCACTCAAATTAAACAATAACAATTAAATTATATGTATCTCAGTTATTTATATTAAATAAAATATTAAAATACTTACCTCTAATACAACTACTTTATGTAATGTAAATGTGTTTTATTATATAAATAAATTATATTTTTTAAAGGAATATATTTGTTACAATAATTAAATATATAAAATTATTCAATATCTTTCACAGTTAATGTATTTGTAACAGTTTTAAAAATAACATTGATTAAATGTATATTTCATAATGTTAATTACTGAATTTCCAAGATTGTTACATTCAAAGAACACTTTTAAGTTACCTAATTCAGCATCTTGTAAAACCTCGTAGAATTTGGATGAATTGCTCTCACAAGTATGTATCTGCCTTAAAGTACTGTCCTATGATGATTGATTTGGCCCTTTTATTCCTGTTTGCAGGTTATTTCTATTACCATGTTTGCAGGTAAACTTATAGCATGACATTTAAAACTTCAGCATTATAATTTTAAAAAAACTGTTGTGGTGTTATAAATAAAGAATTCAGAATCAGAGGCTGACCCCAAGTTACTCAGTATTTTAATATAAGAAGACAAACATATGTAGAGAAGAAATAAATAGTTCTTGGTTCCACTATACAACTTTCCCAAGCAGTGTACAAAATAAACATATTAAAGCTAGAAGTCAAAACAGCATCGGATATTGGTGGTTGTTACTTATGTACATCTAGTGCATTAAAACCAAGAGACATATTAATGAAAGTGTACTTATCAATCAACAAGATTTCGATATGTAATAAAAGTGTAAAGAGTAATGTTAAAATTTTTTTCAATTTATGAAATGGATATATATTGAGAACAGTTTAGGCCTATTCTTCGTTTATAATGATATCTCTTTCTCTACTAGCATTACTTCTAAACCTTACCAGCCTTGTAACTATTTCTCTAATCTACCTAAAATAATTTGTTTTCAACTTTATTTTTTAACCTTCTGAAGAAAGTTAGGCAATTTTGTATCTTACACTATTTATTAATTACATTTAATATTTGTTAGCATATTTATTACAAACAATACCATAATGCTTCAAAAGATATGGTATTTATGTAAGAGAGTTTACACAGTATTTAACAAGGTAAAAACAATCTTCAGCAGAAAATAAATGTATAGTTAGTAAAAATAGGAAACCTATGTTGGTACAGTAATTAAAGCAAAGTAGAATTACAGGCTATGTTACAAAATAAAATGCAATTATGTACTTCCTAACGTTAGAGGTATTTTAAATTTATTGTGCTTATATTTCAAAAAAATGACCTCTTAGTTCTTGTTCAGCTTTAGAATTAATAGAAAATTTTTGCAAGATTATGCTCAGCATAAGTAATTTTTTATTTCAACAAATGTAAGTTAATATTAGATTGCAAGACTAGTTGTGTATCCTAATTTTAGATTTAACAGAATCAATTTTTAAAGTCATCAATCACTTTAAATCTGCACTTCCACTCCCACTTGTGACAAAATATATTCAGATTCTACGTTCAAGTACTACTTTGTGGCGTCTCAAGTAATTAATCATAATTCTGCTCTTATATATAGAGAGTCTAGCTCCTAATACCTATTATTTCACTTTTACTTGGTAAGTAAATATTCTTCTTCATTTGTTTTTAACAAAAATAATACAGCTCTCTTATAATTTAAGAGAACTAAAAATAATTTGTAATTTTTGTGATGTAAATCTTATAGAAGGTTCTTATAGAAATTACACTTGTTTTTATTATCTTGGCAACACAGTAGAAAACTACGAGACATATAAACACCATAAATACTATCCACAACAAATTCTAAATGACAAAACACACTCCCAATCAAACACTATATTTGAGCACATAATTAACAACTACTCTATGAACAATAACACACCACAGAATAAAAATACACCAGATACTCACATCAATACAACACACCTGAACAATAGTCTTGTCAGTAATTCACAGCATTGAAAAAAGTGTTGACCTAGCAGGAAAAGCGTATGCTGAATAAATCAGTAAGTAGTGGTTTTTTTGCCAAGATAATACAAACAAATGTAATAAAAATAATTAATATAATGACCTTTTTAGAGAGTAGAGTAACAATAATAGGATGCAGTAATTGTGGTGGACAGGGTAATATAGCATGGGAGGGGGTCACTGCATTATTAAACTGGTTATGAGAGCAGCACACAATAATGAACATACAAAAAGAAATAATGCCTTTAATTAATGCCTATTTGAGTTAAGATCACAAGACTATTTTGGCTCAGGTTACATTTCAATCCCACTATGTTAATAACTTTTTTTTTATTCAATGGCAGCTAGAAGTAGTCACATAATATCCATATGATTAAATTTTTTAGAGGCTAAGAATGATATCTACCAAGAAAAGTGATAAAACTGCCAATTTTCTTTAAGCTTAGACTAATTTATATATAATTATTAGAATGAAACAATAGATGCAAACTTATAACATTGATAAATTGTTAATATAGAAACTATTGTCTTGTTTTATATATTTCTCAATGTTTAGTTACTGAGCAGTGAGTTACAAACTGAATTTATCTCTAAATTATTGTTATTTGCTGGTCTGATGTTCTTCATTTTTTCACTTCTCAAAAATAAAAATTGTAATTTTATATATATATATATATACACACACACACACACACACATATATATATATATATATATATATATATATATATATATATATATATCCAGTTACGGTCTGAGTTGACAAAGGGACACATCTCCCGAAACGGCCGTCCTCAACAAGCAAAGTAAGTGCTACTATAGGCAAGTTAAAACATTCTTTAAAAAGTGTAAGTATATATATATGTATGTATATGTTTCACGGTTCATACCCAGATCCGAAACCAACATTCGAACTGTTAAACGCCAATCTTCACAGATTATGGTGTGCACTCGCTGCACATTCACGTCAGTTCGACTAGTCTCCCGCTCTGCGCCTCATCTTCCACTTTTTCACGCCCCTCTTTACACTTTTTATGCCATTGCAACACCATGACTGAAAGCACTATCACCATGAACTTTTACGATTTTAGCGTATGTTTCTGAAGCTGTTTCGACCAATCTGGCACAACATTTTATAGCGACGCGTTGCTCTAGACTTTGCTTCTCTATTTTCGTGACAAGCACCACCAACACACGTCTTCTAAACACGATACAGCAGGGGAACTAAACAACCTAGAGCGATGAGAAACATATCAATGGAGAGAGGAAGGATGTCGGGGAAAGGGAAAGAAATTTTGAGGTCACAGGTTTACCACAAGCGCTGCAATAAAATCAGTCTCTTTTCTTAATTGTATATATATATATAGATAAACAAAGGATCTTAATAATTATAATTGTTCAATCAAATAGCTACTACTTCTCTAAAAGTAACAGAATCAAGAAGTTGGAGCTCAGAAGGAATGGGAAGAAAAATGAAAGTATCAACAAATACTGTAAAACCAAAAACTATATGTAAAATGTCCAAGTTATCAAAACATCTGTTATAATGTTGAAACATAGTAATTCCATAACTTATACACACTTCTAATTTAAGTGAATTTAAAAAAAAACTATTACCAAAATATTGAACAGAATTATGCGTGTCAAAAAAATCTTAACACAATAAGTATATGGGTGATATAATATTACTATTTTAATATTTGTTGGTTCCATCTTCACATGAGCTACAAGTTTTCACTAAATACTTGTAAATATTTACAAACTTGCCTATAGTAGCACTTACTTATATTTGTTGAGGATGGTCCGTTTTCGGGAGATGTGTCCCATTATCAACTCAGGCAGTAACTCATTTTACTATTTTAAAATAAAGCAGTAAGGTCTCAAAATAAACCAGAAAAGGTTCACCAAATTGAATAGAAATATCTACAATAAAATTTGTACCTTAACTAGAAAAAACGTATTCACAAATAAGATAAAAGGCTTACACCCCTCTTCAATCCCTTCAGTGGTGGAATAATTAGCTTTTAGCAATCAGACCCTTTGAATTAGTGAAATGACCTGAACTTCCCATTCTATTGATAACTTTAACACTGTCGGTGTGTTATTCATTGTTTATCAGTAACTTTGTTTAAACTCATAGATCTTATTGTCCATTATGATGGATAAAGCTTTAACTTTATTATTATACTTAATACCAACTGGAGTCATTAATTAGTGTAGTGATACTATTTCTTTTTATGTAGTCAATTTAGCAATGAAATTTTGTAGATTTCCTTATGCAAGCTTTACTGTGAAGGAAATAAAAATATCACTTGATACATTTTCAACGCATTTAGAATAGTCATTGTTTTATATTTTCTTTATTTTACAAACTTGGCTTAGATAAACTCATAAACCATAAATGCCTACTTAATACCATAATTTGTTATTCCTTATAAAACAAAACAAGTATGGAGAACTAGTGATAAATACCCCTTGCTTTATTAAGGCTTTAGAGGCATTACTCTAACAGTTTTATAAATTTCATATATAAATGAAAACCCAAAAGTAATTGCTTAAATTTTTGCATTAAAACTTATTCTTTCTTCATGTGTCCCCTGGTATTTATTAGATAACAAATAGAATACCACCTTGTCTCACCCAAAAGTAATTGCTTAAATTTTTGCATTAAAACTTATTCTTTCTTCATGTGTCCCCTGGTATTTATTAGAAAACAAATAGAATACCACCTTGTCCCACCCAAAAGTAATTGCTTAAATTTTTGCATTAAAACCTATTCTTTCTTCATGTGTCCCCTGGTATTTATTAGAAAACAAATAGAATACCACCTTGTCCCACCCAAAAGTAATTGCTTAAATTTTTGCATTAAAACTTATTCTTTCTTCATGTGTCCCCTGGTATTTATTACAAAACAAATAGAATACCACCTTGTCCCACCCAAAAGTAATTGCTTAAATTTTTGCATTAAAACTTATTCTTTCTTCATGTGTCCCCTGGTATTTATTAGAAAACAAATAGAATACCACCTTGTCCCACCCAAAAGTAATTGCTTAAATTTTTGCATTAAAACTTATTCTTTCTTCATGTGTCCCCTGGTATTTATTAGAAAACAAATAGAATACCACCTTGTCTCACCCAAAAGTAATTGCTTAAATTTTTGCATTAAAACTTATTCTTTCTTCATGTGTCCCCTGGTATTTATTAGAAAACAAATAGAATACCACCTTGTCCCACCCAAAAGTAATTGCTTAAATTTTTGCATTAAAACCTATTCTTTCTTCATGTGTCCCCTGGTATTTATTAGAAAACAAATAGAATACCACCTTGTCCCACCCAAAAGTAATTGCTTAAATTTTTGCATTAAAACTTATTCTTTCTTCATGTGTCCCCTGGTATTTATTAGAAAACAAATAGAATACCACCTTGTCCCACCCAAAAGTAATTGCTTAAATTTTTGCATTAAAACTTATTCTTTCTTCATGTGTCCCCTGGTATTTATTAGAAAACAAATAGAATACCACCTTGTCCCACCCAAAAGTAATTGCTTAAATTTTTGCATTAAAACTTATTCTTTCTTCATGTGTCCCCTGGTATTTATTAGAAAACAAATAGAATACCACCTTGTCCCACCCAAAAGTAATTGCTTAAATTTTTGCATTAAAACTTATTCTTTCTTCATGTGTCCCCTGGTATTTATTAGAAAACAAATAGAATACCACCTTGTCCCACCCAAAAGTAATTGCTTAAATTTTTGCATTAAAACTTATTCTTTCTTCATGTGTCCCCTGGTATTTATTAGAAAACAAATAGAATACCACCTTGTCCCACTAGTTACATCAGTTTTTTTAAACCTCTTTGTATACTCCTAGTCATTCTTCTTCTGGACGTATCTCAATCAGTATTTCAGGAATCCCACTAAAACTATTTTGTCTTCTTATATTCAGTTTATTATTGCAAAATTACAATAGATGACAATTATATTAATCCACCTGTTAAACTGAATAATTTGGTTACTTACTTTTAAAGAGTGGTATAAACTACTACAAGTGTTTAAAAATATTTCGAGATTAATTATTCAGCTCTAAGCAAGGTGAGAACAGAAAATTGAAAATATTCATATAAGAAGATACATAATGACTTTTTTCTTACACTTGTTATTATTATCTTTGCAAAATAACCACTATTTACTGATTTCTTCAGCAGACGCTGAATTTGAGCACATAATAAAAAACTACTCTATGAACAATAACACACTACAGAACAAAAATACACCACAGACTCACACCAACACAACATACCTGAGCAACAGTCTAAACAGTAATTCACAGCATTGGAAAATGCGCTGACCTAGCGTAAAATGCGTCTGATGAATAAATCATTAAGTAGTGGTTTTTTACCAAAATAATACAAACAAGTGTAATTTATACAAAAACCTCAAGATGTACAACACAAAAACAGCAAATTTTACTTTTTTTTCTATATCATCATTATGCTTGTTAAGTACAGGGTTTTAAGTTAGAGAGTTTAATAAATAGAAAATTCCTTTTTTATATAAATGAGGATGGTCACTTCAGGAGAAGTCTCCTTTTGTTAACTAAGATGCGGTACTAGCTGGAAAAGGTAAAGTGCCACATCTTCTGAAATGGTTATCCTCATTTTTACAAAATTTAAGTGCTACTAAGTAAGAAATGGACATCCTCTATTGAGATTATACGAGTATTTCTTGAATTTTATAGTCCATTACGTTCGGTGAATCTTCAAGTGATTAATGAGATTATATATATATATATGTGTGTGTGTGTGTGTGTGTGTGTGTGTGTGTGTGTGTGTGTGTGTGTGTGTGTGTGTGTTTGATATGAATTCTCAGAACCCGTTTGACACTCTCTATTGCCAGAGAGTGTTGTAAATTTGTGTTTGCCATCTGTTAATTCTGCTATTTGTTGAATCTGTCTACATTTGTTACAATTGTAAAAACTAAACTATATAACCCGATGTTATACCCAAACAAATGATTCAAAATATATCAAAACTATTTTTGAATCATTTAAGGCTGTAAAAAATAAATTAACTAATTATTGAAAATTGGCTTGTTTTTTTTTTGCCATTGTTACATACATATCAAGCTTTAAATTTAAATAGAGCTTTAAACAATTCAAAGTTTTATGGATTTATTCTCTCTAGCAGTAAATAGCATATTTCATAAACAGCATGCTAAGGGTTAAGAAAAATATGGTATATTTTTATCACTTGAGATGAATCTACTATTTTAGAATTTACTTTGCTTCCAGTCTGGTCAATTTCTATACAACTATATTTAGCTACTAGTCATTAAAAATTATTTAATGCAATTTTCAATCCATTTCATCTAAAAAATTAACTTTTCATTATAGTGTCTATGCTAATTTTCTAATTTAAATATGGCTACTCATTAATTTATCAATGGTTACTGATTGCAATATGAATGTATTACAGTATATTCATATTTAAATTAGTAATCACAACAAAAACTTTTCATACTTTTATGTAGTAGCATAGAAGTAACTAACAGTATTTTTCATCAAAAGTTAACACTTGCAGAATTTAAAAATCACAATTCTAAAGGTATAAATTATAAAAACTGTATTTTTTAACTTTCTAGAAAAATATAAAATGGGTTCTGCATTATATGTGATCTTATTTGGACTTCTTGTGCAAATTAGTTTTCAAAAAGTAAGTACAATTGATACATATAACCATAACTCTACCTATAAATGTAATTATAATTATTCTGTAATAAAATTGTGAGTGTGTGTGTTTCTGTTTCATAACCTATCCTAGAGTACAAGTCTCAATGATATATGTTTGAGTACATTTTTCTGCTATTCCTAACTTTTCAATATTCTCTTCAGTTGATGCGTTTCGGATTAACTCCATTTTCAAAACTTCAATAGTACTTCAATAGAGTACTATTTAAGTTTTGAAAATAGAGTTAATCCGAAACATGTCAACAAAAGAGAATATTGAAAAGTTAGGAATGGCAGAAAAATGTACTCAAACATATAGAAATATTCCTAACAGAAATGAAGATGAGTATATTAATAATTTCAGTCTCAATGGTTATTTCTTTGAAAAGTTTAACTTTAACAATAGCAATAGCTACTTTAAAGAGAAAATCAAGAAATAGATCAAATACTAGGATTTTTGGAAAACAGCCTGCAATATAAGTGTAGGCATTTATTTCATTAACATTATCCCATACATTATTCATTGATAATCTTGAATTATGATATTTAAAATAGATATTAGAAATCAATTAATATAATTGAACCAAAGACAATTGAATAATCTATGTATTAAAAAATGCAAGACTGTTTCAACAACAGTAAGTTAAACAAAATAATTTAATTGTATAAAATATTTGAAATTATAAAATAAAATTGTATTTGTTAAAGTTTTTACTACTTAGCTTTTATTAAAAAAATACAGTTATTTTCAAAAGAGGCTTAGTTAAAAAAATGTCAAATTCAAGCAATTTTTATCACACAAATTCAATAAATGATTCTTGTCCACACTATCTGAGTTGATTTTATTTTAGATGAAAAGTAAAATAGATATGATTTTAGGATTCAGAGTTTTTCCACTTGTAAACGTTTTTAAATCAATCGCCCCTTTTCAAAGTTTAAGAATTCATATCCCCTAATATACAGTAAATGTATGTTTGTGTAAAATATCTTTTTTTTTTAATGCTCTATCTTATGACAAAGAGAAAATATTATACCAGGCAATGTAGAAAGTCTTCAGGATCATACAAAAATCCTAAAAATCCTGTTGGTGAACATGCCTCAAAACAGATGGGATTATAAAATATTAACAATAAAGTCTTCTATTCTGGTATTCGTTTTTCATCCTTGTCTCAAGAAAAAAGACTTGTTTCACCTATTGCCTCATGCATTAGTATGCTACAGGTGCTATATTCTACTATGATGTAAAATATAGTACATAATAGCTATATTTTATTGTAATTTACCGTAGTGCTCTGTTTTATAAGAAATATCCTGGTGGTTAAAAGTTTAGCGTATATTGTGAACTTACTTTAGTTTATCTTTCTGAAGACTTTCTGCAAACAACAGATTAAATTTTTCGTATATCATTTATAATAATTTTAAAAAAATCGTTATAAACAGAACTGATAATAAATAGTCATCTGCAATACATGCACAGCCCTGAAAATGTTGCAGAGTTATTGATAGTAACAATAAATGAATAATTAAAAAAAACTAATTATTTAATGCTACATATATTTAGAAAAAAAAACATTATTTGTTATGATGTTGATTATGAGTAAACAATTAAAAGAAAATCAATATTAGATTAGAGAGTAATTTAATCTTGTAATTTTATAAAATTCTTAACTGAGCAGGGCCCAGAAAAAATGTTTTTCAAAGACAGATAGCTAGTTTTTTCAATAAGTGTAAGTAGGAGTTACAAGCGTGCTCCTTGGCACACAAACTAAATAAATACACAATAGTACCATTTATAATGTATTTTTAATTCCAGGAGACTGTCAAACTCACTGTTTTCTATGAAAGCTATTGTCCTGATTCCATAAATTTCTTTGAGGAACAACTTGGTCCAGTTTGGAAGAAATATGGGGATTCAATAAATCTGGATTTGGTCCCGTACGGCTTTGCAAGTGTAATTGTATAAATTTTAAGTTCTTTGTTTTTTTTAACTACTTAAACTTGAAAGAAAACACTAAAGTTATGTTTCATCATATTTTTTTTAAACTGTTTGGTTTTGTTTCAAAATACATAGACTAATCAAGTTTTAAATTTTTATTAAAGGAATATATAGTTTGTTTTTTTATTCACTACATGTGTAACATATAAAATTTAAATATTTTCTAAAACCTGTTTTAAAATGAAAGAAAACCTATCTTCAAACCGTAATCTAAGAGTACTACAATAAAATATCTTTTTCTTTAGATTAGTATTGTTTTTTAAAATATCAAAATAAATCGATCTATTTTATGTATATGATTTTACAGCAAACTTATAGCCATGGACACTGGCACTTTACCTGTCAACATGGTGAAAAAGAATGTATTGGTAACATTATACATGCTTGTACTATTCATCAACTTGTCACTTCTCACCAACAACAATTCACTAAGCTGGTGAATTTTATTAATTGCTTAATGAATAAAGCAGACCAAGAAAAATCATCAAAAGAGGTACTTCCTTTTAATATGTTTTGTAAAATATTTTACATCTATCAATCAGATAAATTTACACAAAATTTGAAAATTTAACATAAAGTAACCATTTCTGGCTAAATATCTTTTTGAAAAGACTTACAATACCATTTTATTAAATTCCTTCTATTAGCTCACACTCTCCTGATATATATCTTGTAAAAATTTTCAATTGTTGATAAAATATGTTTTTATTTATCCAATCAACTTCAAAATCTAGTAACAATTTATTAATTATAA